>CM043882.1:10889435-11489435 GCA_024034495.1 Camelina laxa | reverse complement strand
TTTCGAATACAAAGAGGAAGATCTCTATTAACCTCAAACCCTTGAAAACCCTAAAATTCCGAGAAGCTCTAAATTAACTATAGTTGATAAATCTATTAAAAAATATATGGCGTGAAAATAAGTAATTAACCTACCGATATAGATTGTATTTGATATACAGAAGAACTTTCTCGATCTTAAATTCGTTAGGGAAGGCGAAAAGAAGATGGAAAAAATATAACACGAAGAAGATGAATATAATTGGTAAAATATATATATATGTCTAACACAATACGGAAATCTTTAAACCATTAATATTCCTTTTCCATATATGTATAGCATTTTTTGTATTATGAATAAAAATATCCTAATCTATGTTATATGCTAAAGCAAAACTTTTGGAAGACATGAAAAGATAATTTTAAACTTAACATTTATTCGAATAATTCTTCAAAAAGATAAGTACGTATAATATACATAAATAACGCATATTAAGTTTTAAGTAGTGTTTAAAAAAACTATAGGCCTTAATAGACGGTGATCTAATGCCTAGCGCTTAATTGAAATTTTAATAGTTTTAGACGGTTTAGGCGTTTACACTATAAACTATTATATATCTTATATTATATAGATAGTTATACAAAATATGTATAAAACTAATAAAAATATTAAATCAAAACAAAAAAAATAGATAACTTTTTTTTTTTTGTGTGCACCAGATAATTTTTTTATTTCAATTCATTTTAAACAACATATTAAACATTTATAGTTATGTTTATAAAAATAAACCTTACAAATTTTAAATTTGTGCAATTAAAATTTGAAAAATAAACTAAAATGATGATACTATAATTTCAGGCAGTGAAAACGGTCCTCTAGGTGTTGCTATAACGCCTAGCGCTTAGCCGAGCGGAGGCGGACATCTAGAACGCTTTTTCAAACACTGGTTTTAAGTGAGAAAAAAAATCTTAACAATAGACTTAAAAAAAAAGAACTAAAATAAAAATATTATTTTAAAAGATAGTTAATTTTTTTTATTTTATTTGCAGAATAAATATATTTCTTTGACAAAACATAATTATTAAACATCATTTTTTGAGAAAAGTATAGTGATGTTAACGAAAGCTTACGAATAAAACAAAACAAAATATAGTTACAGAGATTTTTTAAAATAAAACAAAATAAAGAAAAATATAGCTTAGAAAAGCCACCGTATGCACTTGTATAACTAGACAAAAAATTATAAACTTAGAAAAGGGTTACTGTGACATTTTGTTATTTAAGAGTAGCGCATATTTTTGCATAATTAGTTATGTAATTAAATTCGAATTTATTTAATAATCATAAAATATATAACAAATGATTTTTTTAAATGTCAATGATATTTTTCACGATTTGTTTCTTTCTAATATGTTTTTTTTTTTTTTTTGTTGCGGTCAACATTTAACTGAAAATTTCAAAATATAATTAAGAACTCAGCACATAATATGTAGGAGCGTTAACGATATAATATGTAATAGTTTATAGTTTGGTTAATTAATATTAATAATATAATTAGTAGTTTCTCATTAAACTAAAATAATATATAGCTTTACAAAATTGAGGATATTGTGGGAATATAATGTTCTCCTTGCACGTGCAAATGAATATGTATTCTCCTGAGGATAAAGTCAAATGAATACATACAAATATAGCAAACTTCAAAGTACTTTTTATTCTTAATATAAACTACTACAAACATTTGTTTTCTCAAATAGTTGTAGTGATCAAATGAGAAATTGTTATTGTTGCACGAACCTCACCTACGAAAAATGAGAAATTGTTATCTTCCTCATTGCTGAATCCATTGGAGTCCAATACTCCAATGTATAATTGTATTTATGGTTCTTTAATTATCATTCATGTATCTTTGTCCTTTATTAAGCGTATATTTTATTGTGAACGGTGAACCCATTTAAGGGTTTATATATTATTGTGAGCTTTGAACCCATTTAGAGTAACATAAGTTCAACAATTAAAATCCAAATGCAAATAAAATAACAACAAGAAGATTAGTTATAGATGTCTCAAAGAGGTGATCTTATCATTAAACGCTTATGGCGGTGGTTCTCTTGTAAAATCATCATATAATAGTCTCTCTTTGCGATTTTCAGTTCAGCCTTAAGGTCTTGAACTTGACGCTGGAGGTGGAGAATCAAACCAGTGATGCCCATGACCGGGTCACGGAGACGGGCTTCTGCATGGAAATAAAGCGAGTCAACGCATGTTTGCCTCAGGCTAGGCTCAATATCCATGAGATGTTTAGCCAGGTTGCTCATGTCATACTCCTTACACAATGTAGCGTACTTCTCCGGTTTGTTCGCTGGCAAGTAAGGCGCAAACACACACTCTTCTATGCTTTCATGCCTCACATCTTTACACGCACAGAGTTCCATCTGCTGATACAGTAAGTGTTAAAATTTAAAGCGTACCCCAAATTAACAAATAAAAAAAATCTGAAATAGTTCTAAAGATGCAAAACTTTGTGTCACCATTAGAAGTGGAAATAAATATATATTGATGCTTACGAACATTACGAACACTAAGAGGAAAAAATATTTCTATTAACCCTAAACCTTGAAACCCCTAGAAAGTATAAATTATAGAAACTCTTACAAAAAATAAACCAAAATATGCATAACAATAAGTAGTTAACTAACCAGAGATTGTGTTCTGTATCCTCAGTGCAGATTTGTTAGAAAAGGCGAAATACTGAAGAAACTGTAACACGAAGAAGATGAATACGCTGAAGCATATATATATATATATATATATGCATATATAAGTATGATTATATCCCTCACCGAATTTTTAGAATAAGATATTTCAAGTAAAATATTATAGTAACCACTGGATGACAACAAATTTATAGATTCTGGCTGTAACAATAATTACAAATCTTTTTATCAACGGAAAAATAGTTATTAGTTATCGTTGTTTATTTCGTTTTTTCTTTATTAAATAATTAATTAAAGGTATTTAATTTATAATCTTTCATTTTTGTTGGACTATATATAGCTATATTGTATGTATGTCCTGTAATATTATTCATTGTCAATTTATTAATAATTCTAGTAGTCGATATCGACACAACTCCTAAATTTTTTAAATAAAAAAATAAAAATAAAAAAAACTCCGATGCCGGGAATCGGACCCGGGTCTCCTGGGTGAAAGCCAGATATCCTAACCGCTGGACGACATCGGATTTTGTGAAGGTGATAACGAAAAGATTATTTCAAACTAAGAGATAGTTACTGGTTTGAAAAGCCAAAGTCAATTCAAATCAAATCATTTCATTTACAGTTACCGAAATTAATGTATCATTTAGGTATGTACAAATAAGATAAGAGTTATCAAATAAATAAATAAAAGTTAACCTTACATATCTTTTGTTTTTTTTCCTGGCATCACTTTAATGTATATACTTTTTATTTTGAATAAAATTACTAAAATTCGGAAGGCCTTATGTAAATCACGTTATACGCACGCAGGTATAACAAATATACCCGGGGATGAGCGAATGTTTTAAGAGGATCTTGAATCGATTTCTTTTAGTTATTTTTCCTTTTTCTTTTATGTACTTTGTTCTAACTTCTACAAATTAAACAATAATGTTTAGTATTTGAATAATTCTTAAATAAGTTTTTTTTTTTTTAAAAGAAGAGAATATAGTACTTTTAACAAAGATATTTGAGTGATCTCTTTTAACCGTTTTCGACTTTCCCTCCCTATGATAAATACGTCGAAACGTCGCGCATCCATTAAAGAAAAAAAAAGGGTTTGCGATGATACGCGCGACCAGTGCCGGCCCTGACCTAAAGCCCATAAAGCAAGGGCTTTAGGCGCCAAATATTATAAGTATTTTAGGGGCATCAATTTGTAAAAGTTTCTTTGGTATGGTGGTTTTTTGTTATAGCTCGAGTTCTCTCCAGCGGAGGTTCAAATCCCACGTTTATTGTATTCATGATTTTTTTTTCCTTTTTTCTAATATTCTCTTTTATCTAAATTTCTTTATCTTATATATTAACATAAAAAATTCTATGAGACATAAAAAATTCTACGATTAAAAATAGCAACTGAATTAAAAAAAAAAAAACTCAAAACTTTTTTTATTTGACGGTTCCTCTTCTTCTTCTTCCAAATTTCACCAGAAGAAAATTAAGCAAACACCATTGATCTCTCATCTCCGCCGAAACACACACTGCCCATCATCAATCACCACTGGTAACGAGACTTGAGACTAATTATAATTTGTTACAACTTCTGTTTAAGCTAATTTCTGTACATGGAGTCTCCACTAAAAGTAAAAGCTAATTATTGTTTTATGTGTTCTCAATGACAATTCTCATCAAATAAGCTAATTTTTGTTTTATGTGTTCTGATTTGTAGAAAATGCTGCCGGGAAATAGAATCCGGAACCAGCCAAGTGGATGTGCGAATAGGAAGAGAAAAGAGAGACAAGATGAATTGGTGAAATCTCAAACCAATGATATTCTTAAGTATGTGACAAGAACTAAACCTCCACAAACTGATGAGATGGCTAGAAGTGAGAAAAAAAAGGAAGCTGATGAGCATGTTACTACTGAAGAAGCTGCAGATGAAAAGAGTGTAGAAGAACTTGTAAGAGATGATGGAGAAAACTTTGAGAATGAACACGCTGAAGAACATGATAAAGGTAATAAGATTAAGGGTCTGTATAAGAATGTGGATATGGATGATCCTGGAAACTGGGAGAAAATTGATAGGAGAATGAGAATTTTTTTGGTTGAGAAGGGTCCACCCGCAAGACCACCCGCTGGTTATCTTTTCCCAAGAGATGGTGCTAATAGATGTTTCACTTATGCCACTTATACAAGAAAAATGAGCAATGGAGAGAAGCAAGACAGAAAATGGTTAGTTTACTCAAAAACTAAAGACAAGGTCTTTTGTTTTTGCTGTAAATTATTCACTCAAGAAGCTAATCCTACTGTTTTGGCAAGTACCGGTTACAATGATTGGAGAAATATTTCACAGAGGCTGAAAAGTCATGAAACTACTCACCATCATATCATTTGCATGACTCGTTGGACAGAGTTAGAAGTGAGATTGAAGAAAACTGAAACTATTGATAAGCATTTGCAGGAGGCAATTAACAAGGAGAGGAAGCATTGGAGAGATGTGTTGTTGAGAATAATTGCTGTAGTAAAGACTCTAGCGGAAAGAAATCTAGCATTTCGTGGTGGAAAGGAAAAGGTAACTGATCCAAACAGTGGGCATTTTGCAGCTTTTATTAGGATGATTGGAGGCTTTGATGCAGTAATGAAGGAACACATTCGACGGATTGAAAATGGTGAAACACATTACCATTATCTCAGCCATAAGATTCAGAATGAGTTGATAGAACTGCTTGCTAATGAGGTAAGGACGATTATTGTAAAGAAGATTCAAGATGCAAAGTATTTTTCAGTCATTTTGGATTCAACTCCTGATGTTAGTCGTAAAGAGCAGCTGACATTTCTAATCCGATGTGTGGATGTTTCGACGGGGTCACCTAAGATCGAAGAGTTCTTTTTGAAATTTCTGGATATCAAAGACAAGAGAGGAGAGGGGATTTTTAATACTCTTCAAGATGTATTGGCTGATCTTAACTTGAATATCGATGACATAAGAGGACAAGGCTATGACAACGGACAAAATATGAAAGGAAAGCATAAAGGAGTTCAGAAGAGACTACTTGATATAAATCCAAGGGCATTTTACACTCCATGTGGATGTCATAGTCTCAACCTTGCCCTTAGTGATATGGCTTCATCATCCGAAAAAGCTGATTCATTTTTTGGCATTGTTCAGCGTATATACTGCCTATTTGCATCTTCAACCAACAATTGGGAAGTGTACCAAGAGATGGTAAATGGTACTTCACTTAAGCCATTGTCACAAACTCGTTGGGAAAGCCGCATTGATAGTGTTAAACCAATAAGGTTTCAAGCTTCAAAGATAAGAGATGCTTTGTTTTACTTAGCAGAGTTCAGTGATAATCCAGGACATCGTAGTGAAGCTGAGTCTCTTGCAGTGAGTGAAACACATGGAATAGGAAGATTTGAATTCTTGTTTGGAATGGTAATATGGTATGATTTGCTTTCTTCTTTCAATATTATAAGCAAAACCTTACAGTCAGAGGACATGGACCTTGAGGTTGCTATTGCTCAGTTAGGAGGGCTTGTTGGTTTTCTGAAAGATTATAGAGAAACTGGTTTTCAGAAAGCAAAAGGAGAAGCTACAGAAATTGCCATTCAAATGGATATTGAACCAGCTTTTTATAAAAAAACAAAACGTTTGATAACAAAAAAGAAACAGTTTGGTGAAGCCGCAGAACATGTTGATCAAAGTAACACGTTAAGTGCAGAAGAGAGTTTTAGGATCGAGTACTTCATCACCATAGTGGATCAAGCTATAATGTCTCTTGAGGTCAGATTCGAACAATTTCAATATTATGAAGAAATTTTTGGATTTTTGTTCGGTTTAAAGAAACTAAAGTCAGCATGAGATGATGAGTTAATGGTATCTTGTATGAAGCTTGAAGCTTCCCTCAAGCATGATGGGAACTCAGATATAGAAGGAAAGGATCTGTTTGTGGAACTTAAACTTTTAAGAGGAGTCTTGCCAAAGGAGATTACAAAAGCGGTTGATGTGTTAGAGTTTTTAAAAAGAATGGATGGTTGTTATCCAAACACATGGATTGCTTATCGTATTTTGCTCACAATTCCGATTTCAGTTGCTTGTGCAGAAAGAAGTTTCTCGAAGTTGAAGCTTATCAAAAATTATCTACGTTCGACTATGTCTCAAGAGCGATTAAATGGATTGGCGTTGATATCAATAGAACAAGATTTGGTGGAAACGCTTGAAAACTCAAAGTTGATCGATGATTTTGCAAGCGTGAAAGCAAGGAGGATTATTTTTGGTGACTCATGTACCGATGATGCTTTTTCTTTTGACAACATGTGATTTACGTTGATGGTTTATCTACCTTTTTAAAACAACTGAACTTTTTGGTGATCTTTTACATAGTTATATACTTTTGATAGAAGAAATTTTTTTGAGGTTAAGGGGCATCATTTTCAGATGTGCTTTAGGCGTCATACACCTACGGGCCGGCACTGCATGCCGGCGAACAAATCAGAGATATACGCTTGGTTGTCTAAGATGGATTATGATATGAGCGGTGCTGCTAGATTTCTCATGTGTATCCCTAATGAGCGTGGGAGGCAATATTACGTGGACCGGATCTGTTTCTTGGCAGAAACCGAGCTACGTGACCCGGTCAGGGGCATCTTCAGTTGGTGTTCCCCTGAAGAGCTTAAGCGCGATTTGGAAATCGCCAAGAGAGACCACGTGATGCTTATACAAGAAGTGGATCGTATGATACGCACGACGACACGAAGAACAGCAGTATCCGATGAAAAGATCACGTCTTTGAAGCATCTAATAACTATAGCTAGTCTTTTGATTGTTATTTGGATTCGAATTGCTGAAACTGTGTTATTCGATTTAAGTTGGTGATGATATCGGAGTTTTGAGAAGGACTAGATAAGCAAATATTAAGTTTTTTTTTTCCAAGGTTTAAGGTTTTTTCTTCTTCTATTGATAGATTGCTAATAAAGATTACCTTTTTTTCCCCCATAATTAGTATCAAACTTTATATATGAAATTTGATTATCTAATCATCAATTGGTAGTTAAAGTACCGACGAAATTTTGTCACAACTTCTAATGGTTACACGTACGATATGTAAGAGTATTGTAAATTGAGGATCTATTTGTAAATAAGTATTTGTTAGGGTTCCTTTCTATCTTATAAACTAGAATCGGATCCGCGCTACAGCGCGGGGGAATATTCTGATGTTGTTGGAGCAAGTAACAATATGTAAGGTGTTTTAGTTTTTGTTTACTATATTGTGGCTGTTCTTTTATCTTCTAACTAGGTATTAACCCGCGGAAAACCGCGGGCGGAACGTTTTTTCAATAAAATTTTCTAATAACTTATTTTATTATTATGCTATTTATAATAGCTTGTTGAAAATTTTGGTTTGCTTATACTATAATTTTTGTATTTTAAAAATATTTAATGAAAACCTGTCAATAAAACATTTGCATGTGATGAATAAAATTATTTAAACTTTTGTCAATTAAACACAATCTTTACTAACATGTAAAAAGAACAACTAAATATAGCTAGTAAAAGTTTTGAAAAGTCTTTTTGAAAACAACATTCATTGTTTTTTTATGTGGCTTCATTTTCTTGTTTGAAAACAACATTCATTGTTTTGAAAAATTTTTATTCGATTTGGTTTTTAACTTTTTTTTTTTTTTAAGTATGAATTAATTTTGATTCTAATAGATTTTTTTTTTACTTTTCTACAATTTATTTTATTTGATGTGTCCTCGATTTTTATTTTTTAATTAATTATATTTATTTAATTAATTAATTAATTTTAATTTTTTTTAATGGTAATGGAATATAATTTTACACATTTTAATGTTAGTTTCATATTTTGTACTTCCCAATTAATATAGTAGGATAAAATTTGAAGTTGTAGATTTTCTTCGATTAGATTTTTAAAATCTTAGTTTTTTTTGTAATACGGATTAGTTTTGATTCTAATAGATTTTTTTTATTTTTCTACAATATATTTTATTTAATGTCTCCCTAATTTTCGTTTTTTAATTAATTATATATATTTAATTATTAATTAATCTTAATTAAATTTTTCTAATGGCAATTGAATATAATTTTTTACATATTTAAGGTTAGTTTCATATTTGTACTTCTCAATTAATATAGTAGGATTCTGTCACAAACATATTAAAACAGAGTAATCTTTTATATTAGAGAAAATATGGATTTTATACAATTAAAAGGAACAAAAGAGAGTAAAGCATATAATCTGATGGGATATAAATATAATTAAATAATAATTTATTTATTGTCAAAGAGTAGATGAATAATATTTTGTATGTTTCTATTTATTAATATGATAGTCGACAGAAACATACTAATATGTATTTATTTTTCTATGCATAATATACATGGACAATGTATTTTCCCAATTTACTGACCATATAGTTTATATATACTGAATTTTTAGTTTATGAATTTTAATTGTGTTTTTTTAAAATATATTATACTAACTTGTAAGTAAATAAGATTGGGCTATATATTTAAAAATGGTGTTTGTATAAAATATTGGGTTTGGGTCTAAATTTGGAGACATTTCCGATTTAGGCTTTGTTGGCCTTTTTGGTCAATTTTTTTTTTTTTTTTTTTTTGTGTATATTTTGTTTTTCTTTTTCCTCTGTCTTGATATTCGAACAAACAAACTTTTTTTTTTTTTTCATTTCTTCTTCCTCACCAAAAAAACATCTTCCATCGTTTTGAACGACCATCTTTCATTCTCTCGACCTCAAATCCCTAAATAAGAGTTTTGATTCTCGAATTACACCGTATAATCAAATTCACTACTTCATTAATCCACCAAATCAATTTTCTGTAAAGTATTAAATCAGAAAAGGAGAGAAGCTGCAATTAGGTAAATCTATTCGATGTTTATCAGTCGGAAAATATTCAGTTTTGACCCATGAGTTTATCGAACCGACTAATTAATTCAATCGCCTTGGTAAGTTGATTATGATTCCGAATTGCTTCTTTTTTAGATTGTTTCGATTTTATAGGTATACTCTTTGTGTACAGCGTTTATATGAATCTAATTACCATTCATATTGTTTTGTTCAATTCCAGGATATATAAATTGAGAAGTTTTGAAAACAGTACAGAAGATTATAACAAAAAAAAAAAAACAGTTAAATTAATGTGGCAAGTGAGTTCTTGGGAAGCTATAGTTCTTGGAAAATCTGGAATAAACAGACTCTCTACGGTCAACTCTTTCCACTTGGAAGCACTATAAAAAGGTCAGTTATTTAATTCTTTTGATGCTATATAGTTATTAGTATTCTTCTTATGAGACATTCACTTAATATCGAAAGTATTAGTGAATCAAACAAAAACACTTTCACCTTTCTTAAGATAGAAGAGAATATTTGAGACTGCTAATTATTTGTTTGAGCTTTAGATTAGAGCATTTTATTGAAAGATATTCCATCGTATTTACATACTCGTGCAAGTTTTAGATGGATGACCGAATTTGAACAACTGCTGGAAAAAAAAAAAAGAAATTGTCAAACTATCTCAGTCGTAACCTGAGATTAGGACAACTATAAACCAGAGTTACAATATGAATGGAAAAATAAACAATAATTTCCAAAGTAAAGAGTGATTTACCTTGTTCCAAGCATTTACCACTTTGAAGGACCTCTTTGTAAAAGACATCAAAATTTTCTCCCCGTATAAGAAAGATGATCTTTAGTACTTGTGACTTTAGAGACGGCTAAATAGAGGTTTTAAAATATATTTTTTAGAATATAAACAGTTTTTTTTTACCAAAACAAAGGAAGAATATAAACAGTTTTAATCAGTTGAGTCGATTTAGTTTTAGTACTTTTGTGATTTTAAGAAAACAGCTAAATGATCGTCTTTTGTGGAAAGATAAGAAAGTAGTCTTTTATAAGGAGAGCCAATTCTTCTTCTGGCTTACTTTCAAGAACATGTCATAATAAGACCGTCTTTTGGTAACCTAACAAATAAATTGTTAAATTACAAAACTTGTAGATCATCTATATTATAAATGAATAATAATTATAAGAAAGAGTAGCTCATCTATATTATATTTCTATAGACTTACAATTGGTTTACTTGAACTCTCCAGCCTGTTTTGAATGGTTTAATGGACTGTAAATCTGTGATAGGCACGAGAGCGGCTGCCATTGAAGAAGGCTTGAAAGAATACAAAAAAGAGAAAGTTAAGAAGGTATGATGCTTGAACCTTCGATTAGTATCATCGTATTTATAAGAAGTCTTCACGTTTTAAGATTTAGGTATGATTTGATAGTATAATTTAGGGTATATTCGTAATGTGGGATCGAAATCTTCGTAGTTAATTAGGTAATATATTCTTAACAATGACTATATATATTGTAGGAGCAGTTAAGGATAGAAGTTGAATCATATTTTCAAATAGGAATATATCACAAAACTAAAATGCGGCTTAGTAAGATTTTGGAATATTACTCAAAGATTGATATCTGTCAAATTAAATAATTTAAGTAATTTAAGTTATGAGATTGAATAGCGTAATCAATGTATTTAATCGTTTGACTTGATAAGATTAAAAGAATATAGACCAACTTATTTGCAGCCCATAATAGCCCATTATTCGTTTGACGGGAGGCGTTAGTAGGTCCGTCGAGAATGTGATAATTCTGTTACAATATCCGATTAATAATTTCCGGGCTGTTTCTATTTTAAAACCCGACCCATCATATTCAAATGTCTCATTTAACCTTAATGACTTGTCTTCAGTCTAATTTAGAGAGAGGCATTTTCGTCCTAAATGCAAGTTGTACTTCTCTTTTATTATAATAGAGGTACTGTAACCGTTACACATAATAAATCATTCAGCATATTCTCTATATGGTAGCATATTCTCTATACGATATGCTTCACTATTTTCATGAAGTTTATATAAATTAATTGATTGGTGTTGAAACTTTGTGGCTTCGACGAAAGGGATTTCAAGAAGGAGACAATCTGATTGCAACAGAAGGTCTCAAGTCTAGAAGAAAATAAAGCAAGTCCTAGTATGAATACAACGAATGACAAAGAATGGTACAAGTGTTTTATTGAAAATAAAGCAAGTCCTCTCTCCACCATCTCCAATGTATATCTCTATTTTTTTACTCTATTTTAGAGTAACTCTAAAGTAGAGCATGGTTTTTCTCCAATGTGTTACTCTATACTTGACTCTAAAATAGAGGTAGTGTAAAAAAAATAGAGTTGAGAATAGAGTTACTCTAAATATTAGCAATCTCATCGTTTTTTCTATTTTAGAATAAAATATAGAGTAGGGTTTGAGCAAATGTTGCTCTATAATAGAGTCTTGACTCTAAAATAGAGTGGGGTTGGAGATGCCCTTATCCTCATGTCGGCTAATCCCTCACAACATTCATCATAATCCTCCATCTCATTACTCTTCCTTTATTTATAGACACCATGTACTACTTCCTTTGAGTGTAACAAACCCTTAACCTTCAACCAAAACACACTCTTTATCAACATAAAAATTTTGAACCACTAAAATATCTTATGGAGACTGAATAGCTTACCTCATTCTCCTCCATTGATATCTCCATGTAGGTTTCACCACACTCTCGGTTGATAAGGCGTGGAGATCAAGCCGATGAGCACATAAATGCTTTGGAAATTTTCCTATATCGTTCCTTAGAATATACATAATGAAACTAAAGTTCTTTTAAAACAATGTCTTGATTTGTTGTGCAACATTTTCACACATAGATGTAACTGGTAAGCAATTTGGGTTTGATTTAAGATTTGAAATATTCAATAAAATTTTATAAAGAAAAAGTCTAAATCATATATGTTTAACAACCAACGGTGTTCCTGCTAGCTAGTAGACTGTGGATGTCATGGGTCAATTTTGCAAATGTTCATATGCTTGAAACAAATGGTTGTTTAATGTTGCTTCTATCAAGTGTGGTTCTGTCCTTTCAAGTAGTTTCTTCATAAATGCACCTCTTGAAAAGACTGATTAAGCTTCCACTCATTGTCCCTAGTGAAATATGGTGTAATGATGTAACAAGACAACGGTTGGCCATATATATCTAATTGAAACAAAGAAAATAAGTGGTTTATATATAGATTATTATTCCCGCAAACCACAACAATCTTCATTTAATCATTGGAAGGATTACTTTGACAAAAAAAAAAAAAAAAAAAAAAAAAAAAAGCCAACTGAAGGATTAAGCAAGTAACACTTATAGATTAGAAAATTGGGTAAAATTATCTAGAAAATCTAAACAAAATTTACATTCGTTATTGGTTGTGTGTAAAAATAAAGAAATAAAAAATGAACACACTTATCCAATTCGTTCGTGCATAAAACATAGACTTTAGTTGAACGACGGCTTTTGAACTATAAGATGTGTGGTGAACATGCATGCATAAAATGAAAATCCAATAGGCACTCGGGCTCATATATCATATATGTAACTTTATTAGCCACTGAAACTCCATTTCGAAAAGAGAAATGACTGTAGAAATAAATGATTATAAAGAGAAAATCATTTAAAATCATATAACCAATAATATTAAAATTTACATCAGCGTACTAAATAATCTTGTATATATATGGCCCTTGCTGTCACATTCCTAAGATTCTATCCCTTTGCAAGGTTTATTGACTTTATTCCGTACCTTCGATCTACAGCAAAAATTCAAACATTGCATTTTTTGTTAATGTGTTGTTACCATTTGAGTTTTTTTTTTGGGTTGTCTTAAAATATTAGTTGAGCAATAGAATTACACAAACGAATTTTTATTCGGTAGCATAAAACTATTTTATAAAAAAATATTTGATATTCTAGAAATGTTAACTATGTACATTAAATAATTAAATTTCAAATTGAATTTTTATAGTCAAAATTTTCGTTTGTGTACATCACAGAGAAAAACTAATCTAATGTGCACAATAACCTACATACAAATGCTAATATTAATTTTGGCAGCCGATTAAAAAACTACTCTTCTAAATGAAAGATACCATATTGCTTTTTCATTTTTGGTTCTCTTGATGGGTTTAGGTCATTGATTGTTTCAAACCAATCAATTTTATATTACACTACTCTTTATCTAATCATAATGCATAAAACTAAATTTGTAAGTGATTTAATTGATAGAATTTGTAAGTTATTTAGAAGATAAAATTTACTTCTAAATTTGTAAATATATAAATAAATACTATAATAACTAAATTTGTAAGTTATTTAAAAGACAGAATTTACTTCTCCATATTCAATCTCGATGATTTGATTAATACAAAATTTATGTTCCTCGTTCAGCTAAAACAGAGATTAATATGATCTAAGCAAAGTAGAAAGGAGAAATCTAGTGTGCTCACAAACGAAATCCAGCCATTGAAGCAAAATTTGAAATTTAGGAGAATATCTTCAAGAATCTATTACACGCATCAATGAGATCATCTAGCTTGCCTGGCTCTTTGGATCCTATTTGGAACATTTCTCAGAAGTTATTGTCACTTGAAGAGATATGTCTGTATTGCACCACAATCGGTGACAATGGATCAAGAGGAACCTCGTTATACATTGACGGTTGTATAAGTGTTGACTGGTGCTGGCCTTGAGTTGCTAATGAGGGATCCGTGAAAGAAGAAGTTTGTTTGTATAGAAGAGGATCACCATAAAGTAATGTTGATTGATGCTGGCCTTGAGTTGCTAATGAGGGATCTGTGAGAGATATATGTCTGTATAGAAGAGGACCGCTAGAGTAGTGCTTCAGTATCATGCATTGACGGTTGTATAAGTGTTGACAATCTCTGGTGTGATGGTATCTTCGACAATTGAACTTACTATTGACCACTGCAATAAGGTCACTTCATGTACTACAATTTTTTTTTTTTTGGAGATAATAGAAAGTTAAGAAAACTTGATTTAATAATTGTATTACAAAAATTTATTATAAATATATTTGAACAATAAAAAAATATACATGAGTGTGTAAAAAGTAATCAAACATTTAAGTAAAGAATGGAAATGGTTTTTAAGGGTTTTGTGTAAAAAAAACCCCTCAAGTAATATTTTTTTTAAACCTTCCACATCAAATAAATGCAGGTCAATATTATAATTTTAAAAGTCACCCGTAATATAATCCTTCTCTATATTGATGACGTGACAAATTAAAAATCTTGTTGTTTTGAGTGAAAAAAAAATAAAGTATTGAGATTATTTATTATAAAAAAAAATTATGTCTTTGTCTTTTTCCTCCATGTCTGCAAATTCCTCACTCAATTACTATTACAACTTTTAGAGCATATGCATTGGTAAAAATAGTAAAAGTTTCTCATATATATTATTTTAATAGATTTTATATAATTTAATTTTTGTTTTAAATTAAAAAAGAAAATAAAAAATAAAACAAAACCAATAGGATGATGTCATGTGTGAGATAAGTGTCGCACAAAATTTCTCATGATTTCTCATATGAGAATCTTTTCTCTCTCATCTCTTAACTTTTTCATTATTTTTGTTTTTAATATTGCTGAGAATTTGGGTGAGAAACCCCCAATGCACATGACCTTAGATTCCGAAATTGTTTCCTTATATTTAAAATTCGTCTTCTCTCTTGTTATTTTCTTAGATTGAATGTTATAGGAAAGAAACTTAAGGATCCAAAGAAGCCTAATGAAGATTATCTTTTTCTTTTTTAGTAAAAAAAGAATCCAAGTGCTTTAGAAAAGAAACTTTAGGATCCAAAGAAACCTCCAAGTGCTTAACGAAGATAATCTTTTTTTATAATAAAAAAAGAAATAACAGATAATGATGTCGACGGTGCCGGACAACCGGAGATGAGATCGTTGTTGGTGTCTGAAACTCGATTGTTTTGGGTAATTGCTTGAGTTAGCTCATGGAGATGAGAATTTGCAGAGATGGAGGAAGAAGACAAAGGCATTATTTTTTTTCATTTTTTATATTAAAAATAAATAAATTAAATACTTTGTCGTTTTTTCTCTCAAAACAACAACATTTTTAATCTGCCACATCATCAATATAGAAAAGGGTGACTTTTGAAATTATATTATTAACCTGCATTGATGTGACGTGGAGGGTTTTCCTGCAAAAAAGAAAAAATTGAAAGGCTTTTTTGCACAAAACCTTTTTAAAAAATTTAATTTCCCTTATATGATGATCAAAATTAATATTTTTGATCAATGTTGGTAATTTATTTTCTAATAGTAATCAAAATTTTATTATACATATATAATTAAAAATAAAAATAATAAGAAAACAAAGAAGAAGGAAAGAATTACATAAAAATAAAGAAGAAAAAAAATTGAACACAATGTAAGTTAGATATTTGATATATAATTAAAATCTTACAATGATATCTTAATTGAATTTTCAACTCATGCAAGAAGATAAACAAAATATATATAAACAATATATATGATTTGAGATATGGTGGAGAGGATGTAAGAATAAATTTTTATAGGATAAGAAGTGATGAGAGTTACATATCTAAAATAATTTAATTGGAAGTGTTACTCTTATAATTTATAGTATATTTAAATGAAAATGAATAGAGAAAAAAAATAGTCAGTTCATAATTTATGTAAGTTTAGTTACCATTTTTAATATGGATTAATGTACATGATTAGATGTCTTATATTTTTGGTTTAATTGAGACAAATATTTTTTTTATATATAACAAAATGGCAGATGGACTAATAAAAAGAATGTGAAACTTATCTTTATATATATGATTCTATGGTTCAAAATTTTGATCGATAATATCTTTTTGTCATGGAAAATTAATTATTTCACTTTAACTGTGGATTAGCTTAATACGGAAGTAATGTCACCATGTCAATGATATAAGAAAGAGCTCTGAATGACTTCTCTGATTTATTTGGAGACCAATGTACAATGTTTGTACATGTGGTTTTATAAAACTAGACAATGTGACTATGGTTCTTGTGACGAGGAGGCAAGGTCCTTGGGGTTATTTAAATTCTCTAGCCTTATGAATTTAGCCATTTGTGCTTCATTTTGGGCAACAATTGTCTTCATTTTGAGAAATTTCTCAATTTTCTCGGTCGCAGACCACCAGAACCTTGAAGCAGCTCTAGCTTCCAAATTTCATTTTTATTAAAAAAAATAGGGCTTGAAAACACAATCAGAATTCATCCCAACTTATTTCTCTTGCACACTAAACACCTTAATTTGGAGGGAGCCATGATAACCTGAAAGATAGCATGAATGATCAAAAAGCTTAGTTCCATGTTTAGTGAATTTACCTTACATATCAAACTACTGACTCGACATCATCACATGAACTTTTTGATTGTTAGAATATATATCCTGATAACCAAATTAATAATTGTATGTAAGTTAAAAAATCGTTACTGGTATGAAGCAAAAATCAAATGGGTTACCCTTTCATTTATTTACAACTATATCATTTGTAGATACTGAAATTGATATATTAATTATATAATGTACTTTTTTGGCTTCTTGATATTACCATTATACATATTGACACTACTCCTATATTTGCAATTTATTAAGTTACGGACCGTGACTAAAAAAAATCAAGGAGATAATTTTCCTAGTGGATTTTAATATGTTGTCTTCACTTTTCATCATTATTCAACAAGTAGGATCATAGAGAGAATCAACCACCAATTTTAACTTTGTATATATAATGTTTAATTCAAATAAAATAAAATAAAAATCGTAAAACGTCCATTATAAGTTCATGTAGATATGTACAAATAAGATAAGAGTTATCAAATGAATAAAAATGGGTTATGAATACTATTTCAATGATTTAGGTTATGGTTCATATCTTTTTGTCCCGGACAACCATGACACTCTCATTGTACTGCGTCTGCGTCTCTTGCATTTGCTGGAATTCAGCAGTTTGTGTGGATGCAAGACGCTGAGCCTCGTCTTGTAGCTGTTGAGCCGTTAGACAACCTTCATTATTAGTCCTATCCGATATCATAGGATTGGGATGGATTCTTTGCTGATACGTGATCGGAGGCGGTGGCACAAATGTCGGGACCATACCGAAAGAGGAGGAGAGTTCGTTCTTGGCGATTGCGATTTGGTTTTGAAGGTCTTTAAGCTGATATTGGAGGGGGTCTAAGATAGTATTGACACCACGGATGGGGTCATTGTGACGAAGTTGTGCCTCCCAAGCGAGCGTGCTCATTGCAAAGTCTCTGTGGATAGGGGGAATCTCGTTGATAAGTGAAGCAACATGGCTTGCTCCGAATACCTTGTGGACCATTTCGTAGCTTTCTTGTTTGTTCGTTGGGAAGTAAGGCGCAAACACACAGTCTTTTGTGCACTTTCTCCTCAGGTGCTTGCACGCCGCGCATGGTGGCGTTATAGTGTTGTCCTTGTCCATTTGATTATACAAAATCTGTTAGAAGAAAGAAAATATATATCTTTTTACACACTTAAATTAAATACATAATAACTTCATATCTTTATATTTATTCAAACCTTCAATTAAACCGAATCAAACCAAACGAAAAAAAGTCAAGATTGTTTTTCCCAAACCATAAACATAAACAAACTGAAAAAATCCCAATTAAGCATATATAGCCGCAATTTTTGTGAATTCCAAACAGCAAACAGTAATTAAGGTTACAACAAAAAAACCATGGATTGCGTTGTCCACTCAGATATTATATGGTAAAGAAGGTGAAAACATTAACATTAATGATTTATGTATATAAAAAGAAGATGAATCTAAGTGATTTCTAATTAAAACCAGATTTTGAGATGGAGAATGAACATATATATATATTGATGAAATCAAAAGGATCCAACCTTACGTAAAACAACAATATACTTCTCTGTAAATTCTCTTCTCTACAGTAAAATTTCCTACCACGCAATTTTCGATCCTTTTTTAACAATTTCCTACAACGACACAGGACTTTTATAATTTAGGTCAAAATTTGCTACCACGCAATTTTATTTATAGTACCAAAAAAAACAAAATCCAGCTACTTAATATTTTAAATAATTAAAACAGTAGATAAAATCAAATGGATAATTATCCATAAATTATGTTTTTTTTTTTTTTTAAAAAGTTAATACAGTATGATTCCAGTAACATTTGATTCGTCTATAATTCCAAAAGATTATGGTAAAAAGGTTAATTTGAATATCTGCTATAGTTTTGCAAAGGGCAAAGGCCCATTAATAAAAAGCAATGAAAGCCCATTAATGTTGTCATCCTCATCATATTATTATTTGGAATTTGGTTGTCTCGTCGGATCTAAAAAAAAGCAAATTGACAGGCGATTTCATTTCAGCAATCTCCCATGGCGGAATCAAGCTTTGAGTATGCTTTTTTTCTTAGGCCATCTTTATTGCTATAACACTTATTGTGTTCTTAAAGATTTTAAAATAATAAAAATATTGAATAGTAGGTATAACTGTTCTTAAGTAATTGAAAATTGTTCTTATACAAGAACTGTTGAATGTGTGTTCTTAAATATAGACCATTATTTAATTAGTTTAGTTTTTCTAAGATCACTACAATTGATCTACCTTTAAAGATGCCCTTAAGTTCTTACTTCTCTGATGATCGTGTTTGCTTGTTTTCATTGTTAATGGAATCAATGTTCTTGTTGGTTACAGTTCCGATGATCGTGATTATGCTGAGATTGTTGTTGTTCGTCATGGTGAAACTTCTTGGAATGCCGAGAGAAAAATCCAGGTTCCTGATTACAACAATAGCTGTATCTTCAATTTGTATTAGCTATGATTTAGTATTCGATGTAAAAGTAATAGTCTTTTGGGAATTTTTGATTTGGGAGATGTAGAAGAAGAAAATGTGGTTGGTTGGTTGGTTGATTTGGTATGTGTCTGTGTGTTGCAGGGTCATTTGGATGTTGAGTTAAACGATGCTGGAAGACAACAAGCTGTTAGAGTATGTGTTATCTTCTGATTGTGCTGTCACCTTTGAATCTTGGTGATGTAACATTTTCTTTTTATATATATATATATATAGGTGGCTGAGCGGTTATCAAAAGAGCCTAAGATATCTTATGTTTACTCTTCTGACTTGAAGAGAGCCTTTGAGACTGCTCAGATCATTGCTTCTAAATGCGGCAACCTTGAGGTACAAACCCATTTCTTTACTTTCCTTTTATGAATCTTTTCCTAAAGTCTCCACCTTTGTGCTCTTTTTTTTTTCTTGTTCTAGATTCATGGGACTTTTTGTTTTGGTTTAAGACATAATTCGTAGACATTTTAAAGACATGTATCTATGTTCTCTTATGAATCTGCTTCTAAGGTCTCCACCTTTGTGCTCTTTTCGTTGTTGTTGTTGTTGTTAGCAGATAGTTTTAAGTTATGAAATAACCTCTTGTCATCTATCACATTTTGTGGCTTTGAATGCATATATATATATATATATATATATATATTTCAAATTGTGTATAATGCTATGCAGGTACTTTCTGATCGTGATTTGCGGGAAAGACATTTAGGAGATATGCAAGGGCTTGTCTATCAAGAAGCTTCTAAACTTCGCCCTGAAGCTTACAAAGCCTTTTCATCTAACCGCACCGACGTTGATATCCCAGTAAGATATTATTAAACAAGAAGCTTTAGTTGCATGAATGATGCTTGGTTTCTTGATTCAAACAAATGTTGCTAATGTTACTTTATTTGTATGAATGAAGGGTGGAGGAGAAAGTCTTGATAAACTTTATGACAGATGTACAACTGCGTTACAGAGAATCGGTGACAAACATAGAGGTTTCTTCCTTTTGCTTGTGTGTTTGTTTCTCACAGATTATTGTATTACGACACCAACACATATTCTAAGTATTGGTTTTTGGGTTGATGAAGGTGAAAGAGTAGTAGTAGTGTCTCATGGAGGAACGATTCGATCTCTCTACGAAAGAGCTTGTCCAAGTGCACGAAAAGTTGAAAAGATACTCAATACATCGGTCAATGTATTCCGTTTATACGACGGAGACAAATGGACAATCCAAGTTTGGGGGGACGTGAGTCATCTGGACCAAACCGGCTTCTTACAATCCGGTTTTGGTGGTGACAGAACCTCTGGTTAAGATTCTATACTCTTCTTCGTCCCCTTGGAAGAACATTTATGTAATTTAAGTTTCACTCTATTACCCTTTTCAATTTGAACATTTGACCCCATAACATTGAAGGTTTCTCAAGTTAACCAAGTAAATTGGGAGCATTGTTAAAGTACACTTGCTATATATATATATTTTTTACCATTTTCTTTCTTTGTAACAGTGAGATATACAGTTAAAAAAAGATGAAATATATTCTGACATTGAACAATGAAAATAATCAATATTGGAAATGAAATAAGATTCTTGAGGGGGACCAAATCGTGGTGTCCCAAATACCTCTATTTAAGAAACAGTGTGTTGAAGTTTGGGAATAGAAACATTGAACAATGAAGTTGTTTAGTAACTTGACTGAACTCTAAAACCAAACTTTAGTGTTACACCCTTGAATAACATTGGGATCATCATCTTAAAACTTTTCTTTCTCCTTGGAGATTGAGAAAGGGATTTTGTTTAATTTACAGACTTGCCCTCTTAATATAACCCTTTTATATTGGCGCCATCACTATCAAAAAGAAAAAGGGAGAAAGGTACGTTGAGTCCATTTGACCATATTGTTTGGCCCCCAAGAGCACCTTCTTCTGATTTTGGCGGCAATGGCAAAGGGGTAAAAATGGTCACAAAAAAAACATAAATAGGGTGACACAAACAAAGTAGAAATATGTTATTTTCCTAAGCTTCATGATTGTCATCATTAGGAGTATATGAGTATCATGTTGTTGCTTTCTTGATCGAATTTTTTGTTCATTTAATGAAGTCTAGACTATATATATCTCGAGTTATTATGTTAAAGCTTTTATGGTTACACAACAATTGCTTCTAGTTATATAACAAAATAGTATTACGTATGTCACCATAGCTCGAATGATGAGAGCCGTCGCAGGTACATATTTTTTCATAGTACTAAAAATGGTTCTATTGAAGAAAATATTTCAAGATTATGCAAGCTAATGAAAAGTTTTTTTTGTTGTATCGAAAACAAAATAAAGACTAGCTAATACAGTAGAAGAAGAAACATTGTAAGAGTATAGAGGAAACGTGGAAGAAGAGAATAAAAAAGGGTGGCCATCTATTTTTATTTTTATCATTGCGGTGTACCATGCGATAAATCATAATTTATACATCACTTTACATATAATTTTCCTGCACTATATATGTATCATAAGATTTGCGAAGTTGACTTTGGGATCTTTAGTGGGGGATATCAATTATAAATTTTTTCTGCCCTTCTTTTAATGAGAGGATGCACAAAATTAAATAAAGCGTAAAAAGTCTATTCACAATTCTTGGATCTTGTTACCATTTGTTTCCATTACACCGCTCTATTCTACTAGTATTAAGTTATTTATTTATTGCAAGATTCATCTGATAGGTCCATGGGATGTTAAGCTTCGTGCCGCTAATCAGTCACCTTGACTATATGATTTTTCACACGTATTACAAACAAGAGTATCATTTTCTTATTTCTTTAATTGATCCTCTTTTAAGCTTAGGATTGTTGTTGTTAATTGCTATCACAAATTGATACTAGCTTTTATCAACCACAACTTCTGTATACACGTTTGTACATATCGAAAATATTAGTCTATATTTCATTTATATACATTATTATTTTATTTTCCTATAAAACCACAATATTTAATTAGTCTTTTTTGCTAAACACTTTTTTTTGTTAATAAAAGGTTTTACTTGGATGAGCAATAATAATAAAAAAATAAATTCAAACTGATTTACAAGAAAATAGGGAAATGCAAAATTCATCAACACAGAAAAGTCTTATAAGGGATACATAATGAATATGTTTACCACTACGTGTGCATGCATTTGAAATAAATAAAACTAAATCATACGAATATAAGTGGGGAAAAAATGATAGCTAGCTGCAAAATTTGAATTGGCTTCTCAGTATGTCGGATGCAACAAGTAACCAAGTTAAGCAAGTTTCATTTTCATCATCATACGAATTATACAAAATACAACACAATCATTAGTTTTCATACAGTCTCACGTTGTATAGCCTTTATTTAATAATAACTAATTACGCAAAATCCTCAAACATTTGAATCAAACTTTTGCGCCTATAACGTAGCTAAAGATTTTCTTCTTAATTAAAAAAAAAAAGTCAAAATCTTACAAATAGCAGTTAGGTTTGTTTGTGTTCTACGTGAGAGAAGTTAACGTCTTTGACCAATGACCATAATAACGAGTAATAGAGGTTGGAGTGACGATTGTAACCTTGAAGTGAGTAATAGAGAATGCAGCTTTATTTTTTATTTTTCGAGGAAGCATCGATAGAGAGTCCCTACCACAAAATCCAAATGGCAATAGCGTTAATTAAGGAAGGAACAAACCTACTTCTATACTTATTTATTCACTCACACATTACTATTATCTATTTATCGAGCTGGACCATTAGAATCTATGCTGGGGTCCTGCTTTACCCACCCTCCTCTCTGTTCCTCCTTACGTCGATCTCCGATTACTATTACATCACATTTCGAATTAATTACCAATAACATTTTTTGGATTACAAATTTACAATAGTTAGTATTTTTGTTTTGTTCCAAATTATATTGCTTCTCTATGTATTGATAGACAAGTTTAAAAGAACAACAATACTTAGAATTTTTGTTGGAAAATTCAGATTGTTTGCTTACTTTGGCATTATTGAAGCAATATATACATTTTTTTTTTGTTAATTTTTATATATTGTTCGTAGTGACAATCATCCCCTATATATAAAAAAAGAAGCACTCTCACTAGAAGGCTGAGGTGTTGCGTTCACAAAGCTCTTGTACCATTTTAATAAATGACATTACTTATTATTACTATTTACATAAATATACCATTGAAATATATAAGTTAATGTTTTTTCTATTAGTTTATAAAATAAAAGATTTAATCAAATTTTAAAATCCAAAAATGTATTTAATTATCACTTACATAACCTATTTAATTATTAAAAATAAATTACGTTTCACAAAAAATTATAAACATTTTTTTTAAAATGCTAAAGTTATTATCCTATTTTGAAAAAGTTTGATGACTATTCAACTATATTTTTAAAAAATAAATGAATAAATTATCACAATAATCATAATGTAAATTACATACCACAAACAATTTAATCTTATTCACCTATTAAAATTTTTGAAACGCAAAACTTATTCTCCGGTTTCAAGTATTAAAAATTAATTATCACAATATAATCTTAAAAATAAATAAAATTTCACAAACAATTTTAAATCTATTCACCAATTTAAATTTTTGAAAAGCAAAAACTTTATCTTCTATATAAAAATTCTAATGACTATTTAAATATATGTAACTCAGCAATCTTAACATGGTATCCATGTTATTGAGTTTTTTTAAAACCTTAGGACAATCATTTTTCATATAAGTTTTTACCAGAATTACACTTTTTGATTATTTACTACTTTTTATACATTTTTCTCATTGCATTTTTATACTTAGGATTAGTTTAAATTAATTTGATTAGTCTAAAAAAATTATTTTATCTATTTAATGACATAATGATGTAAATAACAATGTGAAATATAAAAGATGTGAATTTGATTTTAGAAACACAAAAAAAACATCAAAACTTTCTCCACCACATTGAAATTCTTTTTCACGTTTGAATAGTTTGCGAGTGAAACATATTACACTAAATAAACGCCAAATTGAATAAAAAAAAATAAACTTTACTTACAGATTTTGTTTTACACAAACAAATTTAAAATCTCAAATAATAATAATAATTAAAAATTTAGTTTTTACTATATCGACAATGATGTTACAAACTTATAGGGCAATATTAATACCTTTGACCGAGTGTCCATATACAATTTAAGTCTTTTAAAATTAATATAACTTCTAAATGGGATTAGTAAAATAAGTTGGGCATACGATACGTATTAACGTTTCCATCATAGCAAACAAGACAGCGTTCTCGTATTACAATTTGGGTTTAAATTCGATAATGTGTGTTTTATTAGTTGTAGATTGTAGTTGACCAAAAACAACGTATCAGCCAAATAGAACTCGAACTTGTTAACATATGAAAAAACTATAAGAAAAAACAATTACTACTGGTTTTTAATGACTGCAAAAAAACCCGAAACGTTTTGATTCTATTTAAATCCATAATATGAAATTATGATTGGTTAACTTACTATTATCGGTCTTACCGAAAATAATCGAAATTATTATGCAACATTCAAGAGTTGGCAGGAGTTTAAATGCATCTGTATAGTATCTTTATAATAATGATACAAAAACCCCTGTCAATGTCTATTAAAATTGTCGAAATTAATTCTCCTCCAAAATAACTTATCCAAATAATAAAACTCTATATAATTAATGAAGTTGGTTAGCCTTTATATTCATGATTGAGATAACACCAAAAATTACAAAGTACACAACAACATTAATATTCACACTCTATAGTTATAAATTTGGCAAATTTTCACCTAATTCTCCTATTTTCTAGTTTGGATTTTGTCTTTATATACACACATATTTATTATATAAAATGTCACCAAAGATGCGTAACAAATTTTAGTTAAAGTGATTAAAAACACTAGTTTAGTAGTTTAATTGTGTAATTAGTAGTAGTTGTTCAAATGGTTAAAATAAAAATGTTTTTTTTTTTTGTTTTCTTCTAAAAAGCGAACGTATCGTCGTTTCTCTTTTTAACTCATTCCTCTTGGATCCAAATCTTTCGCTTTGGAATTCGCCATAGACAAAGGAGTCAATTCCAAAGAAAGAAGACGAAGCAAAAATTACAATTTTTTTATAAAAAATTCTTACTTCTCCCCAAAAATTATAAAAATTTCATCTTTTTTTTTTGCTTTTGCTAAGATTCAAAAGTTTGAATTTTTTTACTTGTTTTTGATTTCGATGATGAGATACAATTGAGGTTTTTGATATTTTCGTGTGATGTGAGAAGAGAGAGATTCGTAAATGGGTCTCTGTACTTCAAAGCCGAATTCACCTAACTCCGATCAAACTCCGGCGAGGAATAGTCCACTTCCGGCGTCTGAATCCGTCAAGCCTTCGAGCTCATCCGTTAATGGAGGCAACCCTGTTGAAGATCAGAGTGTAGTACCGAGCAATGAAGGCAAAAAGTCTCCGTTTTTCCCCTTTTACAGTCCGAGTCCAGCTCACTCTTTCTTCTCCAAGAAGACTCCGGGTAGATCTCCGGCGACTAACGCTAGTAGTGCTAACTCTACGCCGAAGCGGTTTTTCAAACGGCCGTTTCCTCCTCCTTCACCGGCTAAACACATCAGAGCTGTTTTAGCGAGACGTCATGGCTCTGTGAAGCCTAATTCGTCGGCGATCCCTGAAGGGAGTGAAGCTGAAGGAGGTGGTGGTGTTGGATTGGATAAAAGCTTTGGTTTTTCAAAGAGTTTTGCGAGTAAGTATGAGCTTGGTGATGAAGTTGGTCGTGGTCATTTCGGTTATACTTGTGCTGCTAAGTTTAAGAAGGGTGATAATAAAGGTCAACAAGTCGCTGTTAAGGTTATTCCCAAAGCCAAGGTTAGTTGTGGATTTTGACTTTCTTCTGTGTTTACATGGATTCTAGTGACGAGATCTGTTATATTAGAGATGATACTTTTACAAAGCTTTTCAGTTTCAGTTTTGGTGATGTTGTTGTGTAGATGACGACGGCTATTGCAATTGAAGATGTGAGGAGGGAAGTGAAGATATTGAGGGCTTTGTCTGGTCATAACAACCTTCCTCATTTCTATGATGCATATGAGGATCATGATAATGTCTATATAGTGATGGAGTAAGCTCACTTTTGCTCTGACTCTATTCTGAAATCAGCTTGGGAATTAGCATTTGGCAAGGCTTAACAAGTGTTTCTGTGTTTCTTGTTTTAGGCTATGTGAAGGAGGAGAGCTTTTGGATAGAATACTTTCAAGGTAAAGAGATTTTAGCCACTTTAGAAGTGGGATTGTTCCTTCTTACTAGTTTTTCGGGTTGTTTTTATTGAACTTGCTGGTGTTTTATGTGCAGAGGTGGGAAGTACACAGAGGAGGATGCAAAGACTGTTATGATACAAATATTGAATGTGGTTGCCTTTTGTCATCTCCAAGGTGTTGTACACAGAGATCTCAAACCTGAGGTAATAAAAGCTCTTTCTTTCTACACTTAATACATTTGATGTTCATTGGAATCTAAATGAAGTTTACTTAAACTGTTTGGATCAGAATTTTCTTTTTACCTCAAAAGAAGACACCTCTCAACTGAAGGCAATAGATTTCGGTTTGTCCGATTACGTGAGACCAGGTAATTAGATTATATGCCGTATCTATATGTAGAATCCAGAGTCTAGAGACTTACATTTGTTTATATACCTTGACAATTACATTTTGCAGATGAGAGGCTCAATGACATTGTTGGCAGTGCATACTATGTAGCACCTGAAGTTCTACATAGATCTTACAGTACAGAAGCTGATATTTGGAGTGTTGGTGTGATTGTGTATATTCTTTTGTGTGGAAGCCGACCGTTTTGGGCTAGGACTGAATCAGGAATCTTTCGAGCTGTTCTAAAAGCAGATCCGAGTTTTGACGACCCTCCTTGGCCTTTGTTATCTTCAGAGGCAAGAGATTTTGTAAAGCGGTTGCTAAACAAAGACCCGCGTAGAAGATTAACTGCTGCTCAAGCCTTAAGTAAGTCTAGAATGCATACAAAATTGTCCCAGTGTGAAAAGAAGATTGTAAGCAAAAAGTTTATTTTCTTTCAGGTCATCCATGGATAAAAGACTCAAATGATGCAAAGGTTCCATTGGATATTCTGGTTTTTAAACTTATGAGAGCTTATTTACGATCATCATCTCTCCGTAAAGCTGCATTAAGGGTGGGGTGGATCAGTTTTTTCAGTATTTCTACCTCAATGGTCACTTCTGTTTTTTTGCTTAACGTTAGCCATTTTCTTGCAGGCCTTATCTAAAACACTTACGGTTGACGAACTGTTTTATCTTCGGGAGCAGTTTGCTTTGTTAGAACCTAGTAAGAACGGAACCATAAGTCTAGAAAACATCAAATCCGTAAGTTATCTATCTTCCGTCCTGTTTCAGTTTATCTTCTGGTATGGTATGCTTTGGTTATTATCATGACACTGGCTCAAACTCTCTTTGTTAGGCTCTGATGAAAATGGCAACAGATGCAATGAAGGATTCACGTATTCCAGAATTCTTAGCACAAGTAAGTGTCTCTAATTCGTGCATATCAGTGTTTGAACAACACAATTTGACTTTGGTAATTGATAACTCTTATTGGACCATCTTTGTAGCTGAGTGCTCTTCAATATAGAAGAATGGACTTTGAGGAATTCTGTGCAGCGGCATTGAGTGTTCACCAGCTAGAAGCTCTTGATCGATGGGAACAACACGCTCGTTGTGCTTATGAGCTTTTTGAAAAGGAAGGAAACCGACCCATCATGATCGATGAACTCGCTTCGGTATGTCTCTGTTTATACAAAACTCTGTTTCAAGTCTTTGCAAAATGCTCAAATGAACTCATTGGTTTAAACTTATTTCAGGAACTTGGTCTTGGTCCTTCTGTACCGGTTCATGCAGTGCTTCACGATTGGCTTAGGCATACTGATGGAAAGCTTAGCTTTCTTGGATTTGTGAAATTGCTACATGGTGTGTCTAGCCGTACGATCAAAGCTCATTAGATTGGTTTTGAAACTTCGAATGATATGTATGAAATTTGTCTGAGATCACTTTCTCCTAGGAGCTTTTCTTAGAGAGTTATATAATATGTGGCTTTTGACTTTTGTTATGAAAGCTGAGAAGAAAATATTTTAAAAAAGAGTGTAGCAAAAAAGATAAGTGTGTGTGTTAGGTAACGGTTTGTAGAGAAAATGATGATTCCTATATTTTTCCAAAGTTAGTAACTTATGACGATTGATGATGTTTCTGACATTCTTCTAGATTTTGGTCTTTTGATACCAATCTTATTTTCCAAAAAATTTCTCTATTAAATCATTGTTCCGGAAAATCATTACAATGAAAGAGAAAAATTTGTAAACCACTACTTTTATTGTCTTAAAACTTAAACAATAGTAGAAGTTTTTCTCCAAAAGATCCTCTAACTTCTTCGAGTTAAGAATTTTTCCCAGTTAACAATTGAGCAAATGGGTCAAATCTTCCACATAAATTCTTTCAACTCAGTTAGCAATTTTCTAGGTTTTTTCCTTCTACGTATTAGTTTTCTTTCCAATTAAACTTTAATTACGTTTTAAAATCGTAAAATCATGTTTATTTTTTTGCGATTAGAATAAACATAGAAATGTCAAATCTCTCAAAACCAAAATTAATCTGGAAAAAATTTCTAGTTGAATTTTTCACAATAACTTTTGGGCTCAATTCCTAAAAAAACAATTAAAAAAAAAAAACAACAATAAGAAATGAAAAAAAAATTGTGATGCATAACTAGATGATTGTATAATAAGACTGTCTGATTAGTCTAAAGTCTAAGCAAATATGAGATGGCAAGAGAGAAAATTATATAAAAATCGACCAAGTAAATTGGTTCTTTGTACCTAAACGGATTGTTAAGTTGTGAATTGTGATCTTCACTTAATAATTTATTTTGCTGTCTGACTCTAATTTAAACAACTTTTTATGTAAAAAAAGAAAATAGCAATGAAAACCATGAGAAGACTTAAAAGAGTCCTAATAATGGAACATGATTCTATCTGTACATATATAATAACATTTTGTAGCAATCGAATTACAAGAATTGACACAACAATTTTATGGGATATTTCTCATAAAGGCCTTTTAGAGCCTTTCTTTCTCACACACCTCCTAACCAATGTTGCAGCTGCAGTGACTTGTTCAAGGTTGTGATTACCTTTCATCTTGGTATCAATCACCTCAACCAATTTGCTATCTTTAATAGTAAGAGTAAAATTCCTCGTTAAACACATGTTGGTGAGTAATCGTCTTCTCTCATGTGATGAGCTATATCAACACAACACCAATTTTATAGACATACTTCTTCAACAAATGTAGAATTGGAAGTTTGTCCAAAAAAAAAAAATGTAGAATTGAAAAATAGCATAATAAGGACATAAACATGACCAGCCGAATAATTTTTTCTCCACTAAAAGTTTGAAGCAAGTGGAAAGAGATTAACAAAACTAAAATTCATCTTAGGACCAGATATTTTCCCTAGAGAGACTAAACTAATGCAAAAAAACAAATGTTATAGACAAAACTAATTTAAATGCAATATTAATGCAAAACTAAAATCCATCAAACATATTTACTCTTATTGCCTCTGATATAGAGTTTAATGTTATAGCTTATATATATGGATGGACTGGAAACAATTTTTGTACAGTTTATTTTGTAATTGAGTTACAAAAATAATGTGTACGCTTTGTTGTTTGTATTTTTTTCCCTCATTATTATAATATTTGTAACTAAAAACTCACGTGGTGATGTGTAGGTGAAATGAATATGGTAAACATACAATATTTTATAAATAATATATATTGAAATATAATTAGTTATTTAAAAATACATTTAATTATAATTAGTATAAATATTGTGACTAAGATATGTTAATTGTAAACTAGAAATCACACAACGCACTAATATAAGATTATAAGAAATATTGGTCACCTTTCATCCACCCATAATATATGGTTGCCTGTGTAACTAGTAGAGCAAGAATTTGCTAGATATTCAATTTCAGAATCTTTGAGATTTTGACACTTGTAACGGTTTTTCTCAGGACATCTAAAAAAGAATCATCCGACTGATATATTATCATTAATGCCCTCAATGCTTATGCCAATGACATGTTCTATTCTCTCAGGAGTGTCTACCCAACACCATGTCATAACTACTAATTGTTTTTCATGTCAAACTAATTTAAATATTTAAAATTTATAAAATTAAAATATACAAATGTATACTAAAATCTTCATCAAGTAATTAAAAATCATTCTTATAAGCTCATTTTGCTAACAATTTGTGTGTTCACTTATAATTATATGCACTAAAATTTACAAAGTAAAACATAAATAAAATATAAGCTAAAAATAAGTCAAACATAAGTCAAACTTTTTTCTTTGTCAAACAAACATAAGTGAAATTATAGGGTTAATTAGGAGAATACCACAATTTTGAAAGTTATTTAAGAGAATACCACAACAACATTTTTTCATTGGAAAATACCATAGGGCCCACGTTTTTTTTGGAGTGAAAAGACATAATCACCCTTTTCTGTTTTAGTGTTAGATAGAAAGAGAGAAATATTTGGTGTGATTTTTTAAAATAACATGTAATATTTATATTTTATATGTTATATTGAACTAAATAACGTTTAACTGTAAACCCAAACCGACAAATAATCTCTTTTTAATTGTAAAATCTAAACCCTAACCATCTAATTTCGTTTTAATTGTAAAATCTAAACTCTAAGCATCTCATTTGTGAACCCAAACCGACATATAATTTCGTTTTAATTGTAAAATCTAAACCCTAACCATCTTATTTGTGAACCCAAACCGACATATAATTTCGTTGTAATTGTAAAATCTAAACCCTAACCATCTTATTTGTGAACCCAAACCGATATATAATTTCGTTCTAATTGTAAAATATAAACCCTAACCATTTCATTTGTGGACCCAAACCGACATATAATTTCGTTTTAATTGTAAAATCTAAACCCTAATCATCTCATTTATGAACCCAAACCGACATATAATTTCGTTCTAATTGTAGAATTAAAATCCTAACCATTTGATTTGTAAACCCAAACCGATATATAATTTCGTTCACAAAACAAAAATTACATGATATTTAAACAAATAACATGTAATATATGTAATGGGTATAAAAGTAATTGTATATGAGGAGAGAGAATGCACTGTGGGTCCTATGGTAGTTTTTTAAATATTTTTGAAAATTGTGGTATCTACTGCATATTTCCAAAATTATACTAGTACAAGAGAAAGGAAAGAAAAATGAAAAGAAGTCTACTGATATCATATTTTGTTCGGTGTATAGTTGCATCTCTATAGGAACTTTTTTGAATTTTATAGCCACAAATCGATCATATATTTAAAAGAAAAACTTCAATTTCTTTTTATTGAGTCATTTGGCATTTATAAATCACAAAATTAAAAACACAAAAATATTGTATCACTCTAGTCTCTAGATATATATATACAAACAGCCATTACAATATATAGAGTGTATAGTCATCGCAAGAAGTCAAGAGAAGGAAGATTCCACGTTGATATATTATACGCAGCAACGAATGTAACTATCTACCATTTGTTTAGGCTTTAGACTAATCAACAGCTTTATTATATAATCAATTATCTAGTTATGCATCACAGACTTTTTTCGTTTCTTATAGTTGTAAAATGTATTATTAACCAACAAAGTAATTGCTGTTTTTACAAATTGAGTCCGCAGTTTTTGTGAAAGAATCGAAGTTTTGAACAATTTACGAAGAAAAATACGTAGAAGGAAAAAAAAAAACAAGAAGAATTAATGATGAGGACGTCTGGATCATATGTAGCTACGATCCGCTGGGGAATATCCCTGGTCGACGTCCCTATTGATGTTTGCCATAACCAAAAGCTATGCATGTTTTACTAATGAAAATGTTTGTAAGTTATGTGATTGTTTTTGATACATGCATGTTGCCTGATTGCGTTTTGAAAAATGTATACAGTTAAGCGAGTAAGAAGTACACATACAAATTTGCCTCAGCGACAGTTGATAGATGTGATTACACACCTAAGGCAACCTTTAAGGCTAACACAAGAGAAATTAAGAAATTTACAAAGCAACGTACGTACGACATTAGTTTTTGACATCAATAGAAACAGGAACTAACTCTCTAAACATCACTAAATCAGAACAAACGTGACTAGACGCTCCACTATCAATAATCCAATCATTAGGCGCTAGAAAATTCTGAAGGGAAGATAAAGCAAGTTTCTGAAAAGTAAGGATGTGATTTTCATATCGTAAGCTAGTGGAAGGAAAAGGTAAAGTACCAGAAGTAGATGCTTGAGCCATGAGACCATGTTCAGTGACAGTTGCAGTATTAGAAGTAGCCACAGTCTCTGGAGCTGGTACTGGAATGTTGTATTGCGATTGTTGTAACTGCTGTGGAGTAAAGAGTGGAGTCTGAAAAGCAGTACCATCAGGTCCATAAGTCATAGCAGAAAAAGGAACTGATTCAAGTGGTGCTGCATACGGATAAGAACCAGTCGAAGAATATGGAGCCTGCTCTGCATAGACATTAGCAACAACATTCACCGTCTGAATTGGATCATAAGGCATTCTCGGTTGACTTTGAGGCATACGAGGTTGCAACTGAGTATTCTGCATGCGAGGGTTGAAAGACGATGGATTCGTATTATTACCCTTATAGCTACCAGTATTTTTCTTGTACCCCGGAGGAAAACCATGAAGTCTATAACACTTCTGAATCGTGTGTCCTAGACGCCCACAATGTGTACAGACATGTTTCTGAGGCCTCACGGTATTGTAAGCAGCAATATAAGCACCATCAGCATCAAAGGAAACATGAGCCGAGGATTGAAAAGCTACATTATCAACCCTAGTAAGTGGCTTAATAGTTCTCTGTCTCTCATCTTGGGTGACCATATTAAAAGCCTCTTTGATGGTAGGAATTGGCTTCAACATCAAAATGTGACGCCTAGACTGTTCATAACTCTCATTCAAACCCATGAGGAATTTAGTCACTCGACTACGCTGCTGTAGCTTTTCCCACTTAGCAGTTGCATCACATTCACACTTTCCACACGTACAAACCAGAAGTTCTACATAATTCTTGTGTTCTTCCCACGAATAAACCAAAGACGTATAATAGGCAGTAACATCAAAAGAACCTTGTTCAATCTTTCTAAGTTTCTGCTCAATCACAAATATCCTAGGTGCATCATCCTGCTTGAACCTAGACAATATACTCTTCCACATTCCCTCAGCAGTAGAAATATAAAGCAAGTTGTGACCTATCTTCTTATCTACTGAGTTCATCAACCATGTACTCACAATATCATTGCAACATGACCAAGTGCCAAAATCTTGATGAGATTCCAAAGGTTTCGAGATCGTACCATTGATGAATCCCAATTTGTTACGCACATTCAATGCCATCAACATAGATCACCTCCAAGATGGAAAATCCAAAGCTGTAGAAAGCCTTTCAGAGACTAAAACAAGTCCAGCATGATCATTGCTGTTCAAATAATATGGATTCTCATATTGATCCATCTGAAATCGCGTAGATTCAATTGTCTCACGCGAATTTGAATTCGTTGGGTTACCCGAAGAAGGAGGAACAAAAGATTCCATTCTCAATGAAAGAATAAGAAAATTTCAAGAAATCGCGACGAAATTGATAAAAAAAAATTGAGAAATGAAAAATTAAGGTTAATCAAAGGCGAGAAATGAAAAGCAGAATAGAAAACCCAAAAAAAACACCAACGAAAAGTTCTAAAATCGTTGCGATAAGAATTATCACAATCCGAATAAACGAAATTGAACAACTCATCTTTCTCAATTGAGCTTCTCACAAAGATTCCAATGAAATCAATCGAAGCGGAAGACTTAAGAGCATTGCTCTGATACCATGTTAAAGTTCTGATTCACCGGAAAAAGTAACAGAGAAGAAAGAATAGAAGTGAGCTTCAGAGAGCTCTAACAAACTTTTATTATCCAAAATAAAGTGTATATTACAAAGCTTAACCATATTCTCTTCATCTCATCTTCTTATATACTAACACACGTTAACCAAACTAATTGAACCCGGATTAACCGGTTGTAAACCAGTCAATAACCAATCCTCATGTATCCTAATAATCTGTAAAGGAAAATAACATGACATGATAATTCTACAGATACAAAAGATGAATAACCAAACTGAGCTAAAAGTCTGCACTCAATTAACCTTCAGAGAGTTTCAGTTGTCAGACTAGACTTTGTGCAACCAGCTTGAACCTATTCCAATCAACCAATTTAAATGGCCAACCAAATAGTTTCCAATAGTTTCTCATCACAACCATCACTAACATCAACCAGTAATTTGTGCAACCAACTTAAACTTATTCTAGTCACGACCATTTTAAATTGGCCAATAGTTGTCAAACATAACACCAGTCCAGTTTTGTCTTTAAAAATACTACATAGACTCAACAACTCATAGACTCACCTAATCTTATTAATCGTTTTCGAGCCTTTCATTCTCACAACTTATATGTATGGATGGACTAGAAACAAATTTTGTACAAATAATATTTTGTAATCTGTTAGAAGATATAGTTTGCATAGATGCTTTGTAGTTTGTACTTTTTCCATCATTATTATAATACTAGATCGATTCTCATGCGATGCAGGCATGGATAATGAATTGAGTTATTTTAATATTTTTTTTATTGGTTTGTGATTATGGTGAAAACATGCGTATATATATTTACATTTTTTTTTTTTACTTAAAGTTTTATATAATTGGTGTAAAAATTTAACCGGTTTTCTAACATTAAAGACAAAAAAAAATTATTACATATAATCAAGTATTTTTGAACTAATCTTACTGATAAGATTTTGCATTTACATAACATCATACATATATAATTTATTAAAAAAATTAACAAAAAAATGCAAAACATATGTAAAATATAAGCAAAAACTAATTAAAGTAATTTTACGTATGTATTTTTCATAATAAATAAAATAGACTCTCAAATGTCATACTATCTCTTTTATATTGCCACGTTAGCATTTTGTTATACAACCAATATTTAAATTATTTACTTGTGGAATTCAATCATGACATTAGTAAGTATTTTGATGCGTGTAAAAAAGATAAGAAAAAATAGCTGAATTCGGTTAAAAAAAGTATTTGAATTTGTATTGGTGTATTCATTATAGTAAATATAAAATTTAAACATAAAATGTAACAACTTACAACAAAAATTTAATCTATGCAACTACCAGTTAATTAAAAATTACATATTGGTTAAAAGGTCAATAAAGTTTGAGTTAATTAATCAAATAAAAAGAAATTCTTAGGTTTTATTAATTAATACAAATTAATATTAAATTAATATACGTTTTCCGAGTGAAATTGATGAAAATCATATATTTTTATCTTAAAGATATCATAGACCCTATACAGTATTTTTTAAATTTGCCTGACTAAACATAAAACAAAACAAATAAATAATAATAATAATAATTTCTCTGATATTTAAGATAAAAAAACACACAAATTTAGATAATTTATTTTATTTCCAAAACAAAAATATTATTTACATTTTGATTTAAAACAAATTTAACCATTCATAAAATATACCGTAGAATATAAATGCTTACAAGTTGTCAAATTCATTTATAGTTACATTAAAAACTTGCAAAACATCAGATAAAAAAAAATAAAAATAAAAAATCTCAAGAAGATCCTACATATTGAGAAACAAATGGAATAATAATTAGAGAGTTTCGGGTCGGGGCTCCGACAATGTTTAATGGTCTGTCACTTTGAAAGAAAATAAAAATCAAAAATCAAAAGCCCGGTTTGCTTTTTTTGAAAGAGCAATGACGGATGAGAAGGAGATCATTGATGATGACTATAGCTCAGATGAGGAAGACGAAGAAGAAGATGATGATGATGATGATGATGATATCGATGGCGAGAGTAGCAGCGAAGAAGACGATGATGAAGAAGCAGAAGAAGATGATCTGAGTTTGAGGTATTTTCGCTGTGATCTAATTTCTCAGATTTGATTTCGTTAGTTTTTTTGATCGGTTCTGGATTTGTTTGATTCAGTGGAGATGGTAGCGAATTGAGCGAAGATGATTCTACTGATTCCAATTCGGATTCTGATGACGACGACGATGAAGAAGACGAAGAGGAAGAGGAAGAAGACTCTCTTGTTGATAAAGTCACTCGCCTATTCAAAGGTTTTTATCAATTTAGGGTTTTTTTTTTTAATAATAAATCTTGATTTGTTCTTTACTTGCTTCTATCTAGGGTTTATGAATCTTTGATTGATTAAGAAATTAGGTTATCATTGGAATTGGAACTATTATAAATTTGTGTAAGAAATTGGGAATGTTGTTGCTACATATCTTAAGCTTGTGTCACTAAAATCTCTCTGTTTGGATTTGGTTTTAGGGAAACAAGATTGAGGGACTCATAAACATTTCTTAGCATGAGAAAGCTTTCTTAAGGTAATCAAACCGACTACGGTTAGCCCAAGCATAGCAGTTTTGTGTTGACATGTTCTGTTGTTGTTGTTGTTGTTGTTTCACTTTTATGTATATGGTAGAAACTTCTGCGCTTGTGTGATTTCTTTCTTCTCTGTGATCTTATCGGTGTCTCAGGGTAAAAGATAGGAGCAATGGTCATCTATTGCAAAGGTAACTACTGTTTTCTATACATGCCTCTTATGTTAATGCCAGAGATGTCAAAAATTTTGTTTTACAAAGGGATATCGAAACTTTGTTCTGTTTCTATATTAGCTTCAATCAGAGAGTTTAGAGATTTTTATAATGCCTTTCCCCAAAGAGGATTTGTAAACTCTTGTTTTGACAAGTACGAAATTTTATTTTTCATATAACCAAAATGTGTATGAATACCACCGGTATGTATGTTTTTTTTGGGGTGGCATGTAACTTCTTTAACTCACTGTTCCTGGTCTAGTTTAGCTTCTTCATGCTAAGAACACAATGTTAGTTCGAATGTGTAGTCAAAAAGAACTCTCAATTGTGTTCATGATCAACACTAATCAAAACTCTCTCTTTTTCATTCAAAAACATGTAAGAAAGCTACAAGACTCCTTAATGATATCCTCTTGACGACCTGACCATCATCAAAGTTTCACTCTCTTGACTCTTTGAGTGAAAAAAATGGACCCCGAAACATAGAGTAGTTCCTTGACGTGACAACACTTAAAGGACGATTGTTTCTAATTTACCTTTTTTTTTAAGGGGGTCCCTTTTTATTTTGTGATCGGATCTTATGTCCATTCACATGACTTGTCGGTTCTTCTTGTGTCTCCAATTTGAACACGAAGTCACTTGTACCTTTTCAAATTTAACGCCACAAAATTTTAGAAAGTTCAAGCCGTAGCCGACAAAACCAAATCATCATCTCAAAAGTCACGCAAACTAGAAACCAAAATCTAACTATTTAGAGAGATAAGAGATTGATAGATCACTCACACCAATCATTAACAAATCCTTTAAAATACTTACTTACATTCCAAACACAAGAATACGTATACATATATATGGCTCAAAGAACATTGAATAAAATCAGAAACCCGAAGAATCAAATCATAATTTAAATTTACTAGCTAGCTAGAAGCTTGTGTTTGATGGTCGGATATCAAGTTCATGGGTCCAAGCTCTTCGGTCTTGGACATGGAGATACCAATATGTTTGAGCCAATACATCAGGATGCATTCCCATCACTCCCGAGCTTTCTCCTTCTCCTTCTCCATCTTCGCCTCCTACGTTGAATGATTGGTTCGCGACCATTCCCCGAGGAGGGATGTTTATTTCTCTGAAAAAATACATTTTCATGAGACTTTATCTATGAAATACTAATTCATACGCTTAAATGTGTCAGTAGTAGTGTGGACCGTTGTGGACTTGTGGGTGTGGGGGACTCGATTAAAGTTCATCCCTTTTTCATCTTTGACCATTAATATGAAGAAGATAAAGATATAGAGGCTAAGGAATCATATATATAAATTGGTTTCCATTTGCTAGAAGAACAAAAAAACTAAACAAATAAGAAATGGAGTCACAAATGTATTTGCGATTTTAGAATAAAATTATGTATTTACGATTCTAAAAATAATTCTTTTTTTATTCTTTCTTTGAGGTAAGAATCTTGTCGGTTGGGATCAGAATCTTGCCGTTTGTGGAAGCTATATAAAGTTAAAAGAGCCTTTTTCGGACAGATATTTTGTGGTCTAGATTCATTTCTTATAATTTAAAAATGGAATATTATGATTGCATAATTTGCGTACCGTGGAGGTCCAACCACACCGTCGATGATAACATGAGCCACATGTATTCCAAAAGCTTGATATTCTTTTGCTAAGCATTGAGACAGTGCCCTCAACGCAAATTTCCCACAGCCTGTTCCGATTCCAAATATATATATTTTTAGTGATCATACCTTTTTTTTTTTGGCGAATACTAAAAGAAATTAGATTCGAAAAATCTTGAGGACATTACATAGTTCGGAGAAACCAGCAACACCATTCAAAGACGCCGAGCAACCGGTGAAGAGTATAGTTCCTTTCCCTTTCTCCATCATCCCGGGAATAACCTTTTGGTACCATATCAAAAGATCAAATGAACAACTTACAAAAATAGAAAAATATTAAATATAACTTAGAAAAAAAGTCAAAATAAGTCAATAGTATTACTTTTACCCTTCAGCTTCCTGATAAGATAACTTACTCAATGATACTATAAAAATAATCTTATTTATTGTAACAAAAAAAAAAAAAACTCTAAATAATTTTTTTTTTAATTACTATTGGATAAATTATGGATCAAAACAAATTAAGACTATCATGTGTTCTAGGGTTTTTAGGCCATGAATAACAAGAGCAGTCTTCAATAACAATATAACGATAAAATTCAGAGAGATACGTGAGTAGTTTAGAAAAAAAACACATTGTTCGTATATAAAGCTGCATGCGATTTCAAGAAATGGTCACCTGTTGTGCGCAAAGGAATGCAGCAAAGACTGAGACGGACATAGATGTTTGGAAAGATTGAAAAGGAATGTGGGTGAAAGAAGTTGGATGGTGACTTGTGTAGGAAGAAGAAGAATGATAAGCATTGTACACCAAAACCTCCACGAACCCTAACGACAACACTCCTTCGAAGGCTTCTCTTACGCTTCTTGCATCTGCACAATCAATTCTTATAGCAAACACTTGCGCTTTCTCTTCTCTCGCTATCTCTTCTGCTACTCGAGATAACCTACCTGCAGAATTGACCCGACCATATATATCAAGAGAGTGACTAATAAGTGTTCTTTACCAAAAAAAAAAAAAAACTAAAGTAGAGTGTTATATTTACATTTATTGCACTGTTTTGTGATCAATCTAAGCTAATTGCCGAGACTAGTAACTATTTATATAAGAGAAGGAACGAAGAGAAAAAGATATATATTTAGACCGATGAAAAAAAATAAAATCTATTTATTATTAATTATTTCCAGCACCCAACATAATGAAAAAGTGTCATTGTATCCTTTACTTTTTGTGTAGAACAAAGTAAAAAAATATTTCAACGTAATTAAATAAGTTTTTACTGAACTATTTATAATAAAAACTGAATATTTCTACTAATTACACTGAAAAAATTACACTATTATGTCTTACTAATTGAGTGGTGATAATGTACTGATGTATAAACCCAAATTCTAAAATAAAACTGAAATTGAATATGTGTGATGTGTGAACATGTTAGCCGCATTAATATACTCGTTAAATCCAGCGAGAAGAAATAGCATTAAAATATCTCATTTTGCAAAGAAAATTGCCGCAATTTCTTTATCTGCTTTGGTACATATATGGAGAAGAAAAATTCCGTGTGCACATATGTATAAAAAAAAAGAAGAAGCATAAGTGTACATGGAAATATGCTTGTTTATGTGGGCGTGACGGTGTGTATATACACATACGTGTATGCATAGGCAGAGATATGGATAAAAAGAAAACCAAATTTTAAAAGAGAGAGAGAGAGAGAAAGGAATCAAACCGAGATCACGGGCGAGAATAGCGACGGTGTAGCCTTCATGAGCAAACTTCCGAGCGATGGAGCGGCCAAGCTTTGGACCGACGCCTACCACCGCCGCTATGCCTTTGCCGCTGGAGCTCGAACTCCCTACGTTTCTCATCATCGATCTTTTATGATATTTCCTTTCTCCACCTTCGTCTCTTTATATCTTCTGCTACTCAACTTTGGATTGTGGATAAAAATATGAGAAAAATAGAGCAATATTAATTTTAAAGTTGTCGACGTAAGCTACCCCCTTAACCTAGGCCAGTCTCTAAGCTCTCTTTGTTTCTCTATTTATTAAGAGACGGAGAAATTTTCTTGTGGACTAGATAATTTTTGGTTGCTATTATATTATACACCTTTCTTTGTCATTTATATATCATAAAAGTTTCATCTACTTTAATAACAACAATAATAAATATAACAATGCAATGATGTAGCAATTAGTATAATTATATTATATGTACACCTTTAAATATTCCATATATATATAGATGATATATGTGTTCTAGGTGAAAAAGATAGTGTCCAATGGATAGTGTGGTTCTTAGACAAAGAGACATGTCATGTGGAAGGAATTGTAGCAATAATTTGTTCTTACTTGTTAGACTCTAAAGATGTTTCGAAAAGACTTATATAAGGTGGGCTTTTGTGAATTATGTTTGAGGATTCTATCTATTGATCAATATAAGTGCTCGAATGTCACCATATGCGAATTTTTCATTTGCTCTTTTTTTTATTCGGTCGTTCGAAATGGTTTATTATTATAGAATAAGCATGGACAAATTTTGGGAATATTATTAAGGAAAATGTATGAAAGAAAGAACTATAGTTAAAAAAAATATGATGTAATGTTAAAATGTGGTTTATCTATGATATAATAAAACCAATATATACAAAAACATTTCAAGGACGTTTTTGAACATTTTAAAGGATCTAATATTTGTTATATTACAAATGAAGAAAATTCATGGAGAAGATAACAATCTTTCATTAATGTTTGGTTGAAAAAAAAAAAAAAGATAACAATTTTAATAAATAGGTTGACCCATATGCTCTCCTTTTATGGGGAATATTATTATGAGATTTTTGTATATAGATTTGGCTTTTATTTTTGTCTTGCAAGTTGGTCATTTTGCTTGCCCCCTTTCCTCTTCTGTCTACAGCTCATCAGCATATCAAACAAATACATACATCTGTATTATTTTCATCGAAGTTTCTAGATACATTCATGCATATCCGTATATTTAATTTAGATTTCGTTAACACACGTGATACTGCCGATCAATGACATTACTCTTATACTTTTGGAAGTAAATGGATTACATCTACTCTTGCAATATTTAGTACACTTAATTCAATCAACATTACTGATATCATCAGATAAATTATTATTGGATGGGATTGTGAATGTGAGAATGTCAATAGTGTTAATGATAAGATTGTATAGGTTCTTGCAACAGCAAAAGAAGATTCTTGCAAATATGGGAGAGATAAACTTGGAATAAATATATATATGAATAAATGGCACACACAAAAAAAAACTAACAAATACAAATATTGAGTTTATCCAATATATTTGGGACCAGATATTGGGAACTGGTAACCCATATCATCCATGATTGGTCCAATCTTCACAAATCTTTCCTCCATTCTCTTTTATAACCCCTCTTGGCCTCTTCGATCACTTTAGTTTGACACATATATGAATACGAGTATATATACTTTATTTCATATAACATGTATGCATTTCATGATCGAGTCTTTTAGTGAAGTTGATTTTATCAAAGTTATTCAATAAAATAGTAAACCATAGATCAGATCATTATGTGCAAAAGTTGAAAACCGTAGTTAGCCGTATATGAACACAACCTAATGAAATAAGATAAGATAATGTCTGGTCATTCTCATCATATTCTCGTTTTTTAGAACTCTTTTATTAGTTAACAAAAGAGTGAGAGGGCGAAAGTGTTTTTTCTTCTGACTCCCTATCGCACCGTCACCAAAAAACCAAATTTATTTAACGTGTTCTATATGTGTGGCCGTGTGGGGGATGAAGTCAATAACAAACATTAATACAAGAGGTCCCGAAAGAGTAAGTTAGCTTGCTATGGTTGAAATTAGAAATACATTTTGAAATATGTTTCTATATTATGTAAATACTTCTCCAATTATTACAATAATATTAGTAGAGGTGTCATGTAACTAAAGTGTCCGGCTCATCTCTTATTGGTAAAGCCGGAGGTTTACCAACTTCATGGATCATCCGGTAAAAGCCCACACACACTGCCCTACGATAAATCTTGTTAGCCGGTATAGCCCATATACAATCTTAAATTGGCAAAAATAGTTTAAGAAATGGAATCAGAAAATACCAACAAAATTTATTACCGAAATATCAGGCGGATCTACGAGCATGCAAATAAAATTGAGAATATATTCGTAACAGAAGAGAGAATTAAGTAAAAATAAAATTAACATATTTTATTAATTAAACGAAAATCAAGAGATGTCCATGAGAAATGGACAAAACAAGAACAAAAACCCTAACATAACTTTAAAATATAAGAAAAAGAAAAAAAAACGAAAGACGTGCTTAGTTCTTGGCGTGCTTGATGTGACAAGAATATTGAAGGAGAGGAGCAAAGAAATGACTCTTGAACATCATCTGAAGATGGCTGTGACACCTCTTGTTCATATTCACAACGATCTCACAACACTCTTTGTCCAATGCAAAATCGTTCTCCGCCCAACTCGAAAATATTTGCGAGAAACATTTCTCGTTCGTCTTGGATCCATCTTTGGACAAACACTTCTCTAACTCACCGGACTGCGACACGAGAAGAGACTCGAAAGGAGGACTCGGAAGTCCCGGGATGTTAGGTAGTCCCGGGATTATTGGCATTCCCGGGATACCAGGGATGTTTGGGAACGGGATGTTTGGTATTCCAGGGATTTTAGGGATGGTAGGGAACGAGCCGGGAGGTGATGGAGGAGCGTTAGGGTCTGAGGAGGAGGAGCAAGCCCAACCAACCTTAGATTCACCGAAGTTGCCATTGTGGTTGGCTAGATCTGACGGCATAGGCCATGGTTTCTTTCCGACGGTAAGGTTTGGGAGAGAGACGAGGCATAGTAGAGCTACAATGATCATGACGCTCTTCATGGTTAAGGCGATGGAACACAAAGATTTTTTTTTAGCGTATAAAGAAAAATGAGTGAGAATGTATGGATTCGTTTATATAGACTTTGTATTCTTTTATTATAATGTAAAAATATATATATAATGACGATGAAGATAGAATTTGTATATACTACGAATATGTTGTAGCAGTTATAATCTTTAAAAACTGACTTGTTGCAACCATTATCTCGTGTTTGTATAATTAATAAAAATATTCCAATATGGTGTTTTATAAAACGTAGAACATGTAAAAGCAATCAATATGAATAAAAAATAAAACAAATAAAAGATTGTAAGGTGATTTAATTTGACATAAAAATACGGTTTATTAGGGAAATTTATCAGCTAAACAAACTTTACAAATCACAAGTAATAACGAAAAGAAACATTCAAAATTACTTCGTCTTCCCGAATATTCTATGAAATCTAACAAGAAGATCCAACTCTGTTGATTAGAGAGTTTTATGCCTACAATTAAATTCAGAATTATAAATTATAATCCGATAACAACAGAAAGAGAGATTGCACCGATATCGTTATAGTAATCATTCTTAATCATCCAAAATATTAAATTCATTTCCTAACGATCTTTTAAAGTCCAAAAATCCATATATTATATCTTTATAGAATCTCACGTAAACTGAATGTGTTACATTTATTGGTAATAAATTTTTCTCTCTCATTTTGGTGACTGACCATAAATCAAGAACAAGAACAACCATTATCTAAACAGAAAACAAATCAACAAACTAGTTTTTTTTTTACAATAAAAAAAAGGAAAAAGAAAAAAGAAAAAAGAAAAAAAAAACTGGTGCGTGACAGTGATTTTAGAATTAAAACTTTGAATTAAGAACAAGAATAACTCTTGCTATAAAAAAATAATTCAAAAACTAAACCTCTCAAATCTCATAAGTTATGCAACATCCTTCCATCTCCTTATATATAAAACATTTAAGACAAATTTTCTAATCTAAATAAGAAAACTAAAATAATTTATTTAGATAACTCCTAAAACACAAATCTGTATATTTAGATTTTCTCTTAAATATATTTTTCTTGAGCCTCAAGCTTATTTCAAGCTTATTCCAATATTCTCTCCTTTTAAGCTTGAAATCACTATTATTCAAGTCTTGAATTTCAATGAAATCTCCCATCTCCTTAAACTTGATTCTTCCAAGTGCCTTTGTTAAAATATCCGCATTTTGCTCTTTTCCGGAACATGCTCCACTTTTATTTGTTTGTTCTTGACACATTCTCTTATAAAATGATATATATATGCTTGCTCCTACCATGAAACACTGGATCCTTAGTGAGTGCTATTGCCGATTTATTATCCATTAGAATTGTGACTTTCTCCCTAGCAGACCTAGTCACTTCGCTAAGCAAGTCTTGAAGCCAAATTGCTTACTTCGATGCTTCGGTGCCTACCATGAACTCAGCCTTGCATGACAACATTGCAACCGTGTCTTGTTTCTGTGTACACCAAGTAATCGGACTAGTGCCAAGATAGCAAATGTGCTTGTTGTACTTTTACCATCATCTTCATTTGTATTGTGGCTACTATCACTATACCCAACTAAACTTGTTTCCTCATCAAGATTAAACATAAGACCGAGAGAAGAGGTACCTCGTAGATACCTAATAACTTGCTTCAAAACTGCTCCATGAGATTCTTTTGGCTCCACACTCGACCCAATCTTCTGATTCTTCAACAACTTTTTCCTTTTTAATGCCACTATTACCAAATTAGCCAAAATTTATGCTGAACATTCCCGAGTCTCTCACTGTATCTTGCTCTAGATTCACCCAATTCCAGCTCTTGATTTCATCAAAGACCACATCCCTACTCACTATGATTCTTCGACTTGATGAATCCATCAACCTATCATTTGGCTTCACATTCCTTTCATTAAGATACACCACCTCGTACATCATCAACGCATCAGCCACTTGAATCTTGTTGCTTTCATTCTCGAGTGTCTCTTGAAGCTTGAGAAGCCTATCCGGGCAGTCAGGCGCATAATGTCTTGTCTTATCACATCTGTAGCAGACTACTTTAGATGTATATCGCTCTTTTCGATACCCGCTGTTTTGATAATAACCATAGCGTATGCGTCCTCTTCCCGTCCATAGAACCTTCCACCTTAACCTCTTTCTCGTCCAGCATTATAGGGAGCTTGATATGGTTGTGATTAGTAGCATAAATATGCTTCCTAGATCGTCTTGATGATCTTCTTATTCGGAGATTCTTTCTTCGTAAGCTTTCAACCTTCCCACAATATCTTCAAAGCTTGTTGTATATAAATCAAGAACTTGTTCAAGGGAAGCCACAATATGTATGTATCTTCTTCTTGGTAGACTTTTAAGAAATTTCTTCACAATTTTCGGTTCTTCTATGGTTTCTCCCAAGGCTGCCGATTTTGTAGACAATTCAGAGAGTCTACCAGCGAAATCATCAATCTTGTCAGACTCTTTCATCTTCATTCTGTCAAATTCAGCCATCGGAGTCTGTATTCTAGCCTCTTTGACCCTCTCAGCTCCCATGTGTCTTGTTTTCATTGCATCCCAAACTGCTTTTGAGGTTTCAAGGTTTCCAACTTGTAAAATCAATGCTTCTGGTATGGACTGGAAAACAGAGCTCTCGCCATATCATTCTTCTCTACGTCGGTTGTTCCAGGTTCAACAATTTCCCATATTTTGTGGACTTAAGCGCCAACTTCATAAGCATAGACCAAACAGTGTAAATAGTAAATCTGAGTATCGCACACTTTATGGATGAGAGACCAGTTTCCTGCGGTGTGCTTGCTGCTGGAATTATTTCACTCATGGTTTTGGCTTCACAAAACGACTCCTCTCGCTTAGTATTGCTTCAACGAACCATGTATAAGTTCTGTGACACGACTTTGTCAAGAACAAATCACTTTCTTCTTAACACCTACCAAATGTAGAACTAAAACTTTGAATCAAGAACAAGAATAACTCTCTTTTATTGCTTTAGAAAAATAAATCAAAAACTAAAACTTTCAAATAATATAAGTTATGCAACACCCTTACATCTTGTTATATGTAAAACCTCTAAATCAAATTTTCTAATCTAAATAAGAAAAGTGACTTATTTACATAACTCCTAAAACACAAATATACATATTTAGTTTTTATCGCAAATGCATTTTTCTTGAGTGTCAAGCTTATTTTAAGCTTATTGTGAATCATCCAACAACGCCGCCTTTATTTTTCATGTTGACAATTAAATTACAATACAATAATTATTATCAAAACAAACAAAAAATAAAACATGATGAATATTTTATTCCACTGGACTTCATATATTTTTAAGGCCGTGTCGACTTGTGATCTTCAAAATTTGAATGAGATTTGTTTTCTAAGTGTTCGAAAGTCAGAATTTCTGCTATGAAAAATTAAAAGATGATATTATGGATCCCAAACTGGACCATGATATTAACTCGAGCTAGACTACATCTCGAAGCCAAACCCTAAGGCCACGCCTTATAATGGTCGTCTTATGTATCATAGCGAACTTACTCTCTCGTGGTTGTCATGGCTGTGTCATTTTTTTCGTCGTAGTACTTGCTACATACGTAATGCCTTAAAACAAATGTATCAAAAAAGTGTAATAGAGGCACTTTCTAGTCCGATTTTTATTCAAATAATTTTGGTAAATGTTGTTTAATTAATTTTATTTTTGTTGGAATTTAGCCCGAATTTAAATTAATCAAAGACTCATATGGAAGTCATGAAATATAAATTTGGTAGGTTATATGATTGTCCGACAATAATTTGGAGGAGGAAACGAAATAAGGTTATTTGCGATGAAGTAAAAAAAAAAAAAAAATTCATACTGAGTATATTAAAATATAAAAAAATCACGAATAAAAAGGAAAAGAAACATTTAAATCGTAATCTGTTACGTCTTCTAACTTATTCTTTCCCAGAATATTCGATTAAATTTCACAACTAGAAGATCACGCTCTTCTGATTGTAGAATAGGTTTTTCTTTTTTATTGAGGACTTGATATACTTAAAAGGATGTGACCAAAAAAGCGATTGCGACGAAATCGATATGATACAACAGTTTCCTATCTTTCCTAAAGATCTTTTCGATCAAGTCCAAATAACCATTTTCTAAACGATCTCTCAGGGTAGTGAATCTTTTGTGATTAATGCAAATTATGCAATTGAACCTTTTGGTAACTGATCTTTTTCTTCTTTATCATTTGCAAAGACACAAGCGACAAAAGAAAAGAAAGAGATACTTATTCATTAAAACTTTGACAAAAGATTGTTCATAAGATATGAACGGCAACAAATTTTGCATGACTAAACGAACCAAAAACAAGAAACAAGTTATTAAAGAAGGAAAAAAACCCTAATGAATCAAGAAAAACAAAGAAACTAGCATGTAACATGGCAAGTGTAACGAACAAGAGGAACAAAGAATGGATCGTTGAAGTATCCCCAAGCGACGTCGTCGCATTCATTTTTCATGTTGACAACAAGGTTGCAACAATAGTTGCTAACACGGAACAACCTCGTCAAGTAACTGGCTTCCATCTGCATCCGACACATCCCAACAGGTCCCATGTTTCTCCAACAGCTGGAGATGTGTTCCCATGGATTCTGATTATGATGATGGTGACTCGGAGGTGGATTTGATGGAGATGACGAGTGATCATCACTTGGTGGATGAGATGGAGACTTCTTGGGCGCTGGATGTGGAAGAGACGGTGTTGAAGGCGTAGATGGGGACTTCTTGGGCGTTGGAGGTGGAAGAGACGGTGTTGAAGGCGTATATGGAGACTTCTTGGGCGCTGGAGGTGGTAGAGACGGTGTTGAAGGCGTAGATGGAGCCTTCTTGGGTGCTGGAGGTGGTGTCGAAGGCGTAGATGGAGACTTCTTGGGCGTTGGAGGTGGAAGAGACGGTGTTGGTGGCGGTGGAGACTTTTTGGGAGCAGGAGGTGGAGGAGACGGTGTTGGTGGTGGCGGAGACTTTTTGGGAGCTGGATGTGAAGGAGAAGGTGTTGATGGAGTCGAAGGTGTTGATGGTACTGTGGGAAACGGCGTTGATGGAGAAATAGAAATGGCTGGAGCAGATCCGTTGCTATAAGTACATTTCCACACTTTGGAATCTCCATAGCTGCTGAGACTATGGAGAGTGTTCAAAAACATCATCTCGTTTCTGGATGTTTTTGAAGGATGTGGCCATCCTTCGTTCGGCCAATATTTTCCGACGGTTGTTGTCGGAAAAGCGACAAGGCAGAGGAGAGCTGCCGCTAAAAGGACGATGGAGTTTTTCATCGTTTAAGGGGAAACAATGGAAGATTTGTGATGAGTCTGTATTAAGAAATGGCCATAATGTGAGACGACTATATCGGTTTATATATATAAGGATTTAACCTTTTTTATTTTATTTTTTGTAGGTTAAAAATCTAACGAAGATCTTTTAACAAACAAAAACATAACGAAGATAAAATTCCACACCTCGTAACCATTATCTTCTTAAGTATTAATCTTTTGTAAATATTATCTCTTCAAAATTCGAAAAGAATAAAAAAAACAACGAAAATATATTTTCGGCTCCCATTTATTAACAATTGGAGGATGATTAAACAACGGCGTCGTTTAAGAGTTAGATAAAGGACCAGCAGAAAGACCCGGCCCGGAAAGAGAGATCCGAACAACCCGACCCAACAAAATTTGACATTTTTTTATGATTCGATGTTCGTCTTCGTCGTCTACCTTTTCAACCGGTTAAGTAAATCTATTGATTTTTTTCTGATCTTCCGGTTCGATCTCACTCTGTTTTCTATTCAACCTTCGTGTGTTAAGCATCAGATTTGAAGAAGCAAATTGATGAACTCGTAATCTCAATACGGATCTAAGAGGAGAAGGTAAAAGCAAAATGAACAGTTGAAGCTATCAACGAATTTTCCAATTTTGAAATTTCTCAGATCAGTATTGTTGTTATCAGCTTCCTCTCGTTCTCTTGATCGATCTAAATCGTAATTGCGACGATTATGAACTGGACTTTGTCTTTCAGGAGTTATGGAGTGGGCTACGGTGCAGCATCTGGATCTACGCCACGTTGGTCGTGGTGTGAGCAAGCCGCTGCAACCTCATACGGCGGCGTTTCATCCGACTCAGGCTGTAATCGCTGTTGCCGTCGGTTCTCACATCATGGGTAAAGATATCTCCACGATTAATAACGAAGTTTCGTAGTTGTGATGTTTCGATGTTGAATGAAAGACCTATTGGTTTGCAGAATTTGATGCATTAACGGGATGTAAGATTGCATCCATTGACATTGGATCTCCAGCTGTTAAAATGTTGTATAGTCCTACTAGCAGCAATGCTGTTGTTGCCATTCTTGAGGTTAATTTCTTCAAAATGCTATATAGAGATTTGGAATACTAGTTTTAGCTTTGGTGATCAGCGTTTTTTAACTGCTTTATGTTTGTGGATCGTGTAGGATTGTACAATTAGGTCATGTGATTTTGAGACGGAGCAGACTTGTGTCTTGCATTCACCGGAGAAGAGGAGTGAGCACATTTCCTCGGATACGGAAGTACATCTTGCTGTGACGCCACTCCAACCTGTTGTGTTTTTTGGATTCCCAAAAAGAATGAGTGTTACAGGTTTGGTTAATCGTTTCTGAGTTCTATTATATTTAGGTGTTCGAGTGGGTTTATTTTTCTGATTTCTTTTAATTGTTCTTTGTTGTAGTTGTTGGAACTGTTGAAGGTGGAAGAGCTCCAACAAAAATTAAGACAGACCTGAAGAAACCAATTGTGAACATTGCTTGTCACCCTCGACTTCCTGTCCTGGTATGATATAACATCCTCATTTTTCCATCTTAGTGTGTGGAATCTGATTTTGTTGTATATATGGTTAACTTCTTTGTTCAATGTTGTGTTGTTTCAGTATGTAGCATATGCAGAGGGGTTGATACGAGCTTATAACATTCATACTTATGCTGTTCATTATACACTACAGCGTGAGTATAGGAGAATCTCACATGTCTCATTGTCTTTATTTTTTTCACCTGGGAGATCCTGAGCAATAGCTACCACTTTTTGTTATCCTCGCAGTTGATAATACTATTAAACTCATTGGCGCAAGTTCGTTTGCTTTTCACCCAACACTAGAATGGATTTTTGTTGGAGATAGGAGGGGTACACTTTTAGCATGGGATGTTTCAACTGAAAGACCTAACATGATTGGAATGTAAGTCATTTTCGTTGCTTATAGCTCTCTGTCAGCTGGCATGAAATTGCTGTCCCTTTTAGCTCATAATAATTTATTTCTGTTTGTTTTATATTGGAACACTGCAGAACTCAAGTGGGTTCTCAACCCATCACGTCTATTTCCTGGCTTCCTATGTTGCGTGTACTTGTCACTGTGTCCAAGGATGGATCTCTTCAAGTGTGGAAGACACGGGTTATAATCAATCCCAACAGGCCTTCTACACAAACAAACTTTTTTGAGCCTGCTGGTTAGTCTGTTGTCTCTTAAAGAGGAAATGTCTTTTCCTCCCCGATGGTTTGGTTTGGAAACGTTGATGGTGGGGAAGCTGTTTACCCTTTTTATTTTATTTTATACAGCTATGGAATCGATCGACATTCCTAGAATTCTCTCTCAACAGGGTGGGGAAGCTGTTTACCCTCTACCACGAATCAAAACTATTGAAGTTCACCCAAAGCTGAACTTAGCAGCTTTGATTTTTGCAGTTAAGAATATTCATTGTACTTCCTATTGGCATTACTCGCTTAAGTAGAAGTGTGGCTTCTATCTTTGACATACTGGATTTTTATACAGAACATGGCGGGTAACGAAAACACTCAAAATCGAGCAGCTCAGACTAGGGAAGGAAGGAAGCAGCTCTTTGCAGTTCTGCAAAGTGCTAGGGGATCTTCAGGTTAACACAACTTTTATTTGAATATAACAAGTGATACTCTTCTTAAGCTGTATGGATGTGTCTCTTGAAAGTTGCCAATCCTCTGTTAATCACAAGGGTTGTGGGTTCGGCCAGAGTTGTTTGGTGTCAATATCCTGGTTTCTAACATTTAAAGTGATTAACAGCTTCTGTTCTAAAGGAAAAGCTTTCATCGATGGGTTCCTCTGGAATTTTAGCTGAGCATCAACTCCAAGCTCTGCTACAAGAGCATCATCACAAGGGGTAGGTGGATATTTTCATGCAATTAGGGTTGGAAATTTCGTAAAAAATTGACTAGCACGTAGTGTGAATATGCCATGGATTCCTTACCGAATGACTCAAGTTTTTTATATTTCATCTGCTTCATAGTTCGCTCTATTACTTTTCTGCAGCCAGAGTCAGCTAACAATATCAGATATTGCACGGAAGGCGTTCCTGTACAGTGTATGACTGTTTTACCTTCTTGCCTAGACATTATGTTTGTTTAATTATTAGGAATTATTTTTAGCGAAGTCCATGATTTAATCCTTACAGCATTTTATGGAGGGCCATGCCAAAACTGCCCCAATATCAAGGTTACCCCTTATTACCGTCGTGGATACAAAGGATCAACTTAAAGACATCCCTGTTTGCCAGGCATGTAACTGTTGTTTAGAGCTTCTTTTCTGTAGTATCTGTTTTATGCCTAACTGATTGGATTATTTGACAGCCATTTCATTTGGAGCTGAATTTCTTCAATAAGCCAAATAGAGTTCTACATTATCCTGTTAGGGCCTTTTATATCGAGGGCCTTAACCTCATGGCACACAATCTCTGTTCTGGAACGGACAACATCTACAAGAAGCTGTACACATCGGTATTATCTGATATCATGTGATTGCGTTTCAATTACTGGTTTCCTTTTACTTACAGTACTTTTTTTTGTTTCAGATTCCCGGAAATGTAGAATATCATTCGAAGCACATTGTTTACAGTCGTAAAAGGCACCTCTTTCTGGTTGTATTTGAATTCAGTGGTGCTACGAATGAAGTTGTGCTTTACTGGGAAAATACAGGTTCTCAGCTGCCTAATAGCAAAGGAAGCACTGCTAAAGGTTTGTCTAATCATTGGATTTCCTTGCTACTCTTAAAAGAACTTTCTATCCTGCCTTAGAATTTGTAGTTTTTGAAAACAGTAAGTGGTATCATACTGCATCCAATCATTTAGATATACCAGAGGTACAATGTATGCTATAAAACAGTTGGTGGTCTACTGCTGTTTACGCTAGAGACTAACGATCAAGGATGCTGAAGGTTTCAATAAGTTATCTATTGACTTGAAAGAGATGCAAGATTAGAATCATTTAAGGCGTTCATCCTTTTTGTTTTCCTGTGTCTCTGAATGTGTAAACGGACAAAAAAGGACTAACCTCAAAGCTTACCTTTTGTTATGCAGGTTGTGATGCTGCCTTTATTGGCCCAAATGACGATCAATTTGCAATTCTTGACGAGGATAAGACAGGACTGTCTATGTATATCCTCCCAAAACTTACCACAATAGAAGAGAATGAAAAGAATCTATTATCTGAAGAGACGCAAACCAAGGAGACGAATGTTTCTGGAATTCAGGGTCCACAACAATTCTTGTTTGAGACAGAAGTCGATCGTGTTTTTTCCACACCGATAGGTGTTGCATCAGATAAACTCATTCTTGAAAATTACTTATCAATGGGACCATGCCATCGCTAACTGATGTCTCTTTAAATTACAGAGTCCACTCTGATGTTTGCTTGTAATGGAACCCAAATTGGGTTGGCGAAGTTGTTTCAGGGCTATCGTCTCTCAGCTTCAGATGGTCATTATATTTCAACACAAGGCGAGGGACGAAAGTCCATCAAGTTGAAGAAACATGAAATAGCTCTTCAGGTATGAAAATCCCTACAAAACATGAATGTCCTCCTAATTGCTGGTACAGGCAGACTGCAACATCTATTATTACTCGTACTGTTTGCTAGTAGTGTAATAGTTCCGTAGAATTCTCGGCCAAAAAACTTCTGATATTTAGTTTCTGATTCTGTGACCAGCCCAATAAATGAGGTCGTATTATTCCTTACCCTTTGATGTGGCTTACACCTGGCCAGTTATCTAAGTAAAATGATCTCCTTCAGAACTTAATAATGACAGGAAAATGACTCGTCATGTTGGTGTTAGCTGTTCTATTGCCGTAAATAATTGGTTGATTCGAGAAGGGTCAATGATATAATTGTTCCTGAAATTTTGGTCAATCAACTTTTGTATTATGTAGATATTTTTAGAGATCTCCAAAGTATTCTTTCCCCCTGAATTAGTTCTATTGTTGTCTCATAATGTACAGGTTCAATGGCAAGAAACACCTCGAGGATATGTCGCAGGGATATTAACAACCCAAAGGGTGCTGATGGTGTCTGCAGATTTTGATATATTGGCAAGCAGTTCGACAAAATATGATAGAGGACTACCATCAATATCCTGATTAAACTATCTATCTTTCCTTTCAATCATGCGCATTATATGTTAACGCTATTTATTTTTATGCTCATTGATAATTTGAAAACCTTAACTTATGCGAACTTTAGATCTCTTCTATGGGTTGGGCCTGCCTTACTCTTTTCTACAACAACTGCTGTGTGTTTGCTTGGCTGGGATGGCAAAGTTAGGACCATTCTTTCCATAAGTACACCGTATGCAGGTAAGCATATCTTGGTTCTCTATATGCCTAAGGTGATTTTTCTGTATTTCATTCTCTAAAATTTATCCTCTTTCAACGCAGCCTTAGTTGGTGCCTTGAATGACCGCCTGTTGCTTGCTAATCCCACTGATATAAGTCCGAAGCAGAAAAAGGGGATTGAAATCAAGAGCTGTCTTGTTGGGCTACTTGAACCGCTTTTAATCGGATTTTCTACAATGCAACAAACATTTGAACAGAAAGTCGACCTTTCTGAAATAATGTATCAAATTACAACAAGGTTACCCCTGTCCCTTTTTCCTTCTCTTGCACGTTTGAAATTTGTTATATATAGTTTCTGATATCAATACTTTGGAATAGGTGTGCAGGATATATATCAATGAGTCTTTTTTGTCTCTTTCCGTAGCTATCTTTGTTGGCTCCATTCCCATGCTAACTATATTAGCTTTATTATTATTTATATATATTGGATGCAGGTTTGATAGCTTGCGAATTACTCCAAGATCTCTTGATATTCTTGCTCGAAGCACTCCAGTATGTGGAGATCTTGCTGTATCACTAGCTCAAGCAGGTCCTCAATTCAACCAGGTCAGTCGAGTTCAGTAGATTTAATGACCAGAGCTCTCACCCATAAGATGTGTTCTAATTAAACTGTTTCCAAAAAATTAGGTCTTACGTTGTGCATATGCGATAAACGCTCTTCGGTTCTCCACGGCATTGTCAGTTTTAAAGGACGAGTTCTTGCGTTCTAGAGACTATCCAAAATGTCCTCCAACTTCTCTTTTGTTCCAGAGGTTCCGGCAGCTCGGATATGCCTGTATCAAGTAAGTAAACTTTCTGTGCAAGACATATGTTGTTAGTTATTGTTGGACAGCCTATTCATACTCATTTTCTGTTGAACTAATATATGTGGGAGTCATGAACTGGACCTTGAAAGTTAATCTCAAGTATTTTTTTACCGCCTCCCAAGTCACTATCTATAGTTAGTTGGAACTTGGATATAACACTTCTTGATCCTTGTACCTACATTTCATCTCTATGCTAGTTTCTCATGGAAACGTTGGCAAGGTTCAGTCATCTAACTACTTTGGACATTTGGTACTGTAGATATGGGCAGTTTGATAGTGCGAAGGAAACTTTTGAAGTAATAGCCGACTATGAGAGCATGCTAGATCTTTTCATTTGCCACCTCAACCCTAGTGCTATGCGTCGTCTTGCCCAGAAACTGGAAGAAGAAAGCGGAGATCCGGAGTTGAGACGATATTGTGAAAGGATTTTACGAGTACGGTCTACAGGATGGACCCAGGGAATATTTGCTAATTTTGCAGCTGAGAGTATGGTTCCAAAAGGACCAGAATGGGGTGGTGGCAACTGGGAAATCAAGACTCCAACCGACATGAAGAGCATACCTAAGTGGGAGCTTGCTGGGGAAGTAATGCCATATATGAAGAACGAAGATGGAACCATCCCCTCAATAGTAGCTGATCATATTGGTGTATACTTGGGATGTGTCAAAGGTAGAGTTAATGTTGTGGAAATTAAAGAAGACAGCTTAGTTTCTAAACCTGGAGGGCTTAGTTTGTTGGGTAAACCTGTACCGGATAAACCTTTGGCACTTCCTGCTGGTGAATCCAGTTCGTTGATGGGTCTGGAATCCCTTGGAAAACAAAACGTAGCTGATGAACAGGCAAAGGCTGCTGAGGAATTCAAGAAAACAATGTATGGTGGTGCTGCTGGTGATGGTAGCAGCAGTGACGAGGAAGGTGCGCCGAAAACTAAGAAGCTGCAAATTAGAATACGAGAAAAGCCAACATCCACCACTGTGGACGTCAATAAGCTTAAAGAAGCTGCTAAAACATTTAAACTCGGAGATGGGCTAGGCTTAGGGATGAGTAGAACAAAATCAATTAGTGCTGGATCCCAGGATTTGGGTCAGATATTAAGCCAGCCTTCTTCCTCAACAGCTGCAACTACAGCTGCTCCGAGTTCTGCATCTGCTCCTGTTGATCCTTTCGCGATGGGCTCATGGACACAGCAACCTCAACCAGTTTCTCAACCAACTCCATCTGGTGTAGCCGCGCCGATACCGGAAGACTTTTTCCAAAATACAATCCCATCTGTTGAGGTTGCCAAGACATTGCCTCCTCCTGGCACTTATCTTTCGAAAATGGACCAAGCTGCTCAAGCTGCAATAGCTGCACAGGGTGTTCCGAATCAAGCAAATAATACTACAATGCCTGATATTGGTCTTCCCGATGGTGGCGTTCCTCAACAGTATCCTCAACAGGCAAGTCAACAACCGGGTGCTCCATTTCAGACTGTTGGACTTCCTGATGGCGGTGTTCCTCAACAGTATCCTGGTCAGACCCAGGGGCCAACCCAGGTTCCGGTTTCTACCCAACCTCTTGACCTGAGCGTTCTTGGAGTTCCAAATACCGGTGATTCTGGGAAGCCTCCTGGACAGCCTCAATCGCCTCCTGCATCAGTTCGTCCTGGACAGGTAAATGTGTATTTGATTTGTCGTATGTGTTTGCATGCCACTCAACTTGCTAATGCTCTGAAATTACATATCAAGATAAAATTCAACACATAAATCTCACTGTTGCTTTCTCCCCTATGATTGCTACTCTCCTTAGGTTCCACGTGGAGCTGCAGCTCCGATTTGTTTCAAGACTGGACTTGCCCATCTTGAACAAAACCAGCTTCCAGATGCACTGTCTTGCTTCGACGAAGCATTCTTGGCTCTGGCTAAAGATCAATCACGTGGAGCGGATATCAAAGCTCAAGCCACTATTTGTGCTCAATACAAGATAGCCGTAACTCTCCTTCGGGTAACTAACTCTCATATATCTCCCCTCTTAAAAGAAAGTAAAATATTCTGCTCGAAAAGATAGAATCATCTTATCAATATTTCTTTCTTCTCTCTCCCGTTTGCAGGAAATCTTGAGGCTACAAAGAGTCCAAGGCGCGAGCGCATTAAGCGCAAAGGACGAAATGGCTAGACTTTCAAGGCATCTTGCGTCCCTGCCACTACTAGCAAAGCACCGCATAAACTGCATACGCACTGCAATCAAAAGAAACATGGAAGTCCAAAACTATGGCTACTCAAAGCAGATGCTGGAACTTCTTTTATCAAAGGCACCAGCGAGCAAGCAAGAAGAACTAAGAGGACTAGTCGATCTCTGTGTCCAGAGAGGCACATCGAACAAATCCATCGACCCGCTCGAAGATCCTTCTCAGCTATGCTCAGCTACGCTCAGCAGGTTATCAACTATTGGATACGATGTTTGTGATCTATGTGGTGCGAAGTTTGCTGCTCTTTCGTCACCCGGTTGTATCATTTGTGGTATGGGAAGCATTAAACGGTCTGATGCACTCGCTGGACCGGCACCTGTATCCACACCGTTCGGCTAAAGTTTATAGACGCCAGCACAGTTGGTTCAATTAACATCAAGCAAATTTCAAACTAGTTATTACATGTAAAAACTATTCATCGATTTTGTGGGGTTTGTTTTCTGCTCATTTGTGTGTATATGATTTGATTACTTGTATCTGTTACTTTTCGTACGTGGCTAATACAATTTGTAACGTCACTCTTCTATGCCCACCAGGTTATCTTTTCATTTTCTTTTGTTCAATTTTACGTGTTATGCATTTTAGACCTCAAAGGTTCAAATTTTGTTGTCCGGAAACTCTTATCTAATGTATTAAAAATCTGAACGCACATGCTGAGAGAAAAAAATTTACTTGCTTTTGAATTCTAATTTACCGCATGGTAGGCAGCAAATAAATATTAAGAAGCTCATTATTTGTCCTTATATACCGACATTGCGCACGATCTAATAGGTATTAAAAATCATTGTTAACGAATGATCATTACAACATGCAAACTGATATGAAACAAAGAGTTTCAGATGGTACAAACGAGTGTTAAATCTCAAATTTTATTCATGATCTAGAATTATGAATCTATCAATCATAGAGTATTACAAATGGTATAATAGGGTATACAATAATTTTAAAAAATGCATATTGTAAAAAACAATGTATTAAATAAAGCTATAAACTAGTAAACCTTTTCTAAGCTGTAGGTTCGTCGTTCTTGACAGCATGACCAATCCCGGGACTATGTCCTGGTGTTGTGGGTTTGAAGTCATCGCCTTTCTTATGTCCCATCCCGGGACTGTTTCCTGGAGAAGTGGGTGCGAAATCATCCGTGGTTCCAGTTTTGAAATGATCTTGACCGTTGGCTTTCTGCAATAGTCTTTCTTCCGTGGGTGCGAAGTCATCTTTAGACCCCTTAACATTCCCATTCCCTCTCTTGTGGCCTATCCCAGGACTGTTTCCCGGAGAAGTAGGTGCAAAATCGTCTGTAGATCCTGTTTTGAAGTGATTTTGACCGTTGGTTTGTTGAAACCTTTTTCCTTCCGTGGGTTTGAAGTCATCTTTAAACCTTTCAACATTGGCATTTCCTTTCTTATGCCCCACCCCGGGGCTGTGTCCTGGGGAAGTAGGCGCAAAATCGTCTGTTGATCCGGTTTTGAAATGAACTTCACTGTTCGTTTTTTGCAACTTTCTTCCTTCCGTGGGCTTAAAGTCATCTTGAAACCCTTCAACATTGACATTACCTGTTTTATGTCGCACACCAAGGCTGTTACCTGGAGAAGTAGGCACGAATCTTTCTGTAGATCCAGATTTAAAATGATCTTGATTTTTTGTTTTCCTCAACTTTCTTGCTTTAGTGGTGGTTGATGTTTGGGCAAATACCATCGAGATCACGAGAATGGTCACACTGATAGTGAGTAGTTTCATGTTGTTGTTCTTTTTGTGGATTTCGAAGTAAGGTTTAGGAGTTTTGTATTTATGAGTAGTTTGTGCTGAAATTTGGAGGAAGAATGCCCCATAAGAGATTGTATTTATAGTGCCATGAGATTGCTATGTTGCTGTTCATTAAATTAAAAATGTGTGCACAATGGCCACATTGATTGATTTTGGACCGTCTGTCTATCAATTTAATAGTATTGATTATACTACAAAGTAGTCATATAATAATATCAAGACCGTCAATTTGAAGGGCCTTGTTCTAAAATGAAATAATGTTCGAATAGTCACAAATTTGGTTTACAGTTCCAAAAAAAAAATGTCACGTTTATATTTTTTTTTGAAATTATACGTTAGTTTCTTGTTTATCTAAAAACAAATTTAAAGAGATGATAATTTTTTTTATTGTTGATATTAATGTAAAATTTCATCAAAATGGAAGAGATGATAACTTGATGATTTTTTTGTGAAAAAAATTATTAGCAATCGATCAACGTTCGTATGTCGACATTACTAGCATCTAGCTACTTTTGACATGGAGTACAAAACAAATAGTTTCTTAGTTCGATATTGAATTCTCCATTTTCACATGCAATGATGCAAATAGTATAAAATCTATTCAAACACATTAATAACAAGTGGACACGCATTTTTATTTCGTTGCTCGAGGTTAAATGTAAACAGAAATGCTATAATAGACTATCAATGGACGATCAATATAGCCTGTGTAAAGGAGATTCCAATATATTGGTAGATTGCTATTTTTGTTGAAGGTGAAAATAATATACAATATTTCAAAGTCGGTCCTAAACCTCCCGTAGTGCTCCATTGTTGAATATACAACACATATTTGTATTCCGAAAGTTTTTTTTAACGATGGAAATAACTACATTTGGTTTGAAATTTTAAAATAGTATTTTAAATTAATCGGTTCATTGTTTAACATGAAATCAAAGGCTAAGAAGAGCCGCCCTTTAGCCACCACAGAAATGTATTTCAAATGAAAGACTATTTTAATATCACACGAGTTTAAAGAACACTAATGATTTGACAAAAGATATTTTTAATTGACCTTTCTCTTCGTTTAAAAGTCGAATGTGAAATGTAAAAATACTAAAAAGGATTCTAAGCATGTCTGACTATATATATTGCATAATGTTGAGATTTCTATTTATATATATAATACTTTTTTACATAATACACATAAGAAGATGATCTCAGTCACAAATATAGAGATCTTCCACTACCCCATGAAAAAGGTTGGCTATACCATCAATGTCTTGTTGTTGTACTTCTATACTCTTGAATTTTAGAGATTGATACCCCTTTTTTTTTTGGTTGATTTCGAATCACTCTCGTCATTAATGTTCAATCATAATACTGTACTTAGAACACAAATCTATAAAATATATGAAAAAAATATATTGTGGACTTACAGTTTTCGGAAAGTTTCAAACATTGTAAGTTGAGTTTTCCTTTAAAACAACATAGTATTGTATTTTGCATGTTTGTGAGATTTGATAATGATATATATATATATATATATATATACACATCGTATAAATATTGGTCATTATAATGCTGAAATGGTAGGATCATATGAGATGAAAGAAAAAAAAAATGAAAGGTGCTTCTGGTTTTGAATCTGATGAACTAAATGTTATACTAGCTTAAAAATTCGAAACCAGTCTTCAGGTGAGGGGACGAGAATCGCTATATAAGAACCATCTTATTGACTTGGTGTATGTTTGTGGATGTTATTAGTTTCCTTGCCAACTCGCAAGTGTCCGACAACGCCGCCATGCTTCAAAGAATATACCATTCCAAATAAATAATAGTGACAAAAAAAACACACGAATCAAAAGAGGGAATAATTAAACCAAAATATAGAAAAGTGAAAGTAGTCAATAGATTCACTAGAATAATGTCAAAGGCTCCATCACCATCAACAAAACCACTATATGGTCCCTACGCGTCACTCACCACTCACTTTTTTTTTTTTGTCTTCACCTAATTAAACCTTTTTTCATATGTAGGACATAATATCATATTAGTTTAAGAGTTTAATCAATATAATTACCCTGTTGACAAACAAAAGAATCGATATGATTGCCATTGACTGTTAGAAAATTAGAACATAAAAGAATATTCTTACTAGACATCAAATCTCAAATTTGATTCCTATGCCTATTTCTTGTCAATCTCCTCAACCCTTAGCAATTTTTTAGGTTATTTACAAAAAAACAAATCTAAGCAGATTGTAATTATAATAACATCATACTTTATTTTATTTTATGTCAGTTCGAATCTTATTTTTTACCGAATCTAAGCAGATTGTAATTATAATAGCATCATACATATTTTCGTATTATATGACATACCTATTTGCTAACCGCTTTTGTACCATGTGAATGATGAAGCAGAATTAATTGTATGTTTTCGAATTAGCATATATTATATAAGATAATAAATGAATGTTGTCAACGGAGCAACTTAAACTATTAGTGGACTATATAAGAATGAGGCGGCGCTGCATGAGATGTAGGCCTTTGGTCGTACGAGTGACTTCGACGCCCAAAAAATATTTGAGATCCGTTGGTTCTTTCAAGGAGAAACGTTGTGATAAAGCATCGATAAAACTCGTGATGAGAGGAACGCTATTACCAGTGACGATTATGTCATCTATATAGACGAGAGTGTAAACGACATTATTACCGTGAAGATAAGCAAACACCGACGTATCAGCCACAGAATTCCGAAAACCCATTCGAAGTAGGTACGTCTTCAACTCTTGATACCATGCACGTGGTGCTTGTTTGAGACCATATAAGGCCTTGTTCAATCTGCAAACATGGTGAGGGCGATCTTTATCCACAAATTCTGGGGGTTGAAAAACATAAACCTCTTCCGTAAGTGTGCCGTGCAAGAAAGCGTTGTTCACATCTAGTTGTCGTATAGGCCAAGCGTGATTGACGGCAAGTTGAAGCACCAAGCGGATTGTATTGGATTTGACCACCGGGCTAAATGTCTCGGAGTAATCGAGACCGTACTCTTGGTTGAACCCACGACCCACCAAACGAGCTTTATACCTATCAAGTAAACCATTAGGCAAGTATTTGAGTGTATAAATCCATTTCGTGGGAATCACGTTTTGGTCCGGCGGTGGAGGCACCAAGTCGAATGTGTGTTGTTGGATTTGAGCATTCATTTCCGCCCCCATTGCATTTCGCCATTTCTCATCTCGCATGGCTTGGGTAATGGTCGTAGGGATTTGTGGTTTGGTTGCGGTGACGGTGAGGCTTAGCTTGGTTGTCGGTTTGGTGATATTATTTTTGCGACGTGTTTGCATTGGGTGTGTGTTGGTTGGAGGGTTCACTGGTGGATTATGTTGAGCCGGTTGAGGTAGTGGCGGTGGTGGCGGTTGTGGTTGAGGTATAGGAGAAGGCGAACGTTGTGGTGTCGGGTTCGGTGAGGAGGACGAAGGAGTAGGTTGTTGGTGCGAGGAGGAAGACGAGTTAGGTGTTGTTGGGCTTGTCGGTGTGTTTGGTGGACTGGATTGAGCAATAGAACCAAGTGGGCCTGTATTATCTCTACGGCCCAATAAGAGATCCTCATTATTTCCTCGAACAGGCGATGTCGCCGTTGTCATAGGAACGTGTGAGGACCAAGGTAGCGAAGGATCAGGAATTACCGTTGTCGGAGAAGAACGAGGCTGAGCTGGTACGAGTGATGCGAGTGGGACAGTGACGGCTTGAGGAGGAGAAAGAACAACGACATCCGGGATTAACGAAGGTGATGGTGGTGGTGACTTGGACGACATAAAGGGAAAGCTGGACTCGACAAACTGAACATGTCGTGAAGAATAGACGCGTCCCGAAGTAATATCAAGGCAAAGGTATGCACTTTGGGTTAATGAGTAACCCATGAATATGCAAGGAGTAGACCGGTCATGGAGCTTTATGAGGTGTATACGGTCGGAGCCACGGAAAGCATAGACATCCGAAGACCCGAAGCTTCAAGTAGTTCGGAGGTTGAGCAAAAATCTTGACATATGGAGAGACATTGTTAAGGATCTTGGTAGGCATACGGTTGATTAAATAAACCGCTGCTGCAAACGCATAAGGCCAATACGTCTTAGGAACCGAAGCTTGATGAAGAAGAGTAAGGCCGGTTTCAACAATGTGGCGGTGTTTTCGTTCAAAGACTCCATTGTGTTCCGGTGTATGTGGAGGCGTTATCAGATGAGAAATGTCGTGTGTTGTCAAGAAAGAACGTAAAGCAATAAACTCCCCACCATTATCGGAGTATAGCGTCCCAATCTTAGTGTTAAAGCGATTCTCCACCAAAGCTTTGAAAGCAATAAACGTGTCCTTGACTTGTGATTTTTGCTTCAAAGGGTACAACCAAGTGTATCGAGTAAAATGATCCACAATGACCATATAGTATCTGAAATTATCTTTTGAGAGGATTGGTGACATCCAGGCATCGGAATAAAGAAACTGTAGAGGGTGTGTAGACGAAATTGTGTTTGTGGAAAAAGGTAGTTTGTGACTTTTATTGATATGACAATGAGAACAAGAAAAATGTTTATTTGTTGCTTCGGAACATGGTAAAGAAAATTGAGAAATACTAGAATGTAAAATAGGTGGTGATGGGTGGCCAAGTCTGGAATGCCAAGAAGGTAAAGAAGCTTTTGAAGTGGGTGTAGCAAACATGGAGATAGGTGAGGTGGATGTCCCAACCGGCCACTCGTACAGCTCATCCTTGGTTCTCCTTTGGAGCAACCGGACCCTCGTTTTGAGATCCTTCACCTGAAAATGAGCCGGATAGAGATGCACAGACACTAGATTATCATTGCACAAACGGTAAATGGATATGAGGTTTTCAGCAATATTAGGAACGTAAAGCACATTATTCAGATTAAGTGGTTTAACGGAAGTAGGGAGAAAGGTGGAACCCGTTTGTGAGATTGCGAGACCGGAGCCGTCAGCAATGGTGACTTCATCACCTCCATTATACGGCTGGTGGAGGGATAGATTGCTCAAATCTGTTGTGAGGTGGTGTGTTGCTCCCGAGTCGAGAAGCCAAGGAGCAGTAGTGGCCAAGTTAGCGCGAGGCTGCCATGGAACCAGTGATGATGAGTTTGGAGCACCGAGGTTGGAGAGATTCAACTGTGAGCATCGGCGAGCACTGTGGCCGTGGAGACCACAAATCTGACAGCGACCTTGGTATCCTCGCGAGGCAGAGTTTTGATGGCGCGGGTGAAATTGTTGTTGTTGTTGTTGTTGTTGTCACGGTTGGTTGGAACGATGATGAGAGCGTGACTGACCACGGTTGTGGGTACCACGAACATGAGCAGCATTCGCCGTTACGGGTATAGAGGCGGAGGATACCACCATATTTTTCAACGTAACTTCATGATGAAGTAACTTCTCGAACACTTCAGGGAGAGAGGGAGTTCGTTCACGTCCTTCAAGCTGGTCGATGACACGACGATACTCCTCAGGGAGTCCCTTGAGAATCTTCTCAATCTGATCATCCAGCTCCATTGGTTTCCCAAGATGAGCAAGCTTATCAAACCTCGTCGTGAGACCCTAAAAATATTCTTCAACAGATTTGTCCCCTTTGACCCAGACTTCGATCTGTTGCTTCAATTGTTGGACGTGTGCACGACTAGGAGTCGCATAGATCGACGTGAGGGTTTGCCAGATCTCAGCAGACGTCGTGGTGGTGGAAAGAAGCGGCTGAACAGAGACAACAATAGCACCGAGGAGAGCACTGTAAATGAGGCGGTTTTGACGTTTCGAGATCTTGTGGTCGGGATTGTCAGACGTGACACCAGCAACCGTTCTGGTGAGCGGAGGAACAACGACAGTGTCATCGATACAACCGGTGAGATCGTAGCCATCAAGAAATGCACGAACTTGACGACTCCACATCAAGAAGTTAGTGCCGGTGAGCTTAGTCACGTTCGTCATGTTGATGATAAGAAGGTGTTGAGAATCAGAGATGGCAATTGTTTCGCCAGAAGAGGTCGACATCGCTAGCGGCGGTGAAAAGAAAAAAAAAATTTGTTTTAAAATTCTACATTTAGGTATCGATGATGTGATACCATATAAGAATGAAGGCTTGATATCTTATTAACATAGAAGAGTACACTATATATAGCTAGTACATGAGACTCTAGGGTTATACTAATGACTATTGTAACCTTTACATATATACATTCTACCTACTAGACTGTTTTATTTTTGGAAAGGGCTAGTTGTAGACTATTTCTACATAATTAATCAATTTGGTTTTCTATTTTTCTTGATGTATATAAGTATAAATACTATAGTTTTTCTATATTAAATAAAATTGATTTAGCATACAAATGAATTTGTCTGTTTCAACCATTAACCATTAGAAATCTTTAGTTTGGAAATATAAGAAGTACAATATTGGTTGAACAATGCGCATGCATATATTACACAGACACTTGATACTACAGAAAAGGGGTTATAAAAGTAACAAAATAGTGATAAAATGTCTTTTTTTTTCTTTTTGATTTGACATCAGTGAATGGACATGTTGAAAAGTGAAAGAAAGCTCTTTAATTTGGTTGGCTCCTGCACACAGGGAAGTTTTTCCACTAAGGGACCTACCGTAGCATCCGCCACCCTAGGCTTCTATTTATATTTTATACAATACAATGTATGTATTGTACAAGTTGTTCTTCTTTTCTAAAGAAACGAGAGAATTTTGGCAGACACAATAATGTGTTTTCTCTTGGTGATTAATCACCCTTGATTTTAAATTTAGTCGTCGTAACTCTAAAATATTTCAGACTTGATCATATAAATTTCCACGATTAATCAACTTCTCTACATCTTTCTTAAAATGATATGCATACATAAACTTGACATTTATTTCACGCAAGCGACGAGAAACAGTTTAGTCACACAAGAAAGAAAGGATAAAAAAAACATAAACTTGACATTGTGCATGTCGGGGGAATTTTATATATGTGAAGACATCAAAAGTATACATAATCCACGATTTCCACAAGAGTTACTTGTAATAATAGAAAAACGAGTCGTAGATTTAACATGTTGTTTGTTAAAGCGTGAACTTGAGAAGTTTATGAAAAAGAAAATGAAAAAAAATAATAATAATAAGATGAAGAATCCCCTATGCTATAGGAAGTCGAAAGAAATAGAAAGAACAATTTGAAATCACGCGTACGTACGTGTGATTGTCGTAGGACTCTAGGAGGTTTCGAAGTCTAGGGTTCTCTTTAATTATCAACGAGATGATTAATAATGTGATTTGGAAGGTGTAAGCACCTAAAGAGATACTATAAGGTAGAATTAATTAACTATCTTCATTAGTTAATTATGAGAAATCCATGTTAGTTTAAGTATGATGAGAACATAATGATTGTGCTTACTTTAAGCATTTTCAACTGGTATATACTCTTTGTTTTCTTTTTGAATTCTAGTCGATTAGTTTATATATAAAAGAAAGTATGTAATAAGAATAATAATAATGCCTATTTATGAACTGTCGCATTACATATATTCATAGAAAATGTCATTATTCCAATATCAAACATCACAAAACGAATCAATTTATAAGGAATCACAAGTCACGATCATAGATTTGTAAGGCTGTTTCAGTCTCACCTTTCCAACCTTAAAGTTGGTCCGTCTCAAATTTTTAGCGGTTCAGAGACATTCACTCTTGCTTTTTCCTCTTTATTTTTTTTCCTTTTTTTGGTATGTTATAGGCATTCACTCTTCACTATTTTAAGCTTCTTTAGTTACTTCCTGCCCCAAAGGCCAAAGTGAATCTTTATAATGAAAGCTGAGATATTATTCTCTCTGATTTGATTAGTCGTACAAAGTGTACAACCTTAGTTTTCAGTGACATACTATTTTCTCATAATACTAAAGAAGAGGATGGTAATTTCAGAATAAAAGACCGTATAAGTATGCCCAAGAAAACAACCACTTATTTTTTAGGATAGTTAGGTAGACATGTATAGGTAACTATAGTTTTGATAGCAAAATTAACTTCTTATACGGTTTAGCCAAAATACCATTTGCAGTTGTGCATAATAGTGTTCTTTGATTAAATAATGTATTATCTACTAGTATCACTCACATATCAATGAATATGTACATGGAGTAGTACATAGTCGTATAAAATTGCGTGATATGGAATAGAATAGTGCATCATTAAACTCATGTGAAACCATGTACCCTTGTTTCTATTCTATGCATTTATAATCTAACTCAATAAGTTATTTACCAAACAAAAGAAAAAGTTCGATGTGTTACAGTGTACCCTTGTGAATGATTTTATTGCACTGTTAATGCGATGATTCTCTCAAACTGCTATTCGTGAAACAATTTAATTCTCCACTACACTTTACAAGTAAAAAAAAATGTCGATGAGAAAAAACAAACATGAATCATGTGAAGGTCACAAGAACTCGAATGTGTCCAAGTCAAAAACTGAATATTCCAAAGCAGAAAATGGGAATCCGAATGATCTTTTGGGCCTATTCTCAAGGCCCATTTCATATATGAAAATAGTGAAATTAAAAAGTCCAAAAACAAAACATATGTATGTAATGTACCTCAAAATCAACTATCAGAGAACAACTTAATTGACATCTAAAAAAGAAGCAAATACATTTTCCAGTCCCTATACAACCAATGAGAAGATTAAAGAAGAAGAAAACAAAATCATATCTGTTCTAAAAGGAAAAGCTCAACAAAGTAGTTGAGCAGAATAACCTAAGAAGTAGAAAGCTTCAAACAGAAGACCCTTTTTTGCATTTTTGCAAACGCTTTAGTAGAAAAAAGTCTCTAAGATAGCTAAAAACACTAATAATCTGCTCGTAGATACTTCTCGTACTCGGTCCCGTTCAATGTCTTGTTTATATCTTCCCAGTTCTTTATGTGATCTGACAAATCTCCTCTATGTATCTTCACCTGTCTGCTTGACAAATCCTTCACAGGAATGTTCAAAAACTCTTGAACTTGTTTCATTGTCTGCATCCAAAACCCAAAAGCGCACAAACTTTGAGTGTGATGAGTGTTTAGCAAAAGATAACAACTGTAAGACTGTTTTGAAACGTTACCGTTTGATTTGTTATGAGATCTTCGTAGAAGACAACGATATGACGAGTGGTATTGAAATATTCTAACGCCTTTGCAGCTAAGTTCTCTGTTTCTTGTAAATCGTGGATCAAAGATGTCGAGTTGATCACCGGCTTATACCTAGAAAGTGCATCTGCCTGCAGTGGAATCGAAATCAAGAATTCGAAATATAAAGACAACATTTGTGTGCATACATAATAATTACAAACAAACCTCTTCAGGAGAATGAACATGAGACTTATGAGTCCCATTCAACAGCTTAGCATAACGGTCATAAGAATTTGCCAACACAGAAACCATTCTTCTTAAAGGATTCCTTCTAAATAGAAATATCGCCGAGACACCTCTTCGGTTAAAGTACTCTACTATTTCTTTATGGTTAACCATCAAACCCTGCACACAGAATCGTATTAAGAACTCAGTAACTGACTCGGTAACGAATCAAGTTCTGTTTCTTGTTTATTATTATACCTGGTTAAGCATCCATTTGAATCCAATAGCAGCAGAGCATTCGTTCTTTGAAGCACTCGTAAACCAATCAAGATTATAAACTCTATCAAGAGTCTGAATGATCGAAGAAATGTTTTTTCTTCGATCCAAAACCGAGAAGATCTCTCCATTAGAACTCACATTGCTATGACTATTCAACAATGTTTCAAACCAACCGCTTCCTGATCTCTGCATCGACAATATCGCAAAGTACCTCACCGGATTATGCCCACATTCATCTCTGGTTTCATCAACCCAAAAACAAAAAGATTTCAATAAGCAAAACAAACAAAAAGACACATGGACAAGAACAAGAGATATAAACATTAGTTTATTACCTATTAAAAGTTTGTGGCTTTGGGTAATGAATCCGAGTAACAAAGCGTAACGAGTGAGAATCAATAGGACTAGTTTGCACGTGTTGGGAGCTTTGGAGATTGACATAACCGAACTGTTTTAAGCAAACGGAGCAAATGTAGAGACCACAAACCATAGCAAACACCAAAACTATCATCCTTAAGAACAATGGTGACTTCTTTGGTTGCTTTATAACAATCGCTGCACTGTCCTGTTTACAAACCAATAACATCTCAAAATCATAAATTGTTATATTTAAAACCCTAAATCCAACTGTTTGTAAAGTGAATCTTCTTCCTTATTCGGAATCAATGACACAACACATGAATCAATACTAAATCGAGACCAATCTCAAAAATCAGAATTTATTGTCTTATTTTTTTTGGTAGATTCGTAGATATAAGATACATGCAGAGATACCCAGAAGCTTAATCACAAAGAGATATGTGAAGGAGAGATTAAAAAAGGAACCTTTCCGAATAAACAGATGAACTCCGCCATTGATGAGTTACGGAGCATATAAAAACAGAGCAAGTACAACTAAAAGGCCTTTACTGCCTTAAGATACAGAGACGAGTTGATGGATTCATGAATCTAGTTCAGCTACAGAGAATCTAAGAAGAAGAAAGAAGAAGAAGCTAAACCCAAAAGAGTTTTAAAGCAAGTTGGGGTCTGAGCAAAGATTTTGTAATAATATACTAATAAACCTGGAAAGCAGAGCCATTGTCATTAAAACATGGCTACTGTCTTTTTTTCCTTTTAATTAAAAACCTCAGAAATTAAGAGGCTAATTTCCAATAATTACTCTATCTCTATCGTAAATTCATAATAGATCATATTTTAGAATTTTCACATAAATTAAAAAAAAATATTTAATGTTTAGTTATAAATGCATTATTTATTTACAATAATATATTTTCATAATTATTGACCAATAGTAATTGATTAAATTTTTAAATTTTTATTTAATAATTCTTAAAATTTATAATTTACTAACATTAATTAATAAATTTTTACAGAAAAAATCTATACAAGACAAAATTTTAAAAATTATTATTTATGATACAGAAAAAGTATTTTTTTTGTTTGTTTAGATTAGGTCTCCCTTATTATTGATTTGAGATTTAAATAGAGTTTTAAATATTTTAAATATTACGTAGAATTTGTTGTTATTAGATCAAGATTTTGTTAAATTTTGTTAAAGTTTAGTGTTATTAGTTTGTGATTTGTAAAAAAAATATTTAAAATCTTAAAAAATATGGGATATTGGATTCAAATTTTTATAAAGTCATTAAAAGTTTTGTGTTATTCAATTAAAACAAAAAAAATTTAGGATTGTTAATGAATTCAATTATTATGTTATTGATTCATGATTTTAGACACTTTATTTATAAAATAAAGTCATAGAAAATATCACAAAATACAGAGATTATTGGAAGATTTTACAAAATTTAAAAAACTAATCAACAAAACTCTCTAGCAATTTTTAACAATATTTTACTTATTCATTTTTAATAATTTTGTTGAACTCTTCAAAAATCTTCTTAAATAAGAATCCAATACCACCCTTGTTACGGAATGTTGATGACTTTGTTTAATATATTTCTTATTTGGTATCATTACGTAAGTTGCTATATTAGTAAGTTTTAATTAGAAACTTAGAAGTTGACTATCACAAGTTTAAGGTTAATTATCTTTTTTGATTATTATTTTTTAAACAATATATGATGAATAAAATTTTAAATTAAAGTGAAAGAGCCACTGTGTCACGCGCGTCAGTCTGTTCTGAACGTTACACTTTTGCTCTGTTCATCAATACTAGTAGTGATGAACTGATGATGATACTTTACACTAAAGATTAATAATGACTAATAATTCTTCCATGGTGAATTTTTGTAGTATTAAAACTTAAATAAACATTGTTTAGGCACATAATTAATTCAAATAATTACCCTTTGTCTTTATTTAATAACCCTTTGTTAAGCGGATGTTATTATGTCCCTTTTTCGTCTACCTCTTTATCTTTATTTGATCATTTAGTTTATAATTGATGTTAATATTATTTTATACATTGATGAACGAGTCTTGTGGGCAAAAGACTTTAAATTTCTGAAGCGGGATGAGAAGGAAAGAGACTTTTGAAGTTTTCTTTCAAATATACTTTTAATTAATGTTGTTAGTTTGGAAGTGTTAATCAAGATATATAGTAAAAAGAATAGTTGCAATACTAAATTTTTCTTTGAAAGATCCTAAAACAGCGATGAAGAATATTCAATCTTTTTGCTAAATAATAGTATAATTATTATTGAAAGAGAATACATTTTTCATAGTACTATAAACCACTAAAAATACAAACGCATATATGACAAAAAAAAAATAAAAAAAAAAACGAATAGAGAATACAGTGATACAAATGAGTTCGAGCTACCGACACCGTACGTTATAGTATTTATAACTGGTCGGCTTATAAAACCGAATCTTTGGTATGTATTTGGTCTTGACGATATATGACTTAATCGGAGTAAAATATTTGTTAGTACAAAATAGTATAACGTACCGGGTTTGTCGCAGTTTGAGAGGGTCGTCCATTGATGGTAGAGCTTTATTTGAGCAATCCTATTTATTTTAGCCCGAGGGCTTGTGTGATTGATTTCGTCTACGGTCAATATTTACTGCACACATACATGATAGTAAATCTATATAATAATTTAACCCAAAAACATACACTACTAATGCATAATTTTTTCATGTGAATAATAAAGTCATATGAAGAACATATAGATCTCCATGACTCCATATATAATATATTCTAACTTGACCCCAAAAAAAAATCATACTAGTGTTAGGCATGCAAAAAATAAACTATAAACAGATTATCATTATTAGGCTTAAGGCATGCGATATAGTTTACATAGCATCATCACTTACATATTAAAAGTAAAATATATACAATTGTCCATGTGTTTCCTCTTCCAGCGTTTATACAAAGAGGAAAAATTACGAAATATTGGAAAAGCAACCTCGCTTATTAATTACCCACCAAATTAGTTTTCTTTATTTCATACCCACTTTGATTGTTTTATTAGTTTATTTCGTCGTTTTGTTTTCGGGGATTTAGTTTTCTTATTCTACGAACTTACGAAGGAAATGGGAAAAAGAAGAGAAGAATTTTGTTTATTTCGGATTGTCCTGTCCTTATTTGTTTAATATTCCTAACAAACGAAAAGGATTTTGAGTTGGTACCACATGGTTCAAGACTTCAAGTCTTTGAACCTTTGAGTGGGATCCGACGTGGTACTTATCGATGAAAGAATCAAATGGTGCGAGTCATTACAAACTCCAAACAAACACGTTCGGTCGACACTTGGAAGTTTGTTGAGATCCCGTAGATTATCATAGAAAAGACCATGACAATCATAGAAAAATGAAAACTAATTAGCCAATTTAACTTAGATGTAAGATCCATGGAATAAACTAATATGCATAAAAATACTATGTTTGATATATGAGATAATGTTGTAGGAATACTTGTTTTGTTGAGCAATGTCAAGTGTTTTGTCATTTTTTGATCTGATGGTATTATCCTGGACAATGAAAACATATATGTAATCATCCAGTAGTAGTACCATAAGATTTGTTACTCTGCATGCTGAACAGAAAATGTATTTGGTTTGACCCAATAACGTGATGGTTTAGGCTACAAGATGTCAGTTTCTTGATTCATAAGATAGGCCCAATTAGCTGATATTTGAAACCCATATCAATTTCTTGATTCAAATGAATTTTCTCACCAAACTCATTTATATTCAAGGAAAAACGAAAGCCCAAATTAAATACTTTCTTCTAAAAAGCATATAAGAGATTTTTCTTTTGGTACATGACATGAAATTTCATTCATTGGATATTTGGATATTCTTATACATCCATAACCTAATTCATTGTCTTTATCATTCGTCACCTTCTTTTTTATATTTTCATAATTGGCTCCTGTTATTTTATTGGAAAAAAAATATTGAGAGAAGGATATGCCGCATATTCGAATGAAAAAAAGAAAACTAAAAAGAAATAAAGTGTTAAGAAGAATGGAGTTGTCTGTATCCTGTAGAGGCGCATCATAATGTCCCAAGAAAAAAAGATGAAGAAGATTCTCCAGACTGAGTAGATACGCCAGTCGTTAGAAGTCGAATCATAGTTTTGTCGATCGTTATGCTTTGTAACTAAACACATACACCATAATTGAATGATGAGAGGAGGACAATCTATACATGTTCTTAATCGGTTAACTATAAAACACTATATAAACAAAACCGATGAAAAACATTGATAAGAATTTTTACTGATAAACGAGAATGATAAGCATTTATATCATTTTGTTATTTTTGTTTAACACTCAATAGTTTACATATTTTGATCACCGAGCGATAATATTTTTTTATCGTGGCTGTAAAATGGAAGAGCATGAAGTATGGACATGTAGCCTAAAATGAAGAAGGCGAACGTAGGAGATCCACGTGATTACCTCTAATAGACAACGATGGACCATGAAAAAGGGCACACAAGATGAAGGAACACTTCTTCTTGAAATTCATTTACTCATTACATAACAACACATTTTCGTTGTCCTCTCTTCTACTTTCCACTAATCACCAAAATTGCATATATTCTACTCTTTATTTATTTTTTTGTGTTAGTGTTTGCTCTATGTGGGTTTACCGTTCGTGCTACTCATGTTTTTTAATGAAATTTAAATCTGTACGTAAGAGTTTGGTTTGGCCTTTGCAGTTTACAAAAGTGAGAATTAAAGAAAAAGAGACAAAGGAGAAATATAGTGGTTTGAATTTCATGAAACTTGCTGATATTGTTTGGAAGCTATTCATGAATCATGAGTCAGAGAAGCTGCTCGTGTTTGTGATTATGCTTATAAGTGTTCTAGTTCTACAGTATGTGTGGGGCTTTGCAAATTTCACTCATGGGACAGTTGGTAGAAGCTTCTTAGTTTCCTACCCGAGATGCTCATTTGGAGAGGTTATTCCAATGCGAGAAACGGAGAAAGTTCGTACGGAGAATTCTCATGTTCGACGTTTTAATAATGCACTACAGTTTTTGGTTTATATATTTACCAATAAAATTAGCTATTTACATATTTTTGTCACAAGTTTTGGTTTGTTACAAAATTGTTTCGAAAAAATATTTGTGGTTACAAGATTGTAGTAAAGTAAGCGTTGTAAAGAAATTGTAACAAATTAGCTACAAGTTTGCAAAAAATTTATTTGTGTCAAATTGTTTCAATTTTATCTCAGATATTGTAACGGATTGTTACAAATTCCCACATAATAATAATTTTCGCTAATAGTTACGAAGACTACATTTAGGTTGTAACAAATTTGCTATTGCCATTAATAATACAGTGTCAATTTGCGTCAATTTTGTTTCAATATTATTGTGACAATACGTTATAAAATCTCATAAACTACATTGTCGTTAATAGTTACAAAGAAATACATTTGTTTTATAACTTATGAGCTACAACAAGAGACGGTCAATATTGTAACAAATAGAATGTCTCTACGAGTCTCCTAAATTTCATTTAATCCATACAAAGAAGTGGAAGGCGCACAGAAGGTATGTAATTTGGAGATGCCGCAAAGCAAAGATCACAAAAAGATGCCACTAAATCTCTGTAACAAATTAGCAACAAATGTTTTGGTTTCGATGTAAGAATTAGCTATTATATATGTAGTTAATTGCCACAACTTCATACAATATATTTGTTTCTATTAACAACAAATTAATTAGTAACAAATGTTTCTATTACTCACAAAAATATGTCGTCGCAAATACCCACGATTAGCAACAGGGTATCTTTTTGGAAATTGCTTCAGATAGTAACAAAATGGTATTTAAAAGAATTGAAGAAAAAAGCTATGATTTATTTTTATTTTGCTTACAAACGTGAAAAATCATTTGGAATTTTTAGTAGTAATTATCATTTTGATATGGTTTTAAACCAAAACCAGTTTATATGGTAGTAATTATTTGTACAAGAAACCAAAATTAACATAAATTTTCACAATACATATATTACATCATATTCAAACATCCTACACCAAAAACAAGCATTCATAAAAAAAAGTTTCAAAAGTAGAACACAACCTGAAGATCTAGCATCTGAAACACCAAAAAACAAATATTCATAAAAAAAGTTTCAAAAGTAGAACACAAACAGAGAGAGCTAGCATATGAAAAGCTTGTTAAGCATAATGTCTTAATTAAGATGAGAGAAGAGATGGAGGTCTAACATCATCATTCATTTCACCAATTAGCACCACCATAATCCTCATCAGCACTGTCATCTTCTTAGTTTTCCTCATTGGGAACTTGGTTAGGATATGAAATTATAGGAATACCTTCAGGATATTGCTCTGGTGGATTACTAGGTTCAGCTTCAACTCCAGCTCTGGCAAGATTGTCATCATTATTGTTGTTGAAGCGAGATGGCCCAACTACAGAAGGTCTAATTCCTTGTGTGGGCTGACCAGAAGGGAAGTTGGTGGTTGCTCCTTCAGGCATGTACTGCTTCATGTACTTAACCACAGCAGCCAGCTGCTGTTGCAAGGTGGAGACTTGACGTTCAAGTGAAATTCTAGTTATTGCACTAGCAGAGCTTTCCCCACGCTCAAGAGTAGAAAACTATTCTCCACGACCAAAGATCATTCCATTATGAAATGGTACGTACTGAAAAAAACAAGTTAGTTAACAGTTTCATGAACTTCCACTTTCCTACAATATTTATTCAAAAACTTAAATAATTAGGCCATTGATATATAGAAAATTGTTAGAACAAAACCACAAACCAAAAATCAAAGTTAAAGTAAGTCTCAATAAAACAGTTGAAAATGTAACAAAGTTTGCTCCATGGGAATAATTCGTTAACATCCCAAAAATAGCTTTTCTTATGGATGGACGTTTTCTAAAAAGAAGACATACTTTTTTATAAGAAAAACGTAACACAAATCTAAAGATAAAATGAAACAACAACAATATAATAATAACTACGGTTTGAGACAAATACCATCATTATACTAACATATAAAAAAAAAAAAATCAGATTGAAGAATTACAGATTTTGAGTACAATAGAACTATGTTAATCAATTAAATAAACGAATACAAATGGATTGTGTTTTCTACACATTTTTTATAACTATTGTGTCTAACAATATATTCTGTTTTATATGTTTGTAGTAAAAGTATCTAGCTAGTTGATTCCAAAGTATAAAAAAATAGAAATAAGTAAACGTTTATAGAACCATATAACATGAGGATTGGAGGAAGAATTGAAACTGTTACCTTCAAGTACCGTTCATCTTCATCAAGTTGTGTGATCTCTGAGCTGTCGTCGGTTGGGCCATCAGAAGCTTGGGAGAGGGCTTCTATTTGTCGATGATTGTGCCCGTCTACCCACATAAGTCTTGTCGCGTCTGATAACAATCTCAAAACAAGAAGATTTGTGCTCTTAAAGAGCTTATTAAGCTAGAGATATAAGATAGCTCATTAGAAGCTTTATTGTGCAAAGAAACTAAAGAAAGAGGAAAGAGAGATTAGGTTGTCACCAAGAACAAACAGTATTAGATTTGATATCTCATAAGATTGAAGAGTTGTCTCTAACTCTCAAAGTTACACATAGCTGCATAAAAACCGAAAACGATCAACGATCCAAAAAGTTTGAGGTTTCAGATTCTGTAAAGATCGGATTTTATTTCAACTGTGATTCGGTTGATTTAAACCGATCCGAACCGACATCCGATTATCCGCTAAACTAAACTGTTAATTTTTATACATGGGCTTATGCATTTTTATTAGATTAACTATAAATGGTCCGAAAATTTAAACTTAAATCAACATAAGGAGGATTCGAAGAGACATTGAGGTTAAAAGGTTCTGCCATCAGCCAAAACTTTATGATTTTACTTTCCAAACAATATATATAAAGATTCGGTTTAAGTTCGATTTATCGATCATAAGAATGAAGATCCGATCCGGAAAAGTTGATCCTAAGGATTCATATTTCAAACCTAATCCGAAAATCCAATGTTCTCGGCTAGTTACACACCAAGTTCTCATTACATCACTATATATATATGACTTTCATCTTGCTAAGAACTCTAGTTACATGTCATAAGATTGGGCTTAGGCTTATCTTTCTTGTGGGCTCTAATACTCCCCCCAAAGTTAGCAGCGGGTGTGAAAGCAACGATGCTAAGTTTGTAACCGCAAATGCAATGGCTTTGACATGAGAATGCGTCGTCGAAGCAAGATCGTTGTGATGTAGATAGCATCATCTCTTCACCATAAAACCAGTCATTAGTGTGAGAACTTCTCAGGTTCTTTTGACCTATTTGTCTCAAAGAGTCCGGGTTTTCTTTACCTCGTTTAACTCTCCTAAGCTGTCTATGAACAAGAAGAATTTGCATCCCACAACTACTTAAATCCTACTTGCTATCTGCTTCTCATCCATTTACCAACCACAATTTGCATAAAACCAATATGTCTTTCTCTTTGACATTTTTAACAAACACCTTGTGTGCTCTCAACAAACCAGAAAAAAAAATTCAGCCATACACCCATCCTTGTGAAATCCAAGACCATCTGTTTGCATTCTAACTTCATGAGTTCAATATTATAGTCTAAACCAGCCAGCAAAACCACCAACTAAACGACAAACCAACATGATTCCAGACCTAGAATCTATAACCAGCCACCATGACACATGTTCTGTCTCCAAAGGGGAACATAGAAACATTACGGTGATGTTCAAAACCAAAACCGTTCTCTTATTCTCAGCTCGCGACTTGATATATCTCTAGTAGTCAACAAAGCAAAACATGGTCTAGGGAGATGACGATGGAGCTTACTTTGGAACTCGCAGATCTGGTGTCGGTTCGGTTTTGATTTTGCCGACAAGACACTTGGTGAAAGCCTTCTTTTAAAGAGCAGAAGCTATGGACTTGTGAAGGTAAAACCCTGAACCGTTTGGCTCTGATACCATGATAGCAATCTCAAAACAAGAAGATTTGTGCTCTTAAAGAGCTTATTAAGCTAGAGATATAAGATAGCTCATTAGGAACTTTATTGTGCAAAGAATCTAAAGAAAGAGTAAGAGATTAGTAGGTTGTCACCAAGAGCAAACAATGTTAGATTTGATATCTCATAAGATTGAAAATGGGAGATTTGTTTTGAGACAACTCTCAAAGTTACACACTAAGTTCTCATTACATCACTATATATATATATATATATATATGACTTTCATCTTGCTAAGAACCCTAGTTACATGTCATAAGATTGGGCTTGGGGTTGTCTTTCTTGTGGGCTCTAATACCGTCTTCAATGAGTCTCTCTCAATACGCGCAACATGGAAGGCTCAATGCCTTCTCTTTGTCTCTACAAAATAAACAAAACAATTTGGTGTTGAAACAAGGAAAATTTGGAAGACTTATACTGGTTATAAAGTGAATCACATAAGAATTGATTTAACTTATACTTGGTTAAAAGATCTAGCACCTGCTGTATGAGCATGTGGCCCATATCCATCCCTAGCTGACATTATATTGTCTGAAGCTATCTTGCTTCTCTTCTTAGACTCATCTGAGTCTCAATACTCCAACATAACTTCCCAGATTCTTCCACTTATTCATTCTGGCTTGCTACCGAAAAACCTTTGCCTTAGAGACCATGTCTCTAAGACGGGAAGCCATGACATGATACCAAAGGCGGTAAACCTCTGCACCATCTATAGGATCCCAATAAAATTCTTGCTGCAAATAAGAGGACTAATTTATGATTTTTGTACTCTCATACAAGGTGTGAAAGCAGATTAGAACTTACAATTAAATCTCCCAACCACTAAATGAGAGCAACACCGGGAACAAAATTGATGTTGTACCAAGAACCATCATAGTGTCTTTGTTTTGAATCAACTATCTCTCGGCGTGGAGGGTTACCTCAGAACACAAAACAACTGAAAAAACCTAGTTGTATTCAAAACTGGAAAGAAGAGAATGAATGTGAATTCAGAAAACTCAAATAGTTTATGAAGTTAATTAATATCGACGCTTCACATACTCACCACATAGCTCCATTTTGTCTCTAGAATGAAGAACATGCATGAGTCTCTGGGATTCTTGAGCAAAGAGAGCGTCAATGGATATTATAGTCTATCACACTTCTCGTTCTTAATAAATGGATATCGATTGAATTTGATGTTGTTTAGAAAAATATTATAGAAGACGTGTACGTGTTTGATTTGCTTGCAGGACTTGGATTTTGGATTTAATTATGTGTTATTACCTTTGATCAATTTTTTATTTATTTTATGTTCTATATTCTAGACTTGTTATAATTAAGAAGATGAGTATTTTAAAATTTATATACAGATTTCTACCTTTGACTCCGACGAAACAAAAGATGGAACAGATAACAAAAAGAATGTTCTTCATGAGGAGCTTCTTTAGAAAACTTCAGCTCCTCTGCATACACAAGGACGTGAGCAAGGAAAATGGGTGGTTAATGTTATAGGTACGATAAAAAAAAAGCGTAACTTCTAAAGATAATAGTAGGAATTAATTTACATTAATGTATTTTTCTTGCAGGTTCAGATGGAATTGTAACTCAGGAACACCTTAATGCAGAATATACAGTCTAAGTTTTCTTTTGATGCTTCGAATGAGAAGATCAAACGGGTTGTGCTGAAAAGTTTAAGTCAAAAGTGCAATGGTTTTAAAACTCATCTGTGGAAATTTTATCGACGTAATGCTCCAAAATAAGCTATAGAGGTTCGACCATATTTTATTCCAAAAGAGCAATGGCAAGATTTTGTGCATTTGCAGTTTGATGAAAAATCTAAGGTAAGATAACATGCATCTTATTGTATTGTAATATAATGTTATAAAATTCTTAGATGGTTACATAAACGAGTTTCAGAAGTTGAAAGCACAAAATGTGAAGAGTGGGAGCCATTACAAAACTCCACATACTTTAGAGAAAAAAAGTATCGCTAGGAAGGCTAAAGAAATTGTAAGTGCTCTTTGTACTTTATTAATTCCTATGTATCTTATTTTATTTCTCTTGTATAAATGTCTAGTCTCTCAAAAAGGGTAAACGTCTCAGCCGTGGAGAGATTTTTGTGTGTACGCGCCAAAAAGCTAATGGAAATTTTGTTAATGACGAAGCTTGAGAACTATCAGTGAGTTTTTTTTTCTTATCAAAACCAATTACTTGATTTTTTTTTTTTTTAGTCAATCATTTTTTACTTATACTTTGCTTTTACTTTTATGGATGCTTTATTTAGTTTAAATGGTTAGAAGAACTATTCAGCTGGATTGTTCACTAGTATTTAAGGTTTTGTTAATGGATGTACACACTTGAAGATAGAACTATAGTTTTCAGAGATATGTTTATCTCTCGATCAATTGTATTATCTGGATATAATTTAATATATTATTTCAACAGTTTGCTAAGTTTTCTAGTAATTTGTTTTACTTTCAGGAGCAACTAGAAGAAAAGATCACTCAAAACGCTGGAAACACATCTGGGAACAACGCTACCTCAAATTCAAATGATGAACAGAGTTCGTAAGTTAGAAACTAAGTTGGTGAAGATGAGTGAATTGGAAGATAAAGTGAATAGGTTGAATGAAGTTATCTATCAACTTGCCAGCACCAACAATTGCACTTGCAAAACGTTAACTGTGTATATATTTCTCTCACTTTTGTGTGCTTTGCAATAGTCAAATTTGACATTGGTAGTATTTTTTTTTTTTTAGAACAATACTTGGATTCACTCCTAGAGGTGAACTTCTTCATTCATCCCCTTATAAAATAAGAAAATAAAATCTGTATACATTATTTTAAAATTAAAAATTTAAATCGCTATTTTATAAATCCAAACCGATATATAATTTCATTCTAATTGTAAAATCTAAACCCTAACCATCTCATTTGTAAATCCAAACCGACATATAATTTCGTTCTAATTGTAAAATCTAAACTCTAACCATCTCATTTGTAAACCCAAAACGACATATAATTTCGTTCTCATTGTAAAATCAAAACCCTACTATCTCATTTGTAAACCCAAACCGACATATAATTTCGTTTTAATTGTAAAATCTAAACCCTAACCAGCTCATTTGTAAACCCAAACCGACATATAATTTTGTTTATTGTAAAATCTAAACCCTAGCCACTTTATTTGTAAACTCAAACCGACATATAATTTCGTTTTCATTGTAAAATCTAAACTCTAATTCTCATTTATAAACTTAAACCGATATATAAAAATCTAAACCAAGCCAATATTTAACTTTCCTTAAATAAAAGTATACTGAATTTGTTTCCTTAATTTATTTTGTTTTTAATTTAGTTTTGATTTATTATTTAAATGAAATATTAAATAAAACATTCTGATTGGTTGAGAGAAGATGAGGTGGATACAAAGGTTCACCCCTAAGAGCATTATTATTGGTCATACTGGTTTTGGATGTCTCAAAGATTATATATATATATTTATATTATTTTATAATTTAATTTAATTTATTATTCAGCACCAATAAGGATACACCAGCTATCCATTTTTTCTCTCATCCGTCTCTAGGCAGAGACACTTCATCTCAAAATTAAACCTTCTCTCACCTTCTTTTAATTTTATATTATTATTATATTTTGACACTCATCCTCACGGTATGTGGGATGGGAATGCTCTAATGGTGAACCTAAGTATTTTTTTTTTATTATGTTTATGTTACTGTTATTTCAGGGACTAATGGTTAGAACGAGGTGGTTTCAAGTAGTTAATATTATTCTGCTTATGCCTTAATGAATATTCGCTTTAAAAAAAAAAAAATTTAAACTGCAAGGAGTGTTTAGTGCTTTGCTAAAACAGTGAACAATGATGTAATGCATAACTTTTTAAGTTTAGTCTATTATGATTTCATATCGAATATGATTTTCTTATTTTTTAGATTATTATTTTAACATATTATAATATGCCAAAAATCGCATATCTACTTTTAGTATCATTTTCAAAAACGTAAATAAAATAATGTTAAGATTTTGAGTCGGTTTGGAAGCAATGCAAGTATTGAAGTTAACGTGTTGTAAAAATTAACCTTAACTAACATCGTTTACTAAGTGATGCTAACATTAATATAGCAACGTTTCATATAAGTGACACTAACCAACATTAAACAATGCTAAGAAATAATTATTGTTGTAAAACACTTAGTGGACTCTATCAGATCGGCCCATCTATTGCCTAGTCCATTGAGTCCATAGGTCCAGTCCATTAGGTTCATTGGTTCAGTCCATTAGGCCCATGGCCAATGGTTCATTAACTTTTAGTTGTTCTAATCGGTTTGTACTTTAGGGTTACTCCTTGCCCTATAAATATGTAACTTTGGATTCATTATCATAATAAGAACAAGAGATTTATTCCTAAACTCTCTAGTTTTATAACACGTTATCAGCACGATAGCCTCTAGCCCTAAAACCCTAAAAGCTGCCGTCGATTCATCTCTTCCCTAAAACCCAAAAACCGCCTTTTGTTCTTTGTTCTTACTTCCATCCGAGACTAAGACCTTTTCTGTTCGAAGATCCCCTTGTTCACGAGCATACCTTAGCTCGTGATCAAGTTTCTATCGATAACTTGATCGAGGTTCGTGGTTCGCGGTTCGGGGGTGAGCGCATACGCGAGGCGGAACAAGGAGAGGTGCGAGATCCGTTTGTGGGAAAGCTGTTCGCGGTTCGTGGTTCATCAAAGTTCGAGGTTCGTGAGAGAAATCTGAGGTCTTTAGCTCCCAGATCAAAACCGGTCAGAAACCTTTGGTGTTTAAGGTAAAAATCGAAAACTCATGGACCATGAAATCGAACTTTGACCTAAAACTATTAAATCCTAAAACCTGCAACTGCACAAACAAATAACAGGCTAAATCCATGTTTATCAAAACCCTAAAAATCGAATTTGTTTGTAAATGGATTGCTTGTTTATAAGTTCCGATTGTTTGATTGTTGCATACATCATAATAGAATTAAAATCGGACCATGTATAGAATTGTCTAGGATCAATCATGTTGCATGAACCCTAAAATTGAATTTGAGAATTATTGTTTAGGGTTGTTAAAATCGAATCCTAGAAGAAAAGGAAACCTAGAAAAAAGGAAATTTGCAAAAAAGAAATCCTATCTAGAAATAAGGAAATTATTGCATGCATTATCTATTTGCTTTTGTTGTCTTGCATGCATGATTTTAAACCACGAAAATTGTAAGAGGCAAGGCATGTTTCGGTCTCAAATACCGCATGGCCTAAGGCATGGTTTGGTCTCAAAAACCGCATGACCTAAATTAATGTTGCATGGTTCGGTCTCAAATATCGCATGCTAACTATCAGTTGTCTACTTTCTGTTTTATGCAAATGGCAAACCTTAAGAACCTAGACTACCCTATTTTGCAAGATTCTGGAAAGATCTACTTGCAATGGGCACAAGACACCAAGATCCATCTGAAATCGAGTGGCTTGCATGGTTGCATCGATGAGGGAGTTGAGAGCACTGACAGAAACAACAACAAGTGCATCCAACACATGCACCATCACCTTGCCGAGTGTCTCAAAAACCAGTATCTCTTTATAGAGAATCCTCTCGCCCTTTGGACAGCGCTTAACCGCAGATACAGACACCAAAAGATGGTGCTCCTACCAAAGGCCGAGTTCGATTGGAAAAACCTAAGGATCCAGGATTACAAATCCGTGGATGAGTATAACTCTGAGCTTTTTAGGATTGTCTCACTCCTTAGGTTGTGTGGAAAAGAGATAACTGAGATTGAGCTGATAGAAAAGACTTTGTCTACCTTCAGCCCAAGTAACATAGTTCTTCAGCAACAATACCGGCAACAAGGTTTTGCTGAGTATGGGCAACTTATTGAATGTTTACTGCTAGCTGAGCAGAACAATGAGTTGTTGCTGATGAATATTGCTATGAGACCTCCTGGTACAGCCTCATTACTAGAAGCACACAAGGTTGATTAGGGAAAGAAAAGTGTTGCAGAGCCTAAAGAGCTTGAGGAGCCTAAAGAGACCAACTATGTCCACAGAGAAAGACACTACGGTCGTGGCCGTGGTGGCAGAGGACGTGGTGGTCGAGGAGGCCAGGCTAGCCGAGGAGGTCGTGGACGTGGTGGTAGGGGCCGTGGGTCCTTTAAACCACAAACCAAGACCAAATCGACTTGTCACCGATGTGGTATGACAAACCACTGGGCTAAGAACTGCAGGACACCCAAACAGCTCATTGACGCATATCAAAAAGTCTTGAAGAAGACCTATGAAGCCAACTATGTGTACATCGATGATGAAGGAGACTTCGATCATGAGAATGACGACTTACTAGGCTATGAGACTTCTGATTGCCTTAAGAATAATGATTGATTTTTCGTTTTATTTTTGGTTTAATTTCAGTGCTTCCTATGCTTTAATTTTTATTCTATGTAATGGATAATTATTTTTAATTTAATTTAAATTCAAAGGATTTTATTTTATGATTTTCTTGTTAAAACATAAAATTATTGTCCTATTTATAGAAATGGCTGAGGACATGAGTGTGATAGTAGTGGACAGTGGTTCCAGCCACACCATATTACAAGACAAAAGATATTTCATAAATCTTATAATGAGAAATGCCGATGTTAGCATAATTGCGGGTATAGCGAGTTTAGTAGAAGGCTACGGCCATGCACATATTTTGTTGCCTAACGGTACACATATCGAACTAAGTGATGCCTTATACTCACCCAGCTCTAAGAGAAGCTTATTGAGCTTTAAAGATATAAGATCAAATGGTTATCACATTGAAACCAAGGGTGAAGGAAATAAAGAATTCATATACATTACAGAAATTGTAAAAGGACATAAGAAGGTCCTAGAGACTATACCTGCCCTAGCCACTGGTTTATACCATGCTAAGATCAATATGATAGAAGCTAACCTGGCAAAGAATAAAATGTTCAATGAACAATTCACTCTATGGCATGACCGGCTTGGCCATCCGGGTTCGAACATGATGCGTAAACTGATTAAGAGTTCGAATGGGCACAACCTTAAAGAAAGAAAAGTTTTCCCTAAAAATCTTACTTGTGTAGCATGTGCACAAGGGAAACTTATTATAAGACCTTCACCAGTCAAAGTCACAAAAGAGACTTTAAATTTTCTGGAAAGGATACAAGGTGATATATGTGGACCAATACACCAACCATGTGGGACATTTAGATATTTTGTGGTTATGATCGATGCATCAACCAGATGGTCTCACGTTTGCTTGTTATCCACAAGGAACCTAGCATTTGCTAGGCTGTTAGCTCAAATCATACGATTAAGAGCACATTTTCCAGACTTTCCACTTAAGACTATACGTCTCGATGGTGCTGGTGAATTTACATCCCAAGCGTTTAATGATTACTGTATGTCCATGGGGTGACTGTGGAACATCCCGTGGCACATGTCCATACACAAAACGGATTAGCTGAATCCTTCATTAAACGAATACAATTGATAGCTCGACCATTGTTAATGAGATCGAAGCTTCCCGTGTCGGCTTGGGGACACGCGGTCTTACATGCAGCAGAACTTATACGCATCAGGCCATCTAGTGAACACAAATATTCACCATCCCAACTATTATCGGGTCGAGAGCCAGACTTGTCCCATTTAAAAACATTTGGTTGTGCCGTATATGTATTGATTGCTCCACCACAGAAAACTAAAATGGGACCTCAAAGGAGGATGGGAATATATGTTGGATATGAGTCTCCCACTATTTTAAAGTATCTTGAGCCAACCACAGAAGATTTATTTAAGGCCAGATACGTGGACTGTCAATTTGTTGAGTCCGAATTCCCTATGTTAAGTGGAGAGACTAGCAAGTTGGGTAAAGAATTAACATGGAATCAAACATCCTTAAATTGGCAAGATCCTCGGACTATGGCATGTGATGCGGAAGTCCAAACAATTATTCATTTGCAAAAGCTAGCTAACCAATTGCCAGATTCCTTTGCTGACCCAAAGAGAGTAACAAAATCGTACATACCAGCTTGCAATGCACCAGTACGTATTGATGTTCAAAAGGAACACAATAATCAAGTTGCTACAGAGTCTAAACCACGTTTGAAACGAGGTAGACCAGTAGGTTCCAAAGATAAGAACCCTCGGAAGTCTAAAAGTGCAAAACAGACCGAGGCTAAGGGAATTATAGAGGATACAGACACTGTCGCAGAAACTCCTAAGGTACCAAGTGAGGGTCAGGACGCTGAACCTCATGAGCCTGAAGGAATCGACAATAATGAGATCTCAATAAATTATATTATGTCTGGAATTCAATGGAACCGAAAGAATGTCGACATTGATGATATATTTGCATACAAGGTAGCACTTGAGATAAATGAGGATCATGAATCCACATCTATACTAGAGTGCACTCAAAGCAAAGATTGGCTTAAATGGAAAGAAGCTATTGATGTGGAGTTAAACTCTTTAAAGAAGAGAAGTGTGTTTGGTCCGATCATAAGGACAACACCCAAAATTAAACCAGTTGGACATAAGTGGGTCTTTGTAAGGAAGAGAAATGAGAAAAATGAAATTGTAAGATACAAGGCACGGCTTGTAGCACAAGGATTCTCTCAAAGACCTGGCATAGAATATGAGGAGACTTACTCCCCTGTGATGGATGCTACGACTTTTAGATATCTAATAAGACTGGCTGTAAGAGAGAAACTGGATTTGCGGTTAATGGATGTTGTAACTGCATACTAATATGGTCCACTGGATAATGAGATTTATATGAGATTACCAGAGGGTATAGAGCTCAAAGATAAGAGTGGTTTTCGAGACCAACACTGCATAAGGCTAGACAAATCGCTTTATGGACTGAAACAAAGTGGTCGGATGTGGTATAACCGATTAAGTGATTATTTAGCTAAGGAAGGCTATAAGAACGACCCAATCAGTCCATGTGTATTCATAAAGAAATTTGTGAATAAAGGATTTGTGATAATAGCAGTTTATGTGGATGATTTAAACATCCTTGGAATCCCTGGTGAAATCGCCCAAACAGTAGAATATCTCAAGAGAGAATTCGAAATGAAAGACCTAGGCAAGACAAAATTCTGTTTGGGATTGCAGCTTGAGTACAGAAACAATGGGATCCTTTTGCACCAAAAGCATATACAGAAAAGGTACTCAAGAGGTTTAATATGGACCAAGCTCACTCATTGACTGGCCCAATGGTTTTGAGAAGTATTGATGTGAAAAAGATCCATTTGCCCCTAAGAAGAAAAATGAAGAAGTTCTTGGTCCAGAAGTGCCTTACCTCAGTGCTATAGGAGCGTTAATGTTCTTGGCTAGTCACACTAGACCGGACATATGCTTTGCCGTGAACCTACTAGCAAGATATAGTTCTTGTCCGACCAAAAGGCACTGGAATGGTATTAAGCATGCCTACGTTACCTACAAGGGACGACGGATTTTGGTCTATTTTATACTAACTATAACAAAGAAGGTTTAGTTGGTTTTGTTGATGCAGGTTACTTGTCCGACCCACACAATGGCAAATCGCAAACTGGCTATGTGTTTACACACGGTGGTACTGCGGTCTCATGACGTTCTATGAAGCAAACTCTTGTGGCCACATCTTCAAATCACGCGGAGATCCTAGCCATCCATGAAGCCAGCTGCGAGTGTGTTTGGTTGCGGTCCATGACTCAACATATATGGAGAGACAGTGGCATGAACGAAGACAAGACGGCAACGGTCATCTATGAGGATAATACAGCCTGCATCGCACAGCTCAAAGAAGGTTACATCAAGGGAGATCGGAAGAAGCATATACTACCAAAGTTCTTCTTCACACATGAACTACAAAAGGCCGGAGAAGTTCAAGTGGTTCAAGTCCAGTCATGCGACAACTCAGCCGATCTCTTCACCAAAGCACTACCGACAACGACATTCAAGAAGCTCGCGCACCATATTGGAATGCGGAGGCTTAAGGACTTAGAGTGATGCTTGGAACAGGGGGGAGCAATGTGTGTTGTACTCTTTTTCCTTCACCAAGGTTTTGTCCCATTGGGTTTTCCTGGTAAGGTTTTAATGAGACAGCATCCCCAAGAACATTGCAGAGATCTCTTCCAGCATAGGCACGGTCATATCGTCCAAGGTAGGCCTGGGCAAAATACCCGACCCGAAATATCCGTATTGGAACCGAACCGAAAAACCCCGGTTCGGATCGGGTATGGATCCTCCCCAATATATTAGTTGGATCTTAATTGTAATTACTTTTGGGTATCGGGTATTACCCGATCCGAACCGATACCCAATTGGTACCCATGTATATCCGAACCTATGTTGTTTATGTTCCAGAGTTTGATGGTGAAGTTAACTCAGTTAGATTCATAATCGGATATAAGGTAATTTCATGGTCTTTTGTTGCTTGTTACTTGTTAATACACTACTACACTTAGTAACAATCTGATCTGCTTTTGAAACACGGAAACAGTGAAGACGCCTACAATGCTTCACCACATCGAAGACGCCTACAATGCTTCACCATATTCCACCGATCTCGTCTTTGATTCTTGTTGTTTCTTTCAATTTTCTCAATACCTACTTCTAGCTTTTATAAGACTTTTGAGTTTGATTTTGGATGTTACTACTCTACTACTTGTTTATGTTTTGGATTAGACTTTTGGATTATGTTTTCTCTTGCTTGTTTTGCCTATCTTTAGTTTCTAACTTTGGTTTAGTTATTTTGGTATGATTTTTTAGTTATAACTTCATGAAATTTGATATAGTTATTCAATTTATATATAGAGTATTTTAGTTATGTATGAGTATTTTGGTTCTAAATGGGTAAAAAATACTTATACCGAACCGAACCCAAAACATATTAGATATATTTCGGTATTCCAAAAAAATACTCAAACCGATCCGAACCCGAAAAAACCCGAACCGAACCCGAACCGAAATTTCCATAATACCTATATGATTCTATAAATTATAAACCCGAATTACCCGAAACCCGAATTACCCGAACCGAACCCGAACCGATACCCGAATGCCCACCACTAGTCCAAGGGGAGTGTTGTAAAACACTTAGTGGACTCCATCAGTCCGGCCCATCTATTGTCTAGTCCATTGGGTCCATAGGTCCAGTCCATTAGGTTCATGGGTTCAGTCCATTAGGCCCATGGCCAATGGTCCATTAACTTTTAGTTGTTCTAATCGGTTTTAGGATTACTCCTTGCCCTATAAATATGTAACCTCGGATTCATTATCATAATAAGAACAAGAGATTTATTCCTAAACTCTCTAGTTTTATAACAATTATCATTTAGTAAAACGATAAATGATCTTATAATCCAAATATCATTACACCTTTTTGTAGTGTAATTACAAGTTTCCTTCATGGTTGTTTTTAAAAAATTTCGTCACTATCAGTATTTCTACGTTAATTTGTGAGAATTATTAGAACTAATTACTACAAATTTCGTTACTCCCTCCGTTTCAAAATATAGGATGTTTTGAGTAAAACACGCAGATTAAAAAAACACTACGTTATAAAAGTTCAACCAATCATAAACAAGACTGCATAATATAAAATACTAAATATAAAAGCTGCATAGAAACTTGAAAACATCTTATATTTTGAAACACCAAATAAACTTCAAAACATCCAATATATTGAAACGGAGAGAATATTATATACAATAATAAATATATTTGTTACACATATATTATTACTTATCTATAGCTAATTACTACAAAAATAATTAATAACTACTTACTATAAATTAAGTTACGATTCACAATAATGGATATATTTGTTACAACAATATTGTTATTTAAGCATAGCTAATTACCTCAATAATAATTAGTAAATAATTAATACAAAGTTAGTAGCTATTTCTCACAAAATTTATTGATATTTAATATTGTCACTAATTATTATAAATGACTACAATTTTCCTACTAATTTTTTAATCTTACTTTATGTCACTAATTAGTAACTATTTGTTACAATAATTTGCTACATAAAAAAACATAAAAGAATCAATAGTTACTAATTAGTAACAAATAGTTACTAATTAGTGACATAAAAAACATAAAAAAATTACCTTGGTAACTAATAATATGAAAAACATAAAAAAATCACCTTGGTAAAATTACGTTTTCATTTAAAAACTCTAGTTAAATTAAGTAAATAATCCCAATTTCTGAATTTGCCATCAAAATGTTGACAACAATTAAAAAAATTTATATTTTTTTTGTCCAGCCCACAGTTTACCATATTTGGAAGCAGAGAAACAATGTTGTGCATAATGGTTCTGTTCTATCACCTGCGGCAATCTTCAAGATATGGACAGGGAGATCAAGAACTCCATTACATCAAGAAACTTCATAAAGCAATTTGAGAACCTCATATTACTTTGGCTATGATCTTGTCTGTGTTGCTTGCAAGGGCGGATCCACATACAAGGGTGTGGGGTCAATTGACTCCTTATTAATTTTTTAAAAAATTAGTAATACATATATTAGTTTAGTAAAAATTTAGTAATACATATATTTAGTATAAAAAAATATATCACATCGTTTGATGTTTGGTCTGTTGAAATTGGTTTTGCTTTTACCTGTTGCTACTGTAACTGTTGAAAGATGTTTTTTAGCGATGAAGATTGTGAAAAATCATCGATGCAATCAGATTGTAGATCAATTTTTGAATGATTGTTTAGTTTGTTTTATCGAAAAAGATGTATTTCTATCTATTACAAATGAAACTGTGATGAAGAGATTTTCAGAATATAAAAAATTTTAGAATGGTTTTGTAAAATATTTTTATATTTCTATAAAAAAAAAGTTTAGTTATATTTTGACCCCAGTAAAAAAAATTTCTAGATCCGACACTAGTTGCTTGACACAAACACCTCCTTGTAACTCTTGTTTTTTTATCTTTTTTTGGCAATGTTTACATTCTCTAGCTTATTTTATATAACCCAAACTCTTTCATTCTTAATATGATATTCACATTCCTATCAAAATATATATATATATATATATGACATTCAGAATTCCAGTCAAAACTTTCTCCAGTGATTGATAATTATTATTAAAACAAAATTAATAATTATCAAATTCATGTTCAACAGCCTTTCGGCCATAAAAGTGTCACTACCCTAATAATATATTAGCACAATCTTATAACTTTTATACGTAACCAGTCAATTGGTTTGGTTTGACTATATAGGAAATTTGCCGTATGGGTGGTGGCATGTTACCACGTGCATTTGCTAGTATATACCATGTACCCAAGTAACCCAACCAACCCATAGACGTTTATCGTGGTGCTTTTATACATACGCGAGCGTTTTAATACGTGGATACGTACATGCATTTAGGTAGACGTAAATGTATTTAATTATTTGGGGCTCTAGCTATTTGCATAGCTTCTATCTAACATCTAAATAAAATGTAGCTTGTCCTCTTCTGCTAGTTCACCATCATGCCAATTATCATTAGGTGTGTATATTTATTACAATTTGGATACACCGTCTGACGTCTGTGTCTTACACGAACATGCATATCTAGTTTCTCGATGATCTATATATATATAGGGGTTTAAAGTGGTAATACAAATTGACTTACAAATTTTGGTTGCGGCGTAATTCACTAAACCAATTTTGTTTTATTTAACTAACTGAAAAGTAACAAAAGGTTTCTCGTTGGTCTTTCTACAATTTTTAGTATTACTAATATTATCCACCGATTCTAATTTGAAATCTTTTTAAAATAAAAAATGATCCAGATTACTTTTTCAAGGTGAATATAATCCTCAAATAACACATTCAGTTTTCTGATGAATTTAAAACACGATACGGTTTCGACTGGTCAAATAAATTAGTTTAGTAAATTTCTTTCGTTTAATTTAAATAACAACATTTGATGATAAATGTGATGTGATGACTCTAAAAAACGATGACATGCTTCTTCATTTGAATATTTTATCATCAACAGCCAATAATACTGATATAATTCATAAGCAACGCATGAAAAGTTTAGTTTCTTTTTCATTTTACATAAGAAAAGGTTGACAGAGACGAAAACCACGTGAATAATGGCTCCAAGCCCCCATCGACATATAATCGAAGAAGAAAGATGAATCAGCTTTTATTCAATAAATAAAAATTAAACTCATGAATCTCCCTTTCGGAAAGAGAGTCTTTGTAGGGTTTATTGGAGCGTTGGGAAATCCGTAGGAAGAAAAAGAAAAAGTTCGACTTAGAAAAGTGTTTGCTTTTTTAGTGTTTTTTTTTCTTCTTTTCTTTCCCCAATATAATTGAATTGCGTGAATAATTTTTAAAAGTACACAGAAAAACACTACATCAATTATTTCTAAATTTTGCTTAAAATAAAAATATATCATTATGTCATCTCCTTAATTAGATAAAGTTGGCGTCAGCTTTCTTTGGCAGATGACGTTACATTATAAACTTTATTTATCATTTCTTCAAAAAACTATATATATATATATATATATATATATCAAAAGATAATTTTCAGCTTGTTGCTGATTTTTTTCTCCACTCGAATTTCATTTTAGTTATATTCAGTGTTTTGGTTTATGGATGAGTAGAATGAATGTAACCATGATATGTGTAGCTAACTATATAAATTATTTAAAAAAAAATTATAACGAAGGTAAATAATATATATTAAGCGATTATACAATTTCTAAAGTCTAACAAGAACATTTTTATCATTATTACTAATTTACTATCGAGGTTCTCTTATACGTCACGTTGTATAAGTCGTGTTTTCAAATGTTTTTTGTTGTTATTGTAATAAATTGTTTTACAAGAGCATTTAATTGTGGCATTTTGCATTTAATATGTTGCTCTAGATTGAAGGATATTTTGTCCGAAAAAGATAGATCTGAGTTGTTGACATACGTTAGTTATTTTATAGTCAGATGTAATTTCTTTGATGTGGTACTAATTTCTGATAATATTGTCAAAACATAAAATCACTTTTATTCTCCTATTTTCTAACAGGAAACTCGAATAAACCACTTTAATTCTTGTTCGTAACGAGGGAGAGATTTCATTTATTAGAGACACACACAACACAAGGACTCAACCTTGAACCTTCCAAAAATATTTTTTTTTTTATTAACTTGGAGTTACTTATTGCATGCAATTTGATACTAATATTCTTAAGATGGGCCTGTCATAGCAAGTTTCTAAGTAAAGTTAAAGTTCCAAATCATTAACGTCTCATAAATAATGGCGAAAGAAACGTTCACTACAAATACAGCACAATACAAATAGTGAAATAGACAACGTAATCATTTTTTAAAAGATTAACAAAGGTAATTAATTTTGTTTGTTACTCATATTAGTTAGTAGTTTATCAACTTAATTGTCGTTTTTGTTTTGTCTCGTCGATCATGTGTTAATGTTCAGATGTTTCATACTAATATATAAACCCCCAAAGAACTGTCTAATTCATAAAAGGACGATATTGCGTCGTGGCATTAGCATTTGTTAATCAGTGTATTACATTTTAGTTTGATAAAATTTTAATTAACTTTTAGTATGGAATATTTAGCCTAGCTTAGGGTCCACCCACCTCCATCAATTATCATTCTGTTATCTTTTTTGTTTTGACAATCCAACAGTGGTTGTGAATCATGTGATATAGCTTCACACCTATACATGATCCCCACAAATTAAATTGTAAATTACGTTAATCTCGTATGAAACAGCCAAAACTATGAAATGTCATCTAATCAAGGTTTGATTCAAAAAGGAAAACATCACTGACACAAAATTAACAATGTTTTTTTTACATCAAATGTGGAGTTTAATGAAGGCGTGGGTGTGTTTCCGAACTCAAAACCATCACCAACCCGTTAATCAAACACTATTAAGCACATCAACCTCAATTTAAAACTTTAGCCATATTCAAAGTTAATACAAAAATAAAGAAACGACAAGCTTGCTTCGCCTTTTGGTCTACAGAATCTTCTAGAGTCGCAAACAGTTGTAGAACTGTACACTATATATATTTCGATTTAAATCGCTTGTTGTGGTTTATGTATGCGCAATATTAATTTAAATCCTTCCATTAGTAAATTGGTTATGATACTGAGGTCTTTTTGATATAGTAATTGAAAATTATGATCATGATAATGATAGACTTTATTGAATATGAAATTTCGTGCCCACACTATACAAATTCACTAAAGATCCCATGTGCCCTTGTCTGCATTCACTTAAGTCCTTTTTCGTTTTATTGGACATCTTTTTCTCCTAAAAAGACATATTTAGATGTGTTACAAATTCACTTTTCATGATAGACATAGTCTTTATGTGTATTTGGATAAAAACTGGGACATATCTAAAAGTTATGTTTTTCAATGAATATCATCGCAATTAAAATTGATAATTATCCATGAAAATGAATCTTTGTTCACAGACAAATTTTAAAACTGTAGGATACATAAATATTTGATTTCCTTGTATATAAATAGTGATTGTTGCGGTAAGCCGGCCGTAACTTTGATATTTTTTTGAAGTGAATAAATAATATACATTTATCCGAATTTGAAATATGTTATATACAGTATTGTTGTTCACCATTTCTTTCTGATTCCATAATATATATATGACACATAGGTATAAAATTGGATGTTAGTTGCATTCATACATTCATCTGACGAAAAGATTTCATAATTTGCCATCATATTGCACCAAACTGTACATGCATATACTTTACACATTGTAATAAGACTAATAGGTGGATGCACACCACACACAAAAAAAAAAAAAAAAGAGAGAGAGACGCAGTTTAGTAATGATTGAGTAGGCAGCTCGTGGGCATATTATTAAATTGAATGGTGTGATTGATTTGCAGACAGTGTGTTCTGGTGAAACTCAAAATGTTATATAGGAACGACAAGATGGTGGATATTTTTTACTTTAGAAATTTCATTTTACCGGTGACCAAAAAAAAAAAAAAAAATTATATATATATATATACGACACACATCATAAAGAAAAATATAAAACAAATTTGGGATGGTCATGGTCTTACACACACTTCCAATATGTTTAGTCGTCCGTGAACTAGTGATGATGATTCAATGGCATAATCGTTATATCTCTATAAACCTAGGGATAATATTGTCATTCAAATCTAAAACTCATAATTATTACATCCCAAAAAAAAATTTAACAAAATTCACCAATCTTATCTTAAAACCACGAGGAATTATTCTTGGAAAAGCCAAACAACTATTTTAAAATAAGAAAAAAAAATTATTAATTACAAAAAAATTTCGAATTCAAAAACTCAATAATCCCTCCCCTCCCCTTATAAAAAAAAATTAGACCACTAATTCTGTAACGTTAAGAAACTGTTATAACGGAATAATAGAGATTTAAGGGTCTACCAACATCACGGATATATCAAACGCGCCGTCAAATATCCCGTTACACTATTCTTAGTTCACACGAGGCTTTTTTAATTATTATTACTACTATTTTTCTTTATCAAGTGAAAACGACAAGAGTTAATCGTGGCCGTTAAAAATACTACGATTAAAATCAATCGTCACCTATCTATTAACAGAACAATACGCGAGAGCTAGAGAGAGAGAGAGAGAGAAAACACAAACTAGTTTTAAGAAAGAGAGAGAGATCGGTGACGTCGTCGGAGAAAATGACGGCGGTTAGGAGAAGAGAACGAGATACCGTGGAAGAAAATGGAGTAACGACGCCGGTGAAGAGGAGGAAGATGGAGGAGGAGGTGGAATCAACGAGGATAATATTGTCGCCGTGCGTCGTACAGGCGACGAATAATCGTGGTGGTGGAACTGTGGATAGGAATTCAGCTGGAGCGTCGGAGACGAGTGTTGTTATCGTTAGACGGCGAGATTCTTCGGCTCCGCCGGTTGAAGAAGAAGAAGAAGAAGAAGAAGAGTACAGTCAAATCGGAGAAGATTCGTGTTGTTCAAGTATTAGATCCGAAGAGAAATCGAAACGGAGAATCGAATTTGTAGATTATGTCGAGGTGATCATCTTCTTCTTCTTTTAATTTTATTTTATTTTTGGATTTCCAGATTTTAAATTTTTATGATATTTTCCAGGAAAGTAACGGTGAAGATGATGATCAAAGTGGAACGTCATGGATTTATGATGATTTTAATAAGAGGTTTCTTGGTTTTGTTATTAAAGAGTTTTCAATTTTTGGAAAGAAGAATTCAGTTATTAATTTTTGAAAAAAAAAATGATATAAATAAAAATTTATCAGGAGGAGAGATTCAAATGGTGAGGAGGAATCATCGATGGATTCAGAAGAAGATGTTGATGTTGAGTCTTGTCCTAGGTTAAAGATGAATAAGAAGAGTTGTGAGACGAAGACGGTGAAGGAAACTGAGTTAGATGATTTTTTCCAAGCGGCGGAGACTAATCTACGCAATCAAATCTTGGAATCTTCTATCAAGTATGGCTTTTTTTTTTTTCTTTTTATTACATTTGAATAAACAATGAACTAGTTTAAGTTTTTGATACTTGAGATTTGGAGACTGATTGATTTATTTCTTGTAATAATTTGGTAGGTATAACTTTGATTTTGAGAAAGAGGAGCCACTACAAGGTGGACGATACGAGTGGGTTAAATTGAATCCATGAAGACACCCCCAAGTACTACTTGATCTCTTCTGTAATTCGAATATTTGCTTAACAAAATCCAAATTTGTAGATATATCTTTCTTTCTCCTTCTTTCTTTCTTTCTTTCTTTCTTTCTTTCTTTCTCTCAAGTTCATAATTGAATAACATGTAATCCAAACTGTGTTTTGTCTTTCACAAGTATATAATTAGATCCATGTTTTTCTCGATTAATTAACTAGGACTATAAGTTTTTTTTAAAACAGTAATTATCGAAATAATGTTCAAGAAAGAAGCCTAAAAATGAATATTATTGTATTTGTAGTTTAAAAAAAATCAGATTTGGGTTTTTTTTTTTTTGACAATTAAAAATAAAATAGAGTGTAGAGATCAGAAAGAAAACAAAAAAAAAAAGCAAAGGCTGACGTGGTAAAGGAATATTTACTGTTTGTTCATCAGGCTTTTTTCAGTGTAAACGTTACTATTTTTTTCTCACTTGGATCTACATGCTGCTACTCTAGAGAGTCTAGTGATTTGATTAACTACAAACTTGTGTTTCACATGCTATAGTGATATTAACAAAATCTATATATAAAGTTACATTTCCTCACTCTTCATGCTGTCACATCAGCAATTCATTCTTTTTATTTGGATTTAATCCTAAACACTAATCTACTATGTAGACTCTAATCCATTCATTTATAACACTTTAAAAGTCCATATTAAACCCAAATATTTTAAATAAATGAATATTTTAAAATAATAAAAATAATATTATTGATTTATTTTAGTAATAATATTATTATTCAAATTTTAAACAAAAATGATCATATTCCAAAATTTAGAATGAGTTAATAAGTTTTAGAATATAAGTAAGATTTTAATACATGGTGGAGTAAAAAAAAATTTATGTATTTGTATTTATAAAATTCTAAACATAAAAATAAAATTGAAGTGAAATATTAGTTTTTAAGAAACAATTTTACTTATAGAAAAATAAAAGATTAATTACTTAACTCAGCTTAAAAGTTTTGATCTAAAACAAAGATATTGTAAGGGTCACAATTTTTTTTTGGGAAAAACTATGATAAAAAATCTTGAAAAATTAATCCATCTAAAAAAACACAAAATTAATAGCCACATATCATAGAGAAAATGATATGTAAGTCGTTATAAAAAGTGACATGTACAGTATATCTCAGAATGCATATTATCAACCGGAGCTAAAATTCTATAACATGATGAATAAATATATATATATATATATATATGCTTGAGATTTTATAAATTTATGATCAAATGCTTTTAACCAAAAACATTGCCAGAAATAACATATTACTAAAGTACACCATGTTTTTTTTAGAAGACGAAGGTGAGGTTGCATCACAAAATTAACATCTGAAAATAACATATGAAGGGTTTTAGACATATATGTAACTTGGATTAGTGAACGGATGTCGGGTTTAATCATTTCACCATTTACGCATTCTTGACTTGGTCGGAAATTCTATTATGACAGGTGATGCACTTGGATAACTCCGTTGTAGCGACATAAGAGTAAAAATGTTCATGAAACTTTGTATATTTCCATTTAATGTGGAATACCGATATATTTAAATGATTTCTATAATTAGGTCAATGATCGACTTTCATAGTTAGAAATTTTAAAATGATGTTTTCATTGGATATAAATATGGAATGTACTCTTCGAAGAGATTCTTTAAATCTTTTTTTGTTACTACGTTATATATTATTGATTTACCAGAAAAATATTATTGTGACACTAGATAATATATATATATATATATATTATATAGATTAGTAAAATAAGTGAATATATATGTTGTATATTACTTAGTAAAATATATTTTAAATTAAAATCACGCGCGTGCACGGTTCAAATTCTAGTACATATATATAATAACGTCTTACAATATACAGATAAAAAACAAACTCATATTTGAAACACAAAATAGCCATTCTTACTTTCTTAGTTACTTTATTTTACTTCTACTTCTGTGTAACGTGTATTTTAGGTATTATTGTTCATCATTTCAGTAGCCAAAATATTTAGTTATTTGCTCCTAAAATCTCTACTGGCAAAAAACTGGATGTGTAGTAGTAGTAGTACTATTAAATTGAAAAAGCTAGTCCAGGACCAAAGAATGGACCTAAAGCTCGAATTGAGACATGATTGGTATGTGTTTCCGGGTCGCTTTCTTTCAGTAAAATAAAATGAGTCAGTCACAAATCTTTTCATACCAAAAAACTCTGACATTATAATAACTCTCTCTTATTAATTTCCTAAACCAAGAATGACTTTATTTATAACTTTCTCTTCCTTTTGTTTTGGTCTCTCCTTTTCTGGTTTTTCTTTTTTGGTCATTATTATCTCTCTTACTTTAAAAACACTACAACTCAAAAAAGATTCAACTAGAAATTTCAGTGGTTATGATTAAAATGTTTAAATTGTGTCGTACTTTTGTACTGATCGGTTAAAAAGAAACTGACACAACAACACAAAAAGATGCGAGAATATGTGTACGTACACTAAATACCACGAGGCCATAGATTTTTTTTTTTTTTCTTACTTTTTTCCTTGTTGCTTCTATTTTGCTTTTTTGCCAAGAAGTGGTAAAGAGTGTTGCAAAATTGGAATCTTTTTTTCTCGGCTTGTTTTTTTTTTATATAAGTTGGACTCGATGGCCCAATTTTGAGAATTATATTAGAATTGAAGCTTTCTCTTCAATTAAACCAACCGTGATTGATCAAAATATTGAATCAAATGTACAAAAGATTGAAAATGTATATCATGATTGTATTCCAGAAAGGACTTTATGTATTCGGCCTTTGTCCTTTCCGATCGAAATATGTATTCAGTCATATACATTTTGGATTTTTAGTGCTTCAAACCATGCATTGCATTCTTTTGACAGAGGTTTTATGAGCCATAGTTATATATATATATAGTTCATTGTGTGTTTAAACTGTATTAGTACATCTTTCTGTATACATTGATCACCTGATTTGATAATCATACGTAAGACTTCTGAATTGTCAGTCATTCACTAATCCATCTAAGTGTGAGAGAGGTTTATTTGATTGATATGAGAATAAGTCGTGAGACAAGTTCATGTTTACAACTTGTAAACTAAAAGTGATAAAAACTTTTTGTTTTGTTTTTTCTTATACACACAAATCATCACTTGCATGAAAAACAGAGACGTTCCGACCAAATTATTGTTTCCACAACAAAACAAAACACTGACAAGAACAACAAAACACGTGAACCAAAAATACATGAACCATCTTCCCCCAAAGAACATATAGATACAGTCAATCTAGATTATCATAAATATAATCTAAATTAATTTCTAGAAACCAAATTGAGAGCTCTACAATTTGTTCATCATGTATCTGCAACTTGACACTCCTTCCTCGCAACATTTCCTGAAACCCAAAGAATTTTTATTAGCTCAAATTAACAAAATATGAAAAATTACTCCGATTTCATTAAAAAATCCTAGAATATACTAGTTAATAAGATATCCATATGAAAACATTGAGACTTTTTGATTCAAGGTGTGAATAGTTCCACTGCGGATTCAACCATGATTCACAATTGTGAACGTTTTAAATGGAAATAATCTTTGGTTTTTCACAATCCGAGACTAGCTAGCCAGAAGGAATGTTGGTATACCTGAGATTGTTTTGTGATCTTGACTCAGTGAACTAATATGTGCCTCACTGACTTTATCAGTGATCTTAGATCTAACATGAGTCCTCTTAAGGCCCAACATATCCCTCCACGTGCCCTTTGTAGAAAAAGATGAAGAAGACAACGATAGTGGCCTGAGGGAAAAGATGTTGCGATCGACAACAGAACCCTCTTCTTCCATAAGAAGCTCTTCTTTTAGTGTCCTGTGAACGTGACTGGTCTCCTTAAAAGGTAAGATCTTTCCTTTGAGGAAGATCTCATCGGCGGGGATCATGGCGTAGTCGGTGACTGAGAAAGCGAAATCAGCAGAGTGCATGGAGAAAGAGCTTCTCGAGTTTACGTTGTTGTTCTTAGCATTACTCTTCTCCGATCTGATTTCAACAAACTCATTAGAGAAAGAGATTCTTGCAGCACCAGTTACGGAGTTGTGCATTTCTAAGCGTGCCATTTATGTTTTTGTTTTACAAATACTCTCAGTCAGTTGCATATAGAATGAGAGAGATCTAAGCCGTTGGGAGTTGTAGGTTTTGTTATATATAGAATAGGAAGTTGTGATGAGATGGTTCATGTCCAACTCATAGATCCATCGAGCTCGATCTATATGACTATATATATTCTATATATGAATATTTGACCGAAAAGCTATAGCAAAACGTGTTATATATTATCCTTCATTGGCATGATGTTGATCTTCGTATCTTGAGGGAGTTTAAGATCACATGGAAACACGTGAGAACTATATCCATTTGTCCTCTGTTATTTTCTTTTTTTTTTTGTTTGTTCTATTGCTTACTGACTCTGTGATTCTCGACAATTATGGTCATAAAAAGTTCAAATTAATATCTAACATATAAGGTAACGTGCAGTCAAAGGACCAGGGTTGTCAATCATGTGCTTGGATGTTCCATATTGAACAATGTTTATATGCCACTCGTCGTGATGCGAACAGGCCACTTAAATAATCTGCTCATGATTGGTCAAAGAACGATGTTTCATCTCATAGGAAAATACTAAAACATCATTACTTAATTAGGGTTGTCAATCAAAGTTGAACTCTAAATTATACTCTGGTTTACAAAAAAGTTATATTACCAGTACTTAACTAAAACGATTAACTTATATTTTTTTTCGATAGTTGTTGTTTCGTAAGTTTCAATTCAAAACTAACTGACAATAATTGGATTGATACATATCTTTAACAAATTTATCTTCATCTCATTTTTGAATGTAGAAATCTTAACACGTCTTCTAAAAATGATAGTTTTACTAGCCTATCTCAAATCAAATGCCTTATAATCAAACAATATACTCTACTTGTCCTCTTTAACTTGGGTGAAACATGTATTCTCATACCATGTTAAAGTTCATAGGTTTCTAGTTCAAAACCAATAGATAGTTACGTACTTACTTAAGTTTTATCTCATTTCTCAAAAGTATGGTTTTCTTGTAGCCTATCTCAAAATCAAGTTCTATACAATCAACAATATATACACAGTAACTCAATTACTCCGTTTTTGGGCCAAGAGAAAGGTTATAAACATAGTGGGCTGATGGCCACTTCGTTAGTGTAGTAAAATTAATATCAGATTCAGAGTAGTGGCGAGAAATGGCAATGGATCGATCCACAGTCCACAGATCCACTACAAGAAAGGTGTCGCGTACGCGTGAAACAGCGAGAGTCAGAGAGATACGGGGGACCAAAAGACCACCACAGAAGAAGATCGAGAGTTGACGTCATCATGGCACGTTTGAAGTTTTGAACAGAAGAGGACAGACTGACACAGAAAGAGTGAATGGGTCAGTGCGCTCCTTTGTAAGTAAGTACACAACTATTTTTAATATCTTGTTGGCGTTTTACTTATAAATAAATTTGTCTTAGTGCTCCTATTTTATTATCTGGTACACATAATTTGTCATGAAGTAACCAAACACAATATAGGCAAAGAAAAAGTGGTCACAAAAAGAGGAAAAAATGATGTTAGGAAGAATAAATGATGTGTTAGTGAAAGATCTTAAGAGCATTTCAATTTCATAAGTGTCTTTTTATGGGACCATAAGTATAAAAAGATTATAAAGATCATACTCTAGTTTCAAAATCAAACTTTATCCCTACAATTCCCCAATTACAGGGGGACAATTCCAGGTGTTTATTTGTTCACAAAAATTGTTGTTTTCCTAAAACCATATTATATTCTTAGCAACAAATAAAAATGTTCATGAGACTTAAGTCCTTAACATATACATAATTTTTTTGCTTCTTTCGTCTATACCAAAGATATCTAGTCAAATGTTACATACTTATTACAAATGAACAAAAAGGAAAAAAAAAAAAAGAGACAAACCATAACTCCAACTCCAAGCACTAGTTAGAAAGACTAAAACAAATAGCTTAGAGACTAATACAGCCAAATCAAAAACCACTTGCAATAAACTTCACTACTTCAGAGAAAATCCCAAATATATATTCCCCCAAATAATACAATTTTTAAAAACTAACTCAAAAGACTAGATTAAACTTATCAACTATAGGGAGAAAGAAGAGTAAACCGGCAGGTCGGTCCAGCTCTGATTGGATCGATTGAACCGGGTCGGTCAACGCCAAGAGGAAACAGTGAGGAGAGGTACATTGTTCCAAGCCAAGGAGATAAAACCTGGCTCCGATTCAACAAGTGAATACAATGTGCTGTAATTGTAGTTCCATAGTAGCAGTTTCGCTTGGCTAACCGCATAATTGCTTGGTTTAACCGGCTTAAAACCGGCTTGCTCCATCAACATTCTCCATTGCTCTTTCTCTTCCATTAGCCCAAACCGAGTTCCTGGTTTATTACTATTGCCGGTTCGAACCAAATCCGATATCCTCCTACCGAACAACACTCTCTCAACCCTCAACCTTTCTTTGGAATCTCGCTCCAAATTCGGTTCAAGCGACTCAAAAACCGCGGAATAAAACCGGAGAGAGTTCTTAACCCGGTTAGAAAACTCAACCCGGTTTAAACTAACTTCGTATTCACCAAGCGTTACAATCCTCGGGTTTAACGATCTAGCTAACCGGAGAGCCGTACCAACACTCGTCGCCGTCTCGTCAAGAAGCTTGTAGAGCTCAAGCATAAAATTCACAACCAAAACCTCATCCGGTTCAACCCGAAAACTCGACCCGGTTAAGAACTGAATCGGAGTGAGAACCGGGTTAAACTCGAAGTTGAGATCCAAAATCGCCGCGAAATCACGGAGACGGTTCCCAGTAGCGATCAGAGACATCTCCGGCGAGTCTCCTAGAGACGGTGCGGGTATACCTGAAACCCGGATCCGGGTGGGTTTACCAGAAGCTCGGGTCGCTAAAGCTTGTAACAGAGCAGACCATTGAATACCTTGAAAAATCCCAAAATCGACGATGTGAATGTTTTGGGATTGGTTCGTAGCTTCGAGGATTGCTTGGTTCGCTGTTAAATGAGCGAACTTTGAGTATGGGCATGCGTCGTTTAAGGTTTTGTAAGAGAGTATGAAGTCTTCTAGCGACGAAGACGACGGAGGCTCTGTTTCTTTATGAGACAGAGCTTCTAAGAAGTAAAACCCGACTCGCTCTATCGGGTTACCCAACTCTGATACGGATTCTCGGATTTGGATTAATGTTTCCGGTTTAGTTTCCGGTTTACGTGCGTAGTCGTAGATAGCTTTTAAAATCGGTTGGTTTAGGGCAAAGTCAGGCTGCGGCGGGGGAGGCGGAGGAGGATGGTGTTGATGTTTTGGTGGTGACGGCGGAGATGGAGTCCACATAGCTGGTGGCTGAGAGAGTTGTTGACTCGCTGAGTCGTCATCCTTGTTGAGTCGACTCGGGAATGTAACGAAAGGATCGTGACCGTAGATTGAGAAGTCTGGATTAGTCTGCAACGAATCTCCACCGTTGATTAAAGACTCCATCCACTCGTCAGAGTCGAACTCTCCGTCGATGAACCTTAAGCCATCAGAAGCGACGGCGTTTTGATGATGGTGCTCCAGGTGTGGGAAGTGGAAGACCGGGTCGGTTGATACTTGGAACGGGTCGGAGAAGCCAGAACCGGGAAGAGTATACCCAAAGGACTGAGTTTGTTGTTCATGTTGTTTTTGTTGTTGCTGCTGCTCTTGTTGTTGCTGTTGCTTCTGTTTGATGAGTTGTTGAGCTATAGCCATTAAGTTTCCACTGTCAGTGCACATATACGCCATTATCCGGCTAGTTCTCTCTCTCCGGCGACGCGACGAAGGGGTTTCTAGTGCGGTGGTGATTGAGTAAGGCTCAGAGCTTGAGAGAGAGAGAGAGAGAGAGATCTTTGTAATTTGTAAATAAGGTGGGAGAGAGAAGGGTCAGCCCTAGAAAGTGGACAAATCTTTATATTTAAAATTCAATTACCACTTGAATCTCCACCTATTTAATTAGAATATTTTTAGTTATGAAAAAATTGTTATTTAAGTATGTTTTTTAGTAATAAGAATCACAGTTCTTTGTTTATGGCAAAACATAAAGTTTGTCATTTTGAAATAATTTCTGCATGCCATGATTTTATTATCCTAATTTTGGTTCATTATTACTAATAAAGCTTTAATTAAATGTTAATATCCCTCAATGACTTATTGAAAACCATATGATCTCTGGTGGGAACAGAGATAGACAATGACGCTATCTATCAACACTTCAGCAGTAACGTATCGTCGGAGAGTGTGACATCATCTCTCCACCGTTTGATATCTCAGGTTCGTCGTATCAGAATCAATGGCTTTTGCTGAATGGTGAATGTGACACGTCGACAACTGTCTTCTGCTACTTGTCACCTGCATGTCGCCTGGCCAACTTTTCTGTCTTTATTTACTTACATTAACAGTATTATAAAGGTAATACAATACTCTGACAAAAAAAAAAAAAGTCTTACACGTAAAAAAGATTGATGTAAGAAAAGTGAAAAGAATAGTAGGTTAATTTTATATAACTAGTTTTTGGCTTTCAAGCCGCAAAGGTGTAGATGTTAGTAGTACAAAGCTGTTTCTTACTTTCTTATCATTATCAACGAACGAGTTGGTTTAACTGGACTTGGTTAACTAGCTATACTAACAAAATGACTTGGTTTAGTTGTTAGTAAGTTTGGGAAAACCGTTCGACAAGCTAAGCCTATTACATCTAGAATACGACTTAAGGAAGCAAACATTAAACAATCAGAGTGATGAATGATGATAGACATGTTTTATTTGTATACGCATGTATTTTATCTTAACGTCATTGTCTACAAAGGACGGCTTGTAGGTCCGTAAGTAGGCCCATATACAATGGAGCAAAAGCGACTTGTGGCGGGGGCCAGAAGTATTTGTTGGACCGATCTTTGACGATGAAAATGCAGCAGCCGGAAAGCTAAAACTTACCCAAAATAAGCTCAACGCAATAAAGAAAACAAGAAAAGAGTTCAGAGATGAGGATCATCATAGTCTTAAAGTCTTCCATAGCAATTAGCAAAACCAAGTTGTAGCATTCATGAACGACTCGTACTCGTTTCGAAACATGAATGAACATATATATATTTAGACGAAAGTTTGCATATTTGAAACCATCTAGTGTGAAACTGAAAGCTCTTAATGACTTTGTAATTTAATATAGAAAAACTATAATATACAAAAGAACAACAGTGAACAAAAAAGCACATGGGAACGACGACACTTGACTCTTTGAGACATCGCTCTTTTCATTTCATCGTTGTATCCGCGTCAAAAAGGCATTACTTCCACTACTTTGTTTTATAAGTTAAATAAAACTAAACTAAATTACTAAACATGGTATATAGTCTCTGGTCCAAATCTACTTCTTTTTTTTTTTTTCACTTTTGACATTGTTACTACTAAGTGACATGGACTGTTCTAACTTCGTAATGATTTCAAGAAATGACCACAGTTGCATACATAGAAGGAGAATGAAGAAGATGATATTTTGAAAAGGACTTATCTTTGAAAATGGCAATGTCACTTTAGTGTTTAACCATCGCACCTATCTGCAAGTGGACTTGGAGTTGGAGAGAGAGAGAGAATGAGTGGTGTGTGAAAGGGACAGGAGTAAGAATGAAAGGGTTTGATTTGTCTTTTCTTTCTATCCAAGTCATTGGTGGGGTTTCGTATGTATGACCAAAGAGTGGCATTGAGTCATCCGCAGGAAAGTCTCTCTATATGGTTACCCATTTTTGTCACATCCTTTGCTTTTATTGAAACTAATTTTCATTTGGGGTCTTACCAACTAAAAATTTATCCATTTTTGTCTCCTTCTTTGCTTTTTACACTAAGTTAACCAAATTGTATCTAATCGTCATATTCTGTAGAGTCTAGATAAACATAGTACCGAACTTTAGTCTAATAAATGAAGGTAAATCCTAATTCTTTCCTTTGACATAAGTATTTTGTCTGTGAAATATCATATTCATACACTTGAAAATTTATCAACATTACATGTTTTAACACAAGGTTACATAAGTATATTTTAAAATTAAAATATCTGGTGATGATATCTCATACATTTTTCTTTTTTCTTTTTCAAATAACAAAGTCCCTATCCGAACACTCAACCATTGTACCCTTTTATTGACCAACTGACTCCTCTATTTTATTTTATTTTTCCCGACAACTGACTCCTTTTGTCGTCCAATTTTTTTTTATTTAAACAATCTCAACTCAATGCTTCTCCACATTTTCTGATTATTCTGGATACCATCAATAGACAATTGCTTGCGGGCCAAACTAAGAAAACAGTTTCCGAAAAAGCCCTATAGACACAAATTACACAATCGAAAATAATTTCGTTCTTAATGGTAAAACACTTATATGAACCATGAATTGATAAAATTAACACGCTTGATTGGAATGTGTTATTTAATGTTTATACTTGTATGATTAATAAAATTCATTGAGTTTATGTTTATGTTTTTGTATGCTTTTATAATTTTACAGTATTTGTTCGTTAACAAAAAAAAAAAAAAACGTATATTAGTTCAAAATAGTTAGTTTTTATATACAGTTATTTGATGGACATTTGTCAATTTCTCATAATTGTTTTTTATATGATGAGCCATTATTAAGCAATGGCAGACTCTCTCATTATACTTATATATATTCTGATTTATTTATAAGTAACATATGTGACTTTTTTGTATTTTCTCATTTACCAACCCCAAAAACAATCATAATTCTACATATATTTTGGTAATTTAGTTTTTTTTTTTATAGAAATGATATATGCACTGAAAACGCAATTATCAATGAACTGCGATTTAAGTCAACTTAGTTATATAATCAAAGACGATGCATTAAAAAAATATTACTGAAGGGGATACTACGACATTAGTAGTTTTTCAGATCATTTTGATATGGATAATCACAATAAATATTTGTCAAAAAAAAACAGATAATCACAATAAATAGTGGACAATAAAGTCTGCGAGATGAGAGAATGTTGGTTACAATTCTCCAAACTTTGTTTCTTTTGTTGAATTTAAAGTGGCTGGAGATTTATGATTTATAAGTTGTAGGCAGTAACAATTTTTTATAATTTAGGATTTAATTCTGGATCAAGGCATATTTGTATAGTATTGGGAGAACTAAAATCGACCATATCAAGTATATAAAAATCATAATGACGAAAGATCTAAAAGATCATTGATATTTGTTAAACTCTAGTCTAAGAAATTTACTTATCTTTAGATGTAATATCTACATGTGTACTTATGAAAGATTAGAAAATTTAGTTTGATCATATGCAATTTGTAACTTTTTTTCTTGTGAGAGTTTAATAATAATTCAGCCGCATTGGCTAAATCATCGACTTGGGTGATCAACTATATGATGATATCCTCCGGCTATGGTTGTCTCCTAGGGCATATGCACAACCCTCGACCATTATGTACGTTTACCTCTATGTTCTTATATTACTTTCTATGATACTTTTTAACTAACACAAACATTTATTATATAACGGTTTTTTAAGTTGAATAAAATTTTAATAATTCAGCCGCATTGGCTAAATCATCGACTTGGGTGATCAACTATATGATGATATCCTCCGGCTATGGTTGTCTCCTAGGGCATATGCACAACCCTCGACCATTATGTACATTTACCTCTATGTTCTTATATTACTTTCTATGATACTTTTTAACTAACATTAACATTTATTATATAACGGTTTTTTAAGTTGAATAAAATTTTACATTTATAATTATAATAATAAATAATAATAATAATAATAATAATAATAATAATAATAAATAATTTTCTGTTCATACTTTATACTCTCACCAATCATATAGTTCATGTCCTGCTTATCACATGTGTCGAAAGTGCAAGGGCACATATTCTAAGGGTCCAAAAAAATTAGTATATATTTTGGGTTTTTTTATAAAGTAGCACTGTATATTTTGAGTTGGGCATAAATGTTTTTGGATAAAATGAGGATAAATTTTCAACAAATTAAATTTTTGCTTAAGTTATGAGAAAAAATGCATCTTGAAATTGTTTGATGGGGTTGATCTCTTTTGCCTTCTTTGTAGGTTTTCGCAAAAGGATGTGTATAATAAAGAACATATTAAACCGTTTGCAGATTGTGCTTGAAGTACCTCCCTAGTACTCTATCGATAGAAGAAGTAAAAACTAAAAACCTAGCTCTCTAATGTTATAGGAATAGCGTAACACTAGTAAAACATGTTCATATAGCTGCGTGTGATTGTTACGGAATAAGTAATAGCAAACTTTAACTACAAAAAGTTACAAATTAGTGACAAAATATTAGTTAATTTAATTTGTAGCTAATATGTCACTAAACGTAGTTATATAATGACGGATAGTAACAAAAGAAAAGTGTAGCAATATTGCGTCAAAGTTTGTGACACAAAATATTGTAGCTCTGGTGCCCACAACATAAGTAGTCACAAATAGTAGTTAATAATTACTAAAATAATGTAAAATTATGAAAATATAATTCAAACATTTTGATACAAACTCATTGTAACTAAAGAAAGTTTTGGCACAAAGTCTTTGTGGCTTTACAAATAAAAATATGAAAACCCTAGATGTCATTCATTAGCCTTTCTCTACTTAGAGTTATTTTATCTTAAGCGTAATGTTTCTTTTCTTTGCTTCTCTTCCTTCTCTCTTTCTCGTTATCTCCGAAAAACAAAAACGAAGAACATAGATCGATTATTTGAGTTTGAGAGGAGAATTGAGAAGAAAGTAGTATCTAATCCGATGTGATCATTATCTACACCGAGTCTGTTCAGCATCTGCAACCGAGAGAGCCGAGTGTCTCGATCTGCGAACGAAGAGTTGGGTGAACCAAATCGATAGAGTTTGGTGAAACAATGCTCCAATCTCTTTTTGATGGTACAATTCTATCTTTTGTGGATTCTATCTATTAGATGTGTTCGATTTGAGGGTTCTCACAATTAGGATTTGATATGTTAGATATTTAGGGTTATCTAATCCAATTCTCCGTGGGATGTATCATCTTCTGCACAACGGTCCGATAAACTTCACACAATTCTCCGTGGGATGCATCATTCACTTTCAGACATCCATGTTTTTGGCATCATGAATGCACACCATTTATCTAACATGGGACAACTTAACAGGGCTTCGGCTGTTGCAAAACACATGGTTGCTGTCAGCACTAATCTTGCGATATGCATTTGCCATGGTTTCTTTTTGGGAATTTAGTTTTTTTTTATTGTCCATCTTAGAAAAGTTAAACAGATAAACACAGAGACTTGAGATTTTCTAATTATTTAATGTTGCTTATTAAAGTTGTTATTGTAGAGTCTCTGAGCTTATAACTACAGAGCTTTTGTACATGTTTTTTTTCAGTTGTGGGCAATCTATGAACACAGAGTTGCAGTTCAAGGTCAAGGTATTTTGAGATGTTGTAAATTAGTTGATAGAATTTGGAGATGGTTCTTACAAGTTTATAGCTTTAAGTTTCTTGCATATTGAATGTCATTGTAGCTCAATCATGAATCATATTTTAAGTAGCTACGTGCATCAGTGAGCTGGCAACTATGGAAGAAGTATCCCTGATGATGGGTTGCCTTATGATTATCTCAGAATTTAATCTCAGCTTAACTCAACTCTGTTTCAGAAAAGGTTTTGGTGTGGATGTTCTGAGACTTGGCTTTGAGAGTTCATCAAACGTCTTACAATATTAATCCCTTACCTTCTTATTGTGCTTTTTTGTTTAATTGCCCAGTGCTGGTTCATAAGCGGATCAACGAATGCAAAGGTAATAGAACAGATCTTTTATCCTTATCTTCATGCCTAGAACACATTTGGAGCATATGCATATGAGCTATATATTTCTCTAAGAAGTTTGTGTAAGTGGCAGGTACTTCAAGAAAAGGGTATCCGTATATGGGATGAGAATGCGTCAAAACATATTTCTCTGTTTTAGCCATTTCGTTAATCTCTTTCTACATGTACACATATATGCATGCTGATTATACTGGCCAAGGATTTAATCAGCTCTTAGATGTAATTAACAAGATCAAAAATAATTCTGGTGATCGACGAATCATAGTGTCAGCTTGGAATCCTCCTGATCTGACGTTGATGGCACTTCCTCCATACCACATGTTTGCTCACGTCTGTGGTAAGTTTCAAATTTTCACTACAAAAGAGCAAATTTATGATTTCGAACGTTAGTCATCATCTATTGATATTTTGTTGACATTATGCAGATCTTGTTCCTGGTGATTTTATTCATGTGATTGGAGATGCTCATGTTTACAGAAACCATGTCAAGCCTCTGCAAGAGCAACTTGAGAACCCACCAAAACCTTTTCCTGTGAGTATATAAAACACGTGAATAAACATGATCACTGATTCTTAGTCTTGTTTGAGTATTATGAACTATATTCTTATTTATCTTTGAATTTTACAGGTTTTGAAGATAAATCCGGAGAAGAAACATATAGATTCTTTTGTTGCGGATGACTTTGAGCTCATTGGCTATGATTCCCACAAGAAATTAGTTTTTTATTATGTTTTTAGGAGTATATCACTACAGTTTTTAGGAATATTCTTATTTTTAATTATGTTTTTAAATTTATTTTGTAATACAGTTTTTTTTTAAATGATGGTTTCATAATAATAATTATAGTATTTATAGTTTAATATCATTTCATTCCAAAAGTAAAACATTATTCATAATTTAAAAATAATTAATAACAAGTTAATGACAATCACCTTTGAAGCTAGTTGTGAGTATTTAGCCACAACAACTTTTATCACGTTTTGTAACAAATTGATACTAATACGTTTGACGTTTTCTGTATCAAACTGGCGTAGATAACTGTATCAATTAGTAGCAAATGGCTACACGTTTGACTGTCTCAAATTTGTAGCAATTTGCGACAATCTGCGACGAAGAGGTCAGTTTGTGACGAGTAAATAATTACAATTTTTTTTGTAACAAAGCTGTAACAAATTGTTATTGGCTACGGAAAACATGTTATTTCTACACAATTTTTTGTAACTATACAACAGATTTTTACTAGTGTAAACGTTCCTCTCCCTTTTTATCTGTGTAGAAAGAAACCATTCTTATGCTGAGAGCTACTATTGTTCAGATAATCCTTTTGGACACCTAATTCTTTGTGTCTATGTAGAATCAAGTTAAACTTGAAAAACATCATCGGAGGTGCAGGTTTCGATAATTGATAGGTTGTGTTCTGGTTGGTATTCAGTCTCCAGCCCAATGATTTCCCCACTAGACACCCTTGTGAGTGTTTCCATAATGAGATAAAAGGTTGTCGCTTTGTTATAGGCTTATAGCTTATAAATCGTAAATCGTACTATGATTGGGCCTCATAAAATACCCATCTATTGTTTAAATAGTAGTCGACGACACTAATAACCAACAACATCCATCATATACAATACAAATGTCAAAGTAGCACCCAATACAAAACATATCATTCACTGTCAAAAGCCTCGTTTGAAACCCGACTCTAAAATTCGAAGTTCAATTAATATTATTTTATCCAAATTTTTTTCTTTCAATTCGGGATAAAAAAAATAATGATTAAAATTATCAAAAAAAAAAGAAGAGAATAAAAATACTTTCATCTTTTTCTTTTTACAGAATACGAGAAACCCTAATAGGCAAACCGTTAGGAAAATCAACAAAAGGAAAAGCAAACGGTTGATCATCTTCAGCTAATTCCCAATTGAAATTAAGAACAAGATGATGAATAAACACTGCCATCTCTAACTTAGCTAGCTCTGAACCAGCACATAGCCTTGGCCCTCCTCCAAACGGCATGTAGTTGTTTCCCCACGTCGAAAAGCTACCACTTCCTGACGAAGACGTCCCGTTGTTTTTCTGCACCCAACAAAAACCCGTTTTTAATCACAACAAGAACCCCAAAAAAAAAATATACTCATATATAAGTTTGGGAAGACGAATGAATGAATAAAGGAAGAAGAACACGTGCTTGTTGGCACCACACCACGTGGGTCATTAATCATCTCTCACCACCTCTTACCTTCCCCACTCACTCTTAACATCATGACTCCACATTTTTATTCATTATTTCATTAAAGTATTTTATCAATCTCATAAATCATAATACTATATATAGTTTTCTAATTAGCCGATTTTGACAGTGTTAATTAGTAGTAGTAGTAGTAGTAATAGAGTTATATATCTAGAGAGAGTGGTCAACGTGGCAGAATCTAACACACGTACTACAAGTCATCGGGCGTGTGAGATCCGTCAAAGCCGTGGTACCATCGTCCGTCGAATCTTAAAATTTTTAATCAAAAGCCCCGTGACTAATAATAATAAAAATCAAACTGTCACTATTATAAGAATTTTCAAGGTAAGCTCCTACGTCATTAAAGACATACCATCCTACTAATTAATTGTCTTCACGTACACTTACACCAACACGTCTCTCTCTCTCTCTCTCTCTCTCTTATTCTTTTTCACTTTAATTTCACATTATTTTTATGTTTTTTATATGCTTTCATGTGATTAATGATCGATGACGTGTTAAGATCCAACTTCAACGATAATTTTGCTAGATTAATGGTTCTCGTATAGTATCTATAGATGGGGTAATCAATGCATATGCACGTATGACGTATCACTTCATGCAATAGATGAAACTATATGTCGTTTTTGGTAGATACCGAAATTGGAAAAGAGTAAAAAATTTTTACCTGTTGCCATCTCCAAGGATTAAAGAGATTAGGTTGGTCGTAACGAGAACTATCCAAATGTACGGCTGAGATCACCGGTAACACTTTCCACCCACTAGGAATATCGTATCCTTTTTTTCCAACATAAAAAGAAATCAAATTATTATAACATTTTCCATCCAATAAGGTTTCAATATTTCGGATTATTTAGTTTTGTACGTAAAGTTTACCTTTGTACCGAACGTCTTTGAGTGCTTTGCGATGCAAAAACCTAACTACATTTCCCAATCGAAGCGTCTCATTTATAACCTTCACACCAAAACATAAATATAAATGTCAATAATTTGTTTTCATCATAAATTAAGTAAACTTTAAAATGAATAATAATAATAAGAATAACATACACATTGAGTAAAGTCCATTTTCTTGTAATCATCCCAATTCAATTCTGACTCTCCTAGTTCCTTCTTCGCCCTCGCGATCTCAAGATGCTCTTCCTTCAAAAGTTTAAATCAATAAACATAAATTAGTGATAATTAAATATATATATATATATACACGCTTTTTTCATCATTTACTTATATAATACGTAACAGTTTAGGGTACAAGTAATTAAGTTGTGCTGTTGTAATTAATGAAGTTTACCCTAAGCTCTTCAACGGCTTTAGGGCAAGCTTGCAAGAAGAAGATAGCGAGAGCAATGGCAACAGAAGAAGTCTCATGTCCGGCGAACAACAAACTAAGAATGAGATCGAGGATTTGCTCAGTCGAAAGATTCGAATGTTTCAAAACCCATCCCAAAAGATCATCGTCTGTTCTCTGTTTCCTCACATGATCACTCTTACTCATCTCTGCCTCATCCTCTCTTCTCACTTCTTCTTCTTGATCTTCTTCCTTTATCTCTGATTTCCTCTCTTCCATTTTCCTCTCAATAAACTTTAATATTGTTGCTCGTGACTGTACAATCATTTCAGAGTTTTTCAATTAAAAATATAATTAATTTATTACAAAAAAAAAAAAAAAAAAAACACACACAACCTATAATGAGAGATTGTGTCTTTACAGCAAAATTAAGAGTGTTAATTAAATGTACCTGAAGGGCTTTACGATAAGCAGTTCCAGGGAGATTGAGAGGAGCAGAGACAACACCTTTCATAAAAGTTACATACTCTTTCTTTAATTGCTCTGTTTCTTCTTCACCAGGATCCATACTCATTATATGTTTCGCCATTAGATTAAACGTAAACTATACAATTAAAACACATAAGCAAAGAGTTAGCAAACTCAAAAGTTAAAAACCCAATTCGAGCAAGAGAAGAGAAAAAAGAAACCTTTTTGGCCTCATCTTGAGCAGAGAAAACAGAGTGTTGTTGCCAAGAATCAAGAACAAACAAAGTGTGTCTCTCAACGTCTTTAAGAAGAATGGTTCTAAGACGAGCGTGACTCAAGAAGTTAAGAGAGATACTTCTCATGTCTCTATGCATGTCCCCAACAAGAACAAGCATCGACCATTTCCCAAGAATCCCACCGATACTTCGAGGGTAACTACATTCGAATAGCCTCCCTTCGTTTTGTAATATGAATCTGTTTAGTCCTGCATCTGCTGATACGATCGTTGGTTCTCCAAACAAATTCGATCTATATATCTTTCCGTACCTGTTAAATAAAATAATAATAATCAAATTTCCAAAAAAAAAACAGAAGATCTTTTTTTTTTTTTTTTTTTTTTTGGGTTGGAAGATGTGTTTATACTTGGAGACATGTTGTTGCATGAAGTCACCAAGAGTTGTGGCTGAGTAAGGTTTGAGATAACCAATGGTTTCACCAAGAAATGGCCAACCGGATTGACCGGGAGGGAGATTGAATCTGGTTCTACTTCTTCTCTTCAAAAGGATCAAGAAGAGAAGAAGAGACAAAAGCGATGGGAGAAGAAGAAGAGGCAAGAGAGTATGATGCTCTGTTTCGAACATGGAGCTTATCTCTCTTCTCTATCTCTCTTCTCTATCTCTCTCTCTCTCTCTCTCTCTCTCTAATGCTTTCTTTGCCTTTAAGATTGGGAATCGGACCTCTACTGAAAAAGGGAGCTTCTGTTTGTAAGAGGATGGCTTTTAAAGAAGTCAGAAAATATTATTTGTTATCCTCGTCATTATAATTTTAATTAAATCTTCTAATTAAGCTTAAACCTAACCAATGAGCTTCCTTGCTTTTGTTTTCCCCTCCTTCGTATTCATTACTTTTGTTGCCTCGTTATGCTCCTTTTTACTTATTCTATTCACAAAAACAAAAAGTTGCAGAAAGCTGAAATTGTTTAACAGCTAATTTTTTTTTAATATGATTATTATGGATATAATTCTATAATTATTCGTCTCTTTCACCATGGTATAGAATAGAGACTATGAAGTAATTTTGTCCAAGTCCAAAGAATTGAAGATAAATCGTACTACTTATACATAGTACAATATAATAGAAGTGTTTATAAAATGATCTGATGATCTCAAGTGTGATTGATTATACGGAGTATTTAAGAAGTTAAAATAACCCATTCGTGCTAATTATAAATGCTCCAGCAGAATCCCAGGAAAGACCGGTACGGTCACCATCGGGTTTTAAAAGAGGGGAATACCAAAGGTACCCTCAAGATAGCGGAATGGGTGGGGATCACGAGTAGGGGTAGAACAGTGAAAATGTCAGAAGGACCCCTACACGAGCGTGCGGTCAAAGACAGAGTTATTAGATTATTACCGAACTGGACAGTCAAACCCGTAGACTTTTTGGCTTTGTCTTTTTTTGCCCATCAATAGTCACAACACACATTTACTCGATTTTTTTATACGGAGTAACATAATAAGTAAAAAAAATCCTTTTTTATATAATAATTTTTAATTTTATTTTTCTTGTTGTCCCAATTCTGAATCGCACCATGCATTATTAATTACACCTACTAGATAATGATCGGGTATAGGCTATATAGTTTTTTAAAATTCGATAGATCAGTTAAGTACAAAAACTTTTTATACCGTTATGAAAAATTTGTAAAAATAACTACCATAGAGTGTTAGCATTAGGTATTAAGTGTAAACATAGCTCAATTCAATAAATTCAATTATATATATATATATATATTTGAAAATAAATTAAAGTTTTTGGTTGTGTTGATGTTCATAAGATCATACGAATACTAATTAAAACTAAAAAAAATATTTTTTATTTTTATTTTAGAAAGAGTGTTATTTTAAAGTTTTATTTTTGTTTCATAAAAAATGTCATTTTACATTTTCAATGCATCATTTTGTATTTTTAATGTATCTTTTATACTATATTTTATAATTTTACATTTAATCTATAACTAAATTATAACATATTAATTATTTATTAAATAAGAGTATATATACTCCTAATATTTTAATGCTATATTTTAAATATTTTTTAATTTTTATGAAATATATTAAAATAATAATTTTTGTGCAACAGAGAAAATAATAATTTTGGATTTATTATAAGGTAATAATTTTGATGTGGAGAAGTATATGTAAAATTTAATAGAGACTTGAAACTATGAATTTTTTAGTTTCATTTTCTTGTGTGGATAAGAGTAAATAGATTATAATAAGTATTACATTTGTAGGATTCTTTTTTAAACAATTTTTAAGTTATTTTATGGTTAAAAATTCCTAATTATTTATAGCATTTTATATCTCCACCCAAACTTTTCCTTAACTATATGGGATTTGTTTTAAAAACTTTTCCTTAGATTAGACATTAAGTTTTGTAATAAATTACATAAAAATGTAAGCATTAAATTCCTAGATTTATTGTTTGCAGAAAAAATTGACTATCACAGTTGTAGAGGCTGTCATTATGGCCACAAGAACATATGGTAACTGTAGTACAGCATGTAGATTTTTCTAAATCATTAGGCTTGGAAGTTGGAACGTAACATAATAATCCTTCATGTTCAATTGTTCATGGCATCGCGATTACACGATCAAACTATAACTTCCACGATAGTTAAAAATTTATATGTCGGAAAAATAAGATTAAATTTTAAACATCCAAAAATTTATTTTGAATAATCACATACCTAATAAACCCTTTTAGAAAAAAACTGTTACAAGTTCCTTCTAGTATTAAATTCCAACTAACAATAAATATGTTAAAGATGCATTAAAGAAAGCAATTTAATAGTTGCAGATGGTTACACGCTTGTAGAGGTCTTCGAAACTGTAACCCAAAAGATCTATGCATTTTTAGATCATTGAATGGAATCCAAGAAAATTTAACAAACGACAAAAAAAAATCGTTTTTCTTTCTTGTTTTTGTTTTTATTGTTGACCAACAAAGAATGAAATTGTAGTGTTCTTTAACATACGGTCCCATAATTATTACCACGCGTGTGACTTTCATTTTCGACATATATCAAATACTAACTACTACTATTCTGTAGTTTCTACTAGTATACCATACGTGAAAGGTATAGCATTCCCATACATGGATACGTAAACGTATCGTAATTAACACATTTGTTTTTTCTGCAATGAATTATGTATATGTTGACTTAGCTTCTCTTGATTAACATATTGTTTTCCAAGGCTATATTCAGTTTATAAGTTTGTATATATGACAGGGTCCTCTAATCTAGTTATCTCCACTAGTGTCACTGTAATATCGTATTTACTATCACGGTTCGAGTCCAACGTCTGAACGTCGTATATCAATATTTGAACCAAAGTTGATTTCCTTTGCGATATATACACAATAATGTAAATTATAGAGCAATGAAATAAAGGGTAGAAAAAATATGCTTTGAACAAAGTTTTATATTATGAAATACCTGGAACATATATTGAGATCAGCTAACAATAGTATTTTATTGTAAATATATTTCAAAATCGTTATCGCAAAATTTTAACGAATATCTATAAAATCCAAATAGGGTCGATATTGATTGTGAGAGAAAGCTGGCAGGGACCATTATTCCACAACCTTTTGGTTGTCACCTCTTATTCTCTTTGATAATTATTCACATACTCCATGGGTCACTTCTCTTTCTCTTTTCTTAGTTTTGTTTTTCAATACCTTGTTAATAGTATATACGCTTTTCTTTCTTTTTAATTTGCTGGATTAGCATAGAAATTAATAAATCATGATTGGACTGATCTATAAAATTGGATATTCTATCACTCGTATATGTTTAATTGATCAAGAATTTGAAAAGATGTGTGAATACTTAATAAATCATTAATTGATCTATTATTTTCACATATATATAATAAAATGAAAATAACTAAACCAAAATCAAACTCGATGTGTGAATGTATTGTACCAATTAACAATCATCCATTAACACAATTCCAGTTGACAAAAAAAAATCATACTCGATGTCATCTAACCGAATCGAAACAAAAAAGCTTACATTTATTAGAAACCCCAACTCCATATTATATTTTCACATACACTAATTAATAAATTAGATATTTGGTTATAACATTATAATATTTTTTCTAAGATGATTAGTATTTTCTATTTATTTTTAAATATCTTGTGCGTATATTACCATCCTTGAGTCCTTAAAATATTTTGTTACTGACATTATAATAATTTCATACGAATTGGGAACCACACTCGGTTCCTGTGAACATAACTGAATATATGACCAGAAAAGTGAAATTCTAACTCAACCCGAACCAAACATACCCACATCTACGTTTTTTTATGTTCGGCATGGTGTTGTTGTGATAACTTTAAACAACTAAAAGCTTACATCAAATTTCGTTTTAAGTGATTAAAAGTTCCACGACCATGAAAAGAACAGGGCTGTTCAGCCTAAACAAATCTCTCAAACAGAACATCACAAAAGTCACAAAGCTACTATCGAAAGTACTTTCTGTACCGGTTTCGAGTTTTAACCACTAATTTATTTCCATAAATATAACGTAATAACTACTACATGTGCTCCTTAAATTATACGTACTTGTGAATATATGCTATATACACGTATAGGGATGCATGGATTATGCTGCCTGTATTGACTTTAAATTCATTTTGTTTTGAAATAAAGTTGATTTTTTTTTAAATTTCATGCCGTATTGACTTTTAACTTTTTATTTTGTCGGCGACTTGCAACTTAAAGTTAAAATAAAAATATGAGGAAATTTAAGGAATATGAGAGGGAAGTTGTTTTATTTTCACCACGAGCGGCACTACCTTTCACTATTTCCCATGTACGGTACGGTGTCTAACTATCGGATTATATTTTTTTATCGATTATGTTGAATTTAAATTCATGTGATGACAAATCAATAAGCTACAAAAACCAATAGGATATTTATTTGTATGTATCGAAGAAATTAAATCATCATGAAATGAATTCGAATGTTACCAAATATTGAAAAAACTTCTAACTTTTTTTTTTTCTTTTTCTAGTCGACTTAATTGGAAATATATAGAATTAAAATTATTTTTGGAAATATATAGAAGAGAGAATGATAATGGGGGAAACTTTGGGCACGTCCATGTGGTTCACATTATTGCACTTCACGTGCAGTTGCTCGTCCACCAGCTTTCTCCCAATTTCACATGCCTTTTTCTCGTTATTTTCCGTTCCTACACAACTAAGAAAACGATACTATAATAATACGTCTATTTCTAAATTCCGTAATTATTTTTTTCTTCAAATTCCGTTTCCATAATAAGGATTTATATGCACCACCACCAATATTGAGTTTTACAAGTTTCTCCTTATTTATATATAATCAAGAACATGTGCTAACTCCAACAACAAAAAAATGTCAAAAATTCTCCAATTTTTTTGAAGTATGCTATTTTCTTAACATTGTAATTTGTAATTTTCAGCTCTTTTTTTTTAAATTCTGAACCAGAAAACCTAGGAAATTACTCTTGTTTTGTCTGATGTGTATAGAGTTTAAATTACTCGATTTAAAAATAAAATTGATATATAAAAAAAAGAAGTAGTAATGTAAGAAATAAGAAGAAAACAAAAAAATAGAGAGAAAAAAAGGGAAGGGGAAGCACTCGTGCGGGTGCGGGGGAACGTAACGGCGGCCCAATGATTGCCGTAATGGGGCATGCAGGAGGTGGGAGATTGACACGTGTCAAGTCACACGTGTGGGAAGTGAAAGGGATATGACGAGAGACGAGAGTGGGCTGTGATATAAATGCTCTCAACAACCGTTTTGCTTTAGTAATATTCACAAAAACAAAAACCTTTACACAATTTAGCAATTGGGAGAATTTGTGATCTGACCTCATTTCTCTTCTCTTCTCTTATCTCTCCTTAAACCCACCAGCAGCTGTCTCTCACCAAGAGTCAAAACCTTTCTCTTTACTAGGTTTGGTAGCGTGGATTTATATTTAATATATTTTGGTAAAAATTATATATGATTTATGACATTTATGAATTATTAACTTATATAAAATTTTAAATTACAATTGAGATACAATTTTTTTAAAAAATATAAAAGTTACTTGTATTAAAAATTCAAATCTAATCAAACAAATCATGAAATTAATTAGACGTTCAAGTGATGCGGATTAAACTGGTAACCTAACATATCTTAAATCGTTTTTTGACTATCAAACAAACAAAATATTTTTATAATAATGAATTAATTTTTTTTTTCATATTTAATTGATCACTACCATTTATATATGCATTATTTGTTTTTTATTGTTTTCTTACTCTTCATATTCTTTCTCATCATTTTTATTGTCAAATTTTCATGATAAATATCATCGTTACTTTTGCCATCCGGTTCTTCGTTATACTCTTCTTCTTCCTTCCTCATCAGCTTCTTCACATTCTTCTACTGAATAATCATTTAAAACCATTTTTTTAGACAATCATACAACTTGATAACACATCAAACTCGCCTCTTGTCTCGTAAAATTTGTGCAATTCATGGACCAGCTTATTGATACTATCACATGTATACTTACTCGGTTTAAGATCCACACGTATTGAAACTTTTCAAACCAAAATCCTTAATACTACATAATTGCAAATTACTTAGAGAAAGTAATATGAACAAATGAATAGCTAATAAAACATGTGTGTTTGTCATCGATCCTTCTTCTTTAAACCTCAAAAATTAACTCAAACAACATCAAAATCAAGATCTTGCGACGTCAATCCTTCTTCCTTTGACCCAAAAAATAATTTTACAAAAACAATATCAAATCATCCACAAAATCATACATAAAAACATGTTTAAAATTTTTGAGAGTTAAATATTAATAACAATTAAACTTTTTATAGAGTTTAAATATTTATAATATTTTAAACTTTCTATAGAGGTATTTATAATATTTTTAAACATCCTATAAAATTTAAATATTTATAAAATTTGAACTTTTTAAAAGTTTTAATAATTATAATATTTTAAACTTTTAAAATTTTTAAATTTAGATGCCTGATAAATCAAACTTCCTGTTCATTCATAGTTGGAAGCATATTAGTCTTATTTATAATGGTTTTCAGCCATTGTCTAAAATTTTCTAGCTGATGTGGGACATTGTAAATACACTTATTTATAAGTATTTTAATATAGAAATTTAACATAATTTCAAAAATGTTAAATATTGAGTTTTCTAATCTATCGGTCGTTTAAAAAAAATCTTAATATAGAAAATTCTGAAAATTAAAAAAATGTTAATGAATGACATGTCGAATCCGATTGAATGTTTTAAAACTATCTATGGAGGTATTCATAATATTTTTAAACATCTAAATATTTATAATATTTGAACTTTTAAAAAAATTAGAGTTAAATATTAATAATACTTAAATTTCTTATAGAGTTTAAATATTTATAATATTTAAATTTTCTATGGAGGTATTTATAATATTTTTCAATATCCTATAAAGTATAAAAAAATTATAATATTTTAAACTTTTGAAATTTTTAAATTTGAACGCCTAATAAATCAAGCTTTTGCTCATTCGTAGTTGGAAGCATATTATGCTTATATATAATGGTTTTCAGTCATTGTCTAAATTTTTCTAGCCGATGTGGGATATTGTAAATAGTTCTTTTATTTCCATAAATTTAATATTTTACTTTTTCTAAAAAATTCTAGTAATTTAAAAAATGTTAAATAATACTTGAACTTTTTATACAGTTTAAATATTTAAACTTTCTATGGAGGTATTTATAATATTTTTAAACATCCTATAAAGTTTAAGATATTTATAATACTGAACTTTTAAAAAGTTTCAATAATTATAATATTTTTAACTTTTAAAATTTTTAAATTTGGACGCCTTATAAATCAAGCTTCTTGCTCATTTATAGTTTGAACCATATTAGTCTTATTTTTAATGGTTCTCAACCATTGTATAAATTTTTCTAGCCGATATGGGATGTTTTAAATAGTTCTTTTATTTCCATTCCCCCAAAAATTCTGGAAATTTGAAAAATGTTAATGAATGATATGTCAAATCTTGATAGGTTGTTTAAAATAATTTTTAATATAGGAAATTCTGGAAATTGAGAAAATATTAATTAGTGACATGTCGAATTCCGATTAGAAGTATTAAATCCTAGGTAGACAGTCTTAGGAGCTTATAGCTTCTACTTTTATTTAGTATAGACTAGGTTTTGAATCCACGCTACGCGTGAGTTTATTTGATATATTTTGATAAAATTATATATGATTGATGACAATTATGAAATATTAGCTTATATAAAATTTTAAATTACAATAGATTGGTGAAGATTTTACTTTTTAAAAATATATAGTCACTTATGTTAAAAATTCAAATCTGATCAAAAGAATCATGAAATTAATTGGACGTCTAGGCGAGGTGGAATGAACTGGTGATCTAGCACATCCTAAACGGTTTTTGACCATCAGACAAACAAAACATTTTTATAATCATGAGTTAATCTTGTTTTCACATATTTAATTGACTACCACCATCTATGTCTTCGTAATTTATTTTTCACTGTTTTCTTACTCTTCGTATTCTTTCCCATGATTTTCATTGTCAAATTTTGATGATTAATGTCATAGTTACTTTTACTGTCCGGTTCTTCATTATACTCTTCTTCTTCCTCTTCCTCATCAGCTTCCTCACATTTTTCTACTGAATAATCATTTAAAACCTTTTTTTAGACTACCACACAACTTGTTTACCCATCAAACTCTAATACCAAAATCATTGTCTCTTGTCTTGTAAAATTTGTGCAATCTTACGGACCAGCTTAGTCACTACATGCACCCAATTATTGATACATTCACCTGTATACTTTCTCGGGTTTTAGATACACACGTATTGAAACTTTTCAAACCAAAATCCTTAATACTACAAAATTGCAAATTACTTGTAGAGAAAGTATGCTTGTATAGCTACTAAAACATGTGTGCTTTTCATCGATCCTTCTTTTTTAAACCTCAAAAATTAAATCAAACAACATCAAATCAAGATTTTGCGATGTCAATCCTTCTTCCTTTGACCCAGAAAGATAATTTTACAGAAACAATATTAAATCATCTATAAAGTCATACATAAAAATATGTTTTAAAGTGAAGTGATCTTAGTGCAGTGGCAGGAGGTAAGTCCATTTGTAGAAGGCACCATCACACCCGCGATCGAGTCTCGGTTCCTACGAATGTAGAAATTTGGCTAATAAGTCGGCCAGTTGTGGCCCAATGGTTGACAAAAAAAAAAAATATTTTAAATTTTTGAGAGATAAATATTAATAATATTTAAACTTCTTATAGAGTTTAAATATTTATATTATTTTAAACTTTCTATGGAGGTATTTATAATACTTTTAAACATCCTATAAATTTTATTATTATTATTTATTCTTTAGTATAGATTTCATTTGGCTTTTTTTTTATTATTATTATTTATTCTTTAGATATTCTTGAAGTTTCCATTTTCAAAATTTATCCCAACCTTTTCTCTTTAGTCGTATGCATGTATGCATGACAATATTGATAACGCTCATGAACTATGCAGTAAGAGGGAAACAAGTAATCTTTTTCAAAAAAAAAAAAAAAAACATGTAATGAAAAGACCACCTTAGGTTTAAACTCTTTAACAAATAAACATAGCTTTTAAACTAGTTCTATATCACCTTTGGTTCTTCCACAAAACTATTTTACTTATGTCCCTAATTCGATCATATGGGATGAACTACGACTACAACCTCGATAAAGAGATATACGGACTTCAGCACATTACTCTTAACTTTTTGTGTGTGTGTGCAAACTCTTTAATTAACTATGGCAAGAAAGTATAGCAAAAAAAAAGTATTTTCGACTATTTTATACTAACACCCTACACATACATACAAACCAATTAAACTCTCTAAAAAAACACGGAAAATTTACCATTTACGTAATACAGTATTGTTGTTGTTTTGTTTGTTAGGAAGAGTCGAATACTCTGACCAGCTACACTTTAAATTTATACTCCTCCGTATCGTAAATACTTGACTCTGATTTTTCTCATCGAAATACTGATTTTGAAAGTATTTAATGCATTTCTTATTTTCAAAATCAATTAATGATTTTGCTTACTATAAATAAACTATTAAATCAATCCATTTGTTCTAAGCATAAAAAAAGCACACGGTTATATACATCATTTATTGTTTTGGGTTAATCATTTGTAGTGTTTGGATGACATTAATTATTTTCTTAATCTTAATGAAAATCTTAAAACATCAAGTATTCTGATACAGAGGGGAGTACTAACAAATTTGAATTCAGAAGTTATAATAATAGTAATAAATAAAAAGTTACAATAATAAACATCTTGAAATTTGAACTTTTAATGCGTTTTCTCAAACTTGTAACCAAATTGTAGACCAAAAGTGTTTGACATACGTGAGTAATTTGACCTTTATACGTAATAAACTACTCCATAAAAAAAGACAAATAAAAGGACAAAATTAGTCTGACCGAATTGGTTTTTACGACTCGATCTAGTAGATCATGCGGCTACCAGCTACTAATAATCTTATATTTGCATTCGTTATAGTTAAGCAGTTCAATTTAATAACACTGTTTTGAAAATCACAAATTATTCTGAGTGTCACGAATATTATCGACAACAAATTCTCAGGTTTCACACACAAATAGTTTTACATTACATGCTTTATGGATAATATGGAAGAAAAAAAATGAGAAACTTTACATAATTAAATTAGAACAATCTGCGTTATTAAAGATGGTTCAATAGTTTTTTTGAAGTTTATTTTGTCACTTAGTACATAATTTAATAGTACATGATTCCTATATTTTTTGTCATGATCTCTCTAAACTCGGAAAAAGACACATAAAATGACCAACGAAGAACTTAGACCGACTTGATTTTGAATAATGGCGCGATCTAGTGTGCACGTAGCTAAATTATCTTGGATCAATTATATTTTGTCGACAACTCATAAATTCGATATGACTAAGCAAGTTGACTTTTATTGACTTAAACTAAAAAGTTAATAGTAGTCGGATCGAGAGAGATAGAGATGGCTACAACTACAAACAAATGAAAAAAATGAGGAATGGGATCATCACTATCTCTATCACTCTATCAAATCAATGAGACCAAAATCTCAATCATACATATACTTGTTAGGTACGTTTCTTTATTTTAATTTTTGTCCTTTTTCTCTCTAGAGATTAGATTGATTCCAATCACAATTCGCTTTTCTTTGCATCCCTCGAGTTCTCGACCGACAAATATACCTTAAATTAATGCAACATTTTATTTTTACAATCTCTGTCATATCAGATTCTTCCCTTTTCTCTCCTGCAAAGCACACGCATGCATTATGTATGTTATAAACCATTTCTTTACATAGCAAGACAAAATTGTTTTTCTTTTTCTTTTTATTAAAAGATTGTGCAATTCGTCCATACATGATATTATGCTTTACTATTGTAGATAACGAGTTAAGAATATCGAGTTATACTCAACTTTTTTTTTCCTCAAATTAAACTTATATTGATTTTCAGAAGGTACCATTACAAAGAGCTTCAATAAGCCATGCTGGCTTTGTTACAGAATTAATATAGAAAATTTTATCTATACAGCCAAACTTAGCTAAAACATGAGCAATACTATTACATTCTCTTTTGTAAATGTAAATGTAGCTTAATGAAAATTTGAAGCCCAAAATCTGGTGTCTCGTAGAAGGTTTGTTAGTGAAGAGTTTGTATGTAAGTGAAGAGTTGTAATCAACATGAATAATTTTTTTGTAAATGAAAAAACGATATTAGTCCAATGTCTCACATTGAAAATAAACAATCGAGATAGCATAGTGATGTACAAATCGAATAGCATAACTGTAAAATAATGTCTTGACTGTTGTACTAAAAGAATGATAAGTGAAACTTGAAGTATAAATGTGTACAAAATATATATAAGTATAAATATATGTTTGTAGATTGTAAATACAAACCAAACATTATACTAATAAAAAAATTGAACAGAAATCGGAGACGGGTATATATTGGTAAATTAATAGAAACAGTGTAAATCAGCGATTATTCTTCTCATCTATCTATCGTTCAATGTATTACCACTCCTAGCTATTAAGGATGATATTACTTCATAATTACTTATACAAACATATGATAATATTCAAGTTTAAATCTGATTACATAAGTAGAAATTTAGGTGAAGATATGAAGAAGGGTGCATGGGGGTTCCCCCACAGCCACCTATAAAGTTATGATTGCATTTCAATCATTGCCCACGAGCGCAACCCAACAACACATCGCTCTCTTTCCCTTCAATTCATTTTTATTTTATCCCTATCGTTTTTACTTGGCTCGATATATATACATAAGTTTATGTATTACAAATTTCTCATGCTTTGAATCATATCGTCCCACTACCTTTTGGAAACTAGTCATTGCTCACAATGTTTGACTATTTCCCTTCTATTCTTTTTGTCTTTACCTTTCTCCAATTCAGGCTTAGCTAAAATGATTATGCTAAATGAATAGTTAAATTGAAATGATATGGCTCATTGTTGAATTACTCCCAAAGTTTTATTATATATTATTTTAAAAGGAACTATTTGTATATAATATCTGCTAAATTATCTCTAAAAAAACATCGATGGATTTGTAACTAAACACATCACAATCCAAAATTTATTTTGCGAATAATACATACTTTTATTCAAGGTTTTTGCATATAATATAAATATAGATTTTTTTTTTTGAATGTTTTTCTCCGACATGAAAGCATCAACTCATTCTTTATAAACAAAACATAATTATGTAATTAACAGAAAAAGAAACATAATCATGCAGAGGAAAAACCTAAGTAAATGGAAGAGGAGGCTAAACTTTTAATAAAAGCCCCATGAAGCAAGTGCTATTAAGTAAAAGAAAACTACTTTTAAGTTTTAACTAACAAAAGTTAAGTGTATGTGTGTGGTTAATGGCAAACATTAGTAAGACAAATTCTAGATTGTTTATGAAAAGTAGTAATTTTAAATTGTGGCTTGTAATTGACTGTAGTAAAAAAGGACTTTACAATATCGTATATATATATATTAAAAAAAAACGACAAGCATTATTATATAATTGATAAGAAATATAAGAAAAAAGAAGAGGAGAGAAAGAAGAGAAGAGAAGAGAAGAGTGTTGAGTTGTTGTTGCTTGTTGGACCCTCCTCTTAAGTTTTCGCATGGGGTTAACATTATAGCAAAATTCCCCTTTTACTTTCGGCTCTGGTCCCTTTCCAGATTTCATTCTTGTTATATATTATTATCATAATTAGTTTCTATCCACCGATTTTATATTTTATTGTTATTTGTCATCGTTATATTTATATAAGCATTTAATTTCCTACAAATAAAAACCAATTGGGCTGAGATTTGTTTGCGATTGTTACTGCTCATGAATGTTAATGGGTCACTAAAATATTCATCATATTTCCTTTTCATCTTGAAGCAAATTTTGTTTCTTTCAATGTTGCCTGATATTGCTGACAAAATAATATATTTAAAACGCTAATTAGTAATTACACAAACAGAAATGATGAAAACTACATCAAGAAAGATAAAATTAATGTCAAGCAAAATAGGAGTATTATCCAAACCAAAATATAAAGATCTATATTAATTAATCATATTTGGTTGGTCTTTTATATAGTGATGTATTTTCAATTCTTACACGAATACGACCCTTGAGAGCATGTGTCCCAACATAAGCAACAAGAGACGTGTTGTGTTTGTATATACTACATATAATAAGATCAATAAAATGTATTTTCCTAATAATATAGATATACAATTAGCACGAGGTGCTTTGAATTTGGATTCTAGTAATCTTTTCTTATCAACAAGTGACTTTGGATTTTAGTAATCTTTATTTATGAACAAATGAAGCCTTGTTCAAAAGTTTAAAGCATAATTAGTATAAATAAAAAAAATGGAAATACTTAAACAAAATCCGATGTCGTCCAGCGGTTAGGATATCTGGCTTTCACCCAGGAGACCCGGGTTCGATTCCCGGCATCGGAGCTTTTTTGAAAGACTTTATTTTTAACTTGAAAATCCAATTTAGTTCTGGTTCGTACTTGTGATCTTTTCTTCTTTAGTTGCTCAGTCATCACTGATTACAATATTACATAGACTTCTAAATCCCTGTTTAGATATGTCATTACTCAATCTAAGATGGTTTGCAAACAAGAACAATCTAAGATGATCTCTCGAATGTAACAAAATCTTACCAAGCAGACTAAGTGGTAGGTAATCAGTTCTCAACATTTTTTCACTAATCAAATTTATCATCCCTAAACATAGTTTTATCGGTAAACATATAACAAAGTTAGCAACCAAGTTCAACGGTAAACAAACAGAATTGAAGCAAAGTTTGATTCATTGGTAAACATAAGATTCTCAAGTTTTTACGTTTTGAACATGTGGTGATCATCAACGAGCATACTCACGCGACTCTGATCTCTCAGACCGCTTGTACTCGCGTTCATATCTGTAGTCATCTTCCTCCATTTTGTCATATCGATTGCTGTACCGGTCTGTGTCCCCCTGATCATCTTCGTAGTAGCCACGGGTCTCTTTTGGCTCCCCACGTTTGTCTCGGTCGTACTCCGTATCTCTTTCACGGGATCGACCACCACCTTCATGCTCATATTCACCTCCTTCATAATCCCGGTCCCTCTTTCTACTGCGCTCTCGGTCATGATCCCTTGAAGAACGATCACGTCCCCTGTCACGGTCACGGCGGTCTCTGTCTCCTCTATCACGGGTCCGGTCACGGTCACGGTCACGATCACGTTTGCTGTCTCTGCCTCCTTGGTCCCGGTCTCTGTGGTGCTTATCCTCTCTCGGTCTGTCACGAGACCGCTCTCGAGGTTGTTCATGAGACAGCTCATGAGACCTTTCTCGTTCCCTTTCTTTTCCCTTTTCCCGAGATTTCTCACTGGAGACAAGGCCACAACATCATCAACACAATAACAGTAACAAGGCAAAAGAGTTTAGTACGAATGGAAATATCTTTACCGCTCCTCCCGTGGTCTTGATGGCTCCTCTGACTGGGAGATTCTTCCTTGCGGTTGTTGTTCCCCAACAACTTCTTCACCACCACCAACTCTTGAGGTCCCAAGTCCACCACCAAGCCTGCGTGGACGCCAGTTTGGGACGGTTCTACCTCTCTCGACATCAACCAAAACTCTTCTACCATCAATCTTTTGTCCATCAGCTTGTTTATATGCAGCTGTTGGAAGAGCACAAAACACGATGCATATCAGTAAAAAAGAACAAACATATTAGGGAGACAAGAAAAGGGGTTGAAAGAAAACAGATCCGATCAGACCTTTCATGTCACGGGTGTGCATGTACTCAATGAAAGCATATCCTTTGGGTTTATTGGTCAGCTGATCAGCCACCAAATGAACCTGACAAGGATTAGAAGAAGACATCAACAATTCAAAAGATGTAAGAATAAATCAGTTTCCAGACAAAAGTGTTTCATATCAAACAAACATGCAGCTCTATAAGGCAGGCAACCTTTAAGTTGTGTCCATATCCGAGAATGTCACCACCCACATCAAGAATTGGCAGAAAAATGGATGCATTGCAGCAAGGGTCTAATAAACCACCCCTTACCAGGGTATTGAAACTCAGATAACTAAAATGTATATAAAAGTGAACCATATCACCTTCATAGTAGCCCAAGTCCCAGATACTGAATATTTATAGATGTTAAGATAGGATCATAGGAAAAGGGAGAAGATTTTATGATACTCCCGACTCAAACTATTAAGTATTAACATTGTAAAGAATAACCTTGGTTGATTGAAACTAAAGAGCTTTCTATACACTGCAATATTTTGCAAGACGAAGCATTTTCTTCGAACAGAATGGCTTTGGAATATGGGCAGAAATACTTATACCTAGCTTATCAGGTCATTACAGATTCAGAAAATACCTAATTGACTAGGTAAACCGTGAGCCTCCAACCTCTATATCATAGTAATAGGATAGTGTATCTGTTCTCTGAAGGGACAAGGAAAAAAGCAACTATACGAGAACGTCTTAAGCAAACACCTTGGAGAGAGGATTCTTGTGACATTATAAGAGATGCATCTATACAAGTTCTAAGAGACTTGATGGCTTTACAAAGTCCAAAGATATGCACAGAAATTCAAAACTAGAATGGCTTTTTTGGTCTAGCAGAAAGGATGCAAACTTACAAGAGACTGAAAATTATTAACCTTGGAGACCTTTGCACATGACATTTTAACATATTTTGCAAAGAGCTCGAGAGAGGGAAGCCATTTTACAAATTCTTACCGAACCCGCAAGGGAATGCTCAAAATAACCTACCCGTTTAATTGGTCCATAAGATTCAAACTCCCTTTTAATCTTACTCTCTGAGGATTCGTAGTTCTGCAAGACGATAACAGGCCAAAGTTAAGCACAACATAACTCAACTGTCTAACAAAAGTCAATCTAACACAAAATAATAGGAAGCACAACTTACAAGTCTTGAAACGAACAATGTCTTGTATGGATCTCCAGTGGCATTTGGATCATTACTAGGGTCATCTGCATATAAAAATTCAAATTAAATTGGAATCCTCAAACCTAAGAGGGCATAGAAAGGAACACAATATAACATATAGTGGATTACATTTCTTCAAGTCCTCAGCAGCCTTTTCAACACCTTTCTCCAGTCGTAACTTATGAATTCTCTCCCTTTTCTGTGACTGTAGCGTGAAACAAAAAACACACAACTATAAGAAACTAAATCCAGTAAAAGCTCACATAACCAAAACAGTTCAAGGTGTATCATACAGGTAATTCAACTTCTGGCTTAGGTGGAGCGTATTCTGGATCCCCAGGATTGGCAAAGTTACTCACAAACTGAGCCATACCTAAAATGAATACACAAAGACAAAAATCAAATCCAACGCTCGTGATAATATAAAAGTTCAAACACACACAATCAGATATACAACAAGTTCAGACCAGTATAAGGCGGGCATTTTTTCTTCTCTGGTGGTGGCTTATACTCCAACGGTGGCCGTGGCTCAAAGAGCCTCAAGAGATTGTTTGTTAAGCCAGTAGGGTGGCTTTGACCCATCTGCAATACATAAAAGATACATCAACAACACTAAAGCTACAATAAATCTTCCTCGATCAAGCCTTGCATCAACTGGAGTATCAGATTGATTCCAAACTCTAAAGATAAGCTCAAGATCATATACCCTAGAATCATAAATCTCAATTCAAGAATCAAATATAGAACCGAAGGAAGGATCAAACGAAGTTGAGTATTCAATTGAAGAAGTAGAACCATTAGATAGACAACGAATACTACAATCTAGAGAGAGGTAGAAGATTAACAAGAGTAATCAGCGAATTTGAGGTAAGAAGAGACGAACCAGCTTAAGCTGAAGAACACTGGCTCTGTTCTGAGTTTTAGGGCGCGCCTGAACGGCGGCGTTTGGGTTACGCATGAAAGGATCGCCGGAGTCTCCCATGGTGACAACAGATCTCGGAGCTCTGCTAGGGTTTTTGCAGGAGGATGCGGATGCAGGATTTGTTGTTGCAGAGACAAATCAAAATTAACAAAAACCCAAAAATAATTTCTTAACCGGGTTTTGGTTATTAGAAAACCGGGTTGAGATCTGTGTGATCACGAAATGTCGAAAACGTTGCCGTGTTGGTATAACATCGTTCGCACTTTAGACCCTCTTGCTGAACTAGAGAGTTCGTTTCTTCGACTTGGTTCAGACCCGCACGTATGTGCAGAATTGATTTAAAAACTAAGGGGATGTATTGAACTTGTTATTTTAGGAGATTTTGGGGTATTCTTAAATCCTCTATTATTTAATTGGTGATTTTTAAAAATCATCTGAAATCATTTGTTTATGAATGTGAAATTTCTAAAAATCATTTATAATCTCTTGTTATTCATTCAATAATTTGTAAATCTCAGTTAAAATCTACTGTTATTCAAAATATCACATTTTTTAAAAAAAAATCCTACTGAATGGGATTCTAGAAGATTTTTCTAACATTTCTAGTTCAAAAATATAACTTACAAAATCACACCTTAATAGGTGAAATTTTGACAGATTTTTTTTAAAAAGAAAAGTCGACACTTATTGCAATTTTTTTTTACAAAGTACCTCGTCCATCTATCTCTCTCTCTTTTCTTTTCTCTCACATACATACCTCAAGCAAAACTCCTAAAAAGCAACGGGATTCCCCGGGAAACTTTTTATTATGTTATGGATTCCCCGGGAAACACAAATCATGTGAAGCGCTAAGGTGAGTCTCGTCGGAGCCGGAGCTCTTTATCGGATCCATCTCCACCGTTGCTCTCCAGGCAATAATAACCCTCTTTCTTTTCTCATCTCAAGATGATCAATTTCATGTTACAGAACCTCTAACTAAAAGCTAGATTCAATTTTTCTACTTTAAGGTGCTTAGTGAAGCAGCATGGTGGAAAATCCAGTAACTCTATTTGCAAACTCTGTTTCTTTTGATATCATAAAACCAAAAAAAAACTGCAGATTTAATTCACTAAGTTTTGATGAAATTGGTGGTAAAAGCAGGAAATTGTATTGAATCTGAAACAAGACCAGCTATTGTATGGTTTTTGGATGGTTTTTAGTAAGCTGGGAAAATGTTATAGCTGATTCTAAAGAGACAAAAACTATGATCTTTATGAAAGTATTGGTTTGTTCAAATTGATAGGGTACTATAGTAGGGCAAGCACAAAGATTCAAAACAATTCATCTTTTACCTTTGTTAAGAAGAAGATGGTTGGATCAGATATATATAGGTTGATCATATGCTTGGATCATTTTCATCACTTTTTGACTACAATGTCTATTTTTTTTTTTCTATAACCAAAGTGTAAAAGAAGTTTAGGTAAACGTGATTCTTCTACGATGTTGTATTTGCCAAGTGCCAATAACCTGATCTAGTTCTTGTTGTCACTTGTTTAACACTTCGGTCAGACACAGCCAAGAACCAAATACATAATCATGGACAGATGAGCTTTCTCATCATAATCACGGCAACTGAAACAAGAGAACAAGGTTTTTTTTTTTTTAATATCAAAATCACCTAAAATTCAATAATCAAATCTCACCAAATCCCAAAATCCAAATCTCATCAAATCCTAAAATCTCAAATTCAGTAACCAAATCTCCTAAAATTATACTCAAATCTCTCAAACATAAACAAAAACACAGAAAATATTTAGGATTTGAAATATGAAGAGAGCAGGATAAGAGAACTGAGTTACAATTACAACTTTTTTTTTTTTCCTTACATCAAATGAGTTACAAACATACAATTACAATTTATATTGTGTTTAAATAAAAATGGGTGGAGAAAAAAGTTAATTCACAATTTATGTAATTTCAATTACAATTTAGTAGCAAATGAAGAAATACAAATATGGATTAATGTATATAACTAAATGTGTTATGTTTTAATTAAAAATAAAATTTATATTTGTAAAAATAAAATGGCAAATGGATAAAAAGGAGATAATGAAACTTATATATACCTCATATTTATTGAGAACAATTTGATGAAGAACAATAATATCACGCCATAAAGTTTAACACTAACCAAACTTTTTGCTAACTCAAAGCAATAATTATTAATAACAAATCTGAAAAGTAGATAGTAATAGGTAATTTCTTTGAAAGTTTGAATACTGCAAAACAGAGTTTGAGCTCATACCAACTATTTGACAGACAAAAATTAACCAAAGCCAAAGATTTTCAAATGCAACGGATAGTAAAATTGTGGTTAAGAAGTCAAACATGATGGATGAAAACAACTTTGAACAGTTCATCAATGAACTTGGGATCATGTCCCAATTAAACCACAAAACATTGTCAAGGTACTGAGATGTTACCTCGAGACTGAAGTTCCCATGCTGGTTTACGAGTTTGTTCCCATGGAGATCTCTCTAACTTTCTTAATTAACGGACGTTGCTAATGCACTCAAACGTTTTGATCAAGATTACCGCAGTGACATTAAGAGTTTAAATATCATGTTTGATGAGAACCACAAAGCCAAAGTCTATAGCTTTGAAATTTCAAGTCGTCAAATGTGTGTTGGTTTAATTGATGTGTATATATTTTGTTAGCTAACAACTAATCATCATCTATTATTTTATGTGTGGTTAAATAATTTCACACTAAATTTCATCAAAAAAAAAAGTTGTACATTTATATGCAATAAATTAGCAAAACATATGCATTTCTAAAGCAAAATTAATGCATTTTCTTGAACCACATTTTTGACATTGCTTCCATACACTTTCTAATGTTTTTCAAATCTTTAAGAGAGAAAACATATAAAAAAAAGGAATACATAAACATGAGAATATAATTATAATTTAAAACAATTAACCAAGTTGAGAACAAAAAAATAGTTATTGCATAGCTGTTGCAGAATCAAATTACTAAATGAAAAATTTGATAATTTCTGCCAAATGAAAGGCTAAATCTTTCACAATTGATGCTATTGTTTACCTGAATTTGGTTTTACTTTTATCATGACTTGAAATTAATTAATATGTGAGATATTTATCTTTATTGTTTGAATCAATGAACGTGCACTATTGAAACAATCTCATTACTTTGCTTATACAGATTATTAGAATAAAATGTTCTCTAAGAGTTGGAGATCTTATTGGGTCTACATGTATTACGAACGTATTTCATTTTGAACAATTCTTGGGTTCACTCCTAGGGTGACTTCATTTGTTCACCTCTTGTTATTTTAACCAGTGAGAATCTAACATGTCAAAATACATTTGTTAACATATTCATTCACTTCTTTATAAAATAAATAAAATAAAATTTGTAAACATTATTATAAAATTAGTAACTTAAATCGCTCTTTTATAAACACAAACCGATATATGATTTCATTTTAATTGTAAAATTCAAACCCTAACAATCTTAGTTGTAAACCTAAATCGACATATAATTTCATTCTAATTGTAAAATCTAAACTCTAACCATCTCATTTGTAAACCCAAACCAACATATAATTTCATTTTAATTGTAAAATATAAATCTTAACCAACTCATTTGTAAACTCAAACCGACATATAATTTTGTTTTAATTGTAAAATCTAAACCTTAACCACTTCATTGTAAACTTAAACAAACATATAATTTCGTTTAAATTATAAAATATAAAGCCTAACCACTATATTTGTAAACCCAAACCAACATAAAATTTTGTTTTAATTGCAAAATCTAAACTCTAATCACTTTATTTGTAAACTCAAACCGACACATAATTTTGTTGTAATTGTAAAATCCAGTGTTCAAGAAAGCGCTAGGCGGTATGTGGGCGGTGACCGAGCGGCTAACGCCTAGTCGAGATTTAGGCATTTTTAGGCGGTTTAGAAGTTTACAGTACGAACATTATATATATATATATATATATGTGATATTATCTGTAAAATTATGTAAATATTTATGTTAGAAGAAATAAATAATAATAAATCTGAATCTAAAATTAGTAAAAATATATTTATTTAATAACATATAAACATTTATATGAATATAAAACTTAAAAATTGAAATATATGTAGTTAAAAATAAAAATATACATTAAAATAATATTATGTGATTTTAGGTGGTCTAAACGGTCGTTTAGGCGTCTGATGACCGCCTAGTGCCTAGACGGCATCTATGCGACCGCCTAGTGCCTAGACGGCATCTATGCGACCGCCTAGACCATTTTTTTGAACAATGGTAAAATCTAAACCAAACTAATATTTAACTTTTTTAATTTATTTTCTTAATTTCTTTTTTTAATTTAATTTTAATTTATTTTTAAAATAAAATAATATACAGAAAATTTGATTGGTTGAAAAAAAAGAAGGTGAACCTAAGTATTTTCCATTTCAAAATCTACTATTTGTTTTCAATGACGTGTTATGTTGCGATTAGTAATTGGTCTACACTTAGTTTGGATCAACTACTTATACAAACCGGCCTGGATATTGAATCGGATCTGACAAAAATATTAATTGACACTTTATTTATAACGAAATTACACGTAGCTAACCAAAACACTGGTCACTAGGAAGTGGACCAGGAACCGACCCACTACCCAAGAACTGAAGACCGAACACCACAAGAATGGCTAGAACCGACAGATACGACAAGCCCTCCACAGCACCCAACAAACCAAACGGCCCATTTGGCAGACCCGACCCGGTTTTTGTCTTGGTGTACAGAGACCAACCAACGATGCCAACAACCACCAAGTAGCTCACACCTTCCAACGCTCCGATTGAACCAGCTGGTCCTGGAGGCAAGCCACACCCCGTGGTCTTCAGAGTGTAGAGGGACCATCCAATAACCGGTGTCGACACTAAACCACCGGCTATAGCTGCTGTCTCCAGAAATCCACCAGTGTCAGTATTGTCCTTGGCCTTGGCTACTATGACCCTACCTGACGGCTTAATTGATCGCCGGATCAAATTTCCCTGGTGAAACGATGGTGGAAGAGAGGCAGAGATCGGAGATAGTAGAAGCATTTTGAGAGAGAGAGAGAGAGGTAGAAAAGGTAGAGATAGGGAGAGAAAGATTGGATTTTTGAACTCTCAACCGTTACCACATAAAAGAGCAAAACTCTCTGCATAAGCTTTTCAGAAGCCTTCTCACGACCGTTTGATCATAATGCATCACAAAGACACTAGGACAATCCTAGCCAAAACCATCCTGACCAATTCTGATACGACATGTGTAAGTGTAGTGGACGTAAAACAAAAGACAGATATAACTCAAAAGATTTATCCACATAAGCATCTTACAAGACCCTCTAGGAGAGGAACAAGGTCTCGAAACTCTTCCTTTGGATCTTTTTTTTTTTGTTTGTTTTTGTGTTTTTCTTTCCCTCCATAAAGTGGGGTTTCTAAAAGGGCGGTAAATCCAAGCTGAGTAACCGTCATTTGAAAATCCACCAGCCTGACCATAACTGACATTTGAACATTCAGATATAGCCGCCCTAATCCAGAAGGAGCACGGCTTCATTCCCATCTAAAAACTCATCAAACTAGAGATTCTGATCTGTAATATGTGTCATGTTCAACCTTCCTCATCATCAACACCATCATCATCGTCGTCATCATCATCATCATCATCGTCATCGTCCTCCCCATCATCATCATCATCTCGTTTTCTCTTTGGGCGAGATGATGATGGCAAGGACTGGTCAGGAATTGGCAGGTCATTTTCGACTTCTTCTTCTTCATCCGGATCGTTGTCTTCATTGATGGGCTCGATGTCGCTACCCACAGCATCATGATCTTCTACTTGAGACACTGGCTGAACAAGGTACCCTTCACCTGATTCTTCATCCTATCAAATTCATCAAATTCTAAGTTAGCACTAAACACAAAAGCAACAATTTGACAAGTCAGAACTTTATGCTTGGAAACATTCTAACATAAAAAGGGTCAACATTGGCTTTGATTTGTCTTCACATAACACAACAGGGTTAACTGTAAACCTAACCTTGAACTTTATGCTAACACGACATGGCTCACTGTAAATCTAACCTGATACTTTATGCAGCAGTGCAGCACAACCCAACACAGATAGTCTAAACCAGCAAGAACAATAGATTGATACGTGTCCACTAACAATCACCAACGTTCTAACATCTATCTATGAACAGCAGCAGGACAGTGAACTTAAGAATAAATTTTCTCCAAAATAAGTAGCAAGTCTATCACAAGAACCTATCTGCACTCGGAACCAGTGGAAAACCCCAAGAAAAAAGTTAGTGAAACCCAAAAATGCATTAATATATCAAACTGCATAACATTTGTGAGTACCAAGTATCTCACCTCCTCTTCAGCATCATCATCTTCATCCCCAAACTCCACATCATCCTCAACCCCTTGGTCATCTTCGCCAGTCTCGCCATCACCGTCTTCATCGTCATCCCCTTGCTCATGCCCATCAATCTCTCCTGCGTTCATCAACCTCCCTGTACTGCCTGACCCACCAGGACCACGATCATCATTATCAACTTCCTCTTCCTCCTCATCCTCTTCGTCATCTTCTTCATCATCAACCCCATCTTCCTCATTATCACTATCTTCAATCTCATGCACCTCAACCACATCATTATCTTCACCGACTTCCTCCTCATCAATCTCCTCCCCAGACTCACTATCATCTTCCCCTACTTCCTCCCCATCCCCATCCCCATCTACAGCTTGAAGACGGAATCCATTAGCACGATAACTAGTCCCGTTAACTCCAGCAGCCTGCTCTGACTCATCATCCTCCGCATCACTCTCTTCATCCTCATCAACATCCACAACCCCATCAAGCCTATCACTATGCCCATTACTCATCCAAGGAGCCTCTGCTCTCTCATCTCCATCAACCTCCCCACTTCCAGGATCCTCCTCATCACCTTCCTCCTCTTCCTCATCATCCTCCTCATCTTCCTCATCATCTTCATCATCAGACTCAGGCCTCTCATTCCCTTCAGCATCAGTCTTATCCAAATACTTCAAAGTTTTAATCAACCCAAAAACCCTAGATCGATAATCCTTAACCCTAGTGACAGGACACTCATACAGATCAAGAGAGACGAGCTTCAACTCAGCCAAAGGAGCAAGATCCTCAACAAACTGGATCCGGTTATTGGATAAATCCAAATCACGCAACGAATCAAGACCAGCTTCAACGAGAAACTCCAAACCAACAGTGATCCGGTTATCAGATAAGATCAGCTTCTGCAAGCTACCAAGCCGAGGGAACTGCTCAAGCGAAGAAACGCCGATGTTAGCAACAGAGAGATGCTGAAGATTCTGAAACTTCTCGAGAACACTAGGCGGTGGTAAACGTCCTTGAACGCATTTCACAGCACCGTCAAGTGTTAGCGTTCGTGTAGCTAACCTATCTGTTTGACCATCTAGAGCCGCTTCAACAGCTCTTTCCCAAATCTCATCCATCAAGAACAACAAAAGAACACAAACCCACCTTTAATAAGCTCACAACAGACCGTTATATAAAGCGTATTCACCTCTCTCTCTCTCTCTCTCTCTCTCACTCTCAAACAGAGAACAACTAGGAATACTCGCCGAGAAGAAGATTTCACAACACAGCGAAAAAAAAAAAAAGGTAAAAACAGAGGAAACCGAGAAATCTAGATGATGGGTAAGAGATTGATTAAAGCAAAAAAAAACAAAAGCCCCTCTTTTTGAAACGGAAACCCTAATTTTGTACGGTCACACACCACCCAGTCGCCACTAAAACCTCGTGAGGAAGACGAAAACCTAACCTTGTTTTTTGCTCTTCTCTTCTTTAATTGATTGAGAATTCCGGGTCGGGTCGGTTCGGGTTAAAAAGTTGGGGACGGGTGGGTGGGGTTTTGAAGATTTGTTTGTGCGAGTGTTTTTATTTAAACAGCCGTTGGATCTATATGTTGAGGATCGATGACGTGGCGAAACGGAAGGTGTAGATTGAAATAGTTTTGGTTTTTTGGTTTGTGTAGAAGAAAAAAAAAGGGATCTGGGACAAGTTCGACACGTCTCTGTTTTGTGCAACTAATAGTGGACCCTTTTCTTTGACATATTTACCAAAATCGCCATTATCTTCTTTTTTTTTTCAATCAAAGATGAATTTTCAAATCTACTAGTGCGATCTTTGTAGTTATATTAGATATTTAACAACATGTTATAATTTGTGTGTGTGTTTGTTTATGTGCAACTTTTCCTGAGTCAAGATGTGAATTAAAGCTCTCTTCTAAGGAAATTTAGTTCATATAGTTATTTTTGTAGAATAATATAGAGAATCGTTGTAACTTATGGATACATCTGTCTACTGGAATATAAAGGAAAAAAAAAAACATATTAATCAAAAAGAAACAAGAAAGTAGCAAGAAAGAGTCAACAACATTTGAAATCTTCTACATGAGTTGAGTTGGAAACTTGGCGTTGATAAATGACAAGAGTAGGTATAATAGTTTAGCTTGTAGTTTAGTTTTTAACTCTCTTTGGCATATATGTATAAATTACTGTTTTTTTTTTTTTCAAGAAACAATATAGCCGTTTTTTTTGTCCACAATATACATAACGTTACAAAATACTACTATAATTTTAAATGTTCCAAAAGTTTGGAATAATTAAACCGGTAATCCAAAAGAAGAGAATAAAAAAAAAATGTCACAAGTCCGGTTTTCAAATCGGTTTGGGAAAGAACGTAAAACTAACCAACCAAAAAAATTCCCAAAAACATTGAAAAATCAACCTCTTTGACCCGTCTTTATGTCATCCGTCTATCGTGATTTGTCGCTTTTAGATAATAGAAAACAAATTTACTACTACTAATACATCTCTGATTTCTCCACCATATGCATTATTTATACAATGTCAACAAAGTTATCATGCATCATTGATTTTGCGTTAGTTTTTTTTCTTTCTTTAAACTGTGGTCGTATTCCTCGGTTTGGAAATAGACAGACTATATGATTCTCGTACCGCTCGGCTCGTGTCCAGTTCATGATGAAGCGATATATGTCTTCATCATGGATTCTTTTGTCGTTAATGTGAATCGTATCTTTAACATGTATTTTTGTTCAAATCAGTTCAAACTAACATATACATAGAGCTGATATTTAATTTTAGTCGGTGGATATATCAGTTTTGATTACCTTACAAAACCGGACAAATTAGTTTTGACGATCTAATTAAATAAGGTGTCTCTCATTCTGAATCATCCACTACAAGAGTTAATATTTAACGTTTTTGCTTAACATTATTTAGTAGTTAGTACCAGAGCCATCTCGTTTACTCTATTGCTTTGGCGTTTATTATCAGACAAATGAATATATTTTACTTCGACCGAAGATTTGTGTAGAAAGTTCAAAGAGTTTGATGGTTATTGTAGAAGCACAGAACGAAGGTGAAAGCTTGTCTATTCATTAGCAAGTATACACACATATATATTACAATGGCGTGGAGGAGAAGCCTAAATCAAAGGGATATCAATCAAATATACACAAGTAGTTATGGTAAAGAATAACTCTAATTACATGACATATGGGATATGATATCTGTAGAGAATAATATCCCAATAGTTATCCTGTCTTATGAAGTCTATGATGAAAACGTATATAGTAGACCACATTGAAATAATTAGGAGAAGATGGTTGATTAACGTACGTGTCAAAAATAATGAAAATGTATTGCTATAATTATCACTCGAGATTGTGGGCGGCGTTTCTTTTCATGGCAAAAATTCCATGTGTGTCTCATTCTCAAATCTTCCAAAGCATTAACTAAATAATACTATAAAATGTTCGTAATGGCATTCTGCAACATATTTAGGCGTTTAGCTTTCCCAGTCTTCCAAGTGTGAAGTTAAAGAAAATACATATTTCATCAAGATTACTCTCTGAAGTGAAGTCTGAGGTGTGAGCTAGATCGTATATGAAGAATTTTATTTGTATAAACTAGTGGACATATGTCACATGCCGGTCGTTCAAAATTTTGAGGGCGAATCCTCTAGCTAGTATATACATGAAGAAGTACTGTATTCAGATAATATTCTTGATATTATTTGATGAGTTTTCATAAGTTGTAGAAGTTCTTATAGATAAGGCAAATAAACCAATTATTAAGATTTTATCCTTTTTTATCCTCTCATGTTTTCAAAAAAAATTAGAGAGATGTTAACGAATCTGAGAATGCAAAGATAAGCTAGTATTATCAATACACTGCGTACGTAACTTATCATTTGATGAGGCTAAAACACAAGATCCATACAACACTAGCTACTAATTAACCTTCGGTGAGACTAATAAAAAACAAGATCCATACACAAATTGGAGTAATCTTCGACAGGCATGTGAACGGAGTGAGGAGTGACCAACTTGAACCTCCGATCCTACTACAACATCGGTCTAATAAAAACCTATGAACCTTCATCCACTTCAGATTGTTCTGCCATCTCAATTCTTAGCGTCATGCTTGTTCTCTGTTTTGAGGATTTTCAATACTGTCTCTAAACCAATTTTTTTTTTTAATCAGGTGTTGTGTTGAATACTATATGTTTTTATGGACTTTTTTTTTTATATCTATTTCATGATCTACCATTAATAACGGTTAAAATTTGTTGCACGAGACAGAGTTGTTAATACAAATTGAATTCGAATGGGCCTAGCTCGGGATATCAATATTTTGGCCCAATGATATCCATTTATGCAAAATTAGCAAATCTTTGGTTTATATAACCTATAATTTTTAATTAAGTATTTGGATTATCGTTATAATGTGTATTGCATCTATTGTAATATGTACACGCGAACAACTATTATTTTGCTAGAGATAGTTGTTGTCATAGTGGTGAAACTTTATCTTTGTAGGAAATTGGAATTTATAAGCTGGCTAAAATAGTGTTCTGGATTCTCTAGGGACCCTGTCATCCCTTAAAATAATGTTGTTTATATATAAAGTATACTAATTCTCTTTAAATGTAAGTGATACATATATGCTTTTGTATATAATCAATCTCATCTTGTAAACTTGTAAAGTATGATGACAAAAGATGATGAGAATAGTTGTAAAAAGGGACAAAGGGTGTTATTTGGTTCGAGTTTTTATCCAACGAGCCTAAATGAAGTAACAAGATACATACATACATACATACACATGGCTTCACCTTAGCACCTCGCAGGCTCACACTTACGACGGACGCCCTATATCAGAAAGGTCAAAGTCAACAAACCACGCGATGAATTGCATTAAATGTGTAATAGCATAATAATCTGAAGACTGAATTGTTTGTTTTTTTTTGATAAGTGATAACAATGATAGACGACAAAATGAACCGTAATTTCAAAATTGCCGAAATTGTTTAGCTTCTGTTTTCTTGTTTTATCGACAATTATGGAAAATTACATTTTTCTTTTTTTTTTCTTTAAACGGAGATGTTTGGTCCGACAACGTGACGGTAAATCCTCCACTGTCTTCGCTTAAGGACAAAAAACGATAATCAATATTTACTTACCTTCTCTTTTTTTACTTACACAACTTATTTTTATCATTGTAGTTCTTTATTCTTTTCATTTTTCATATACAGTAACTTCTAAATTTAAAATTGCATTGTAGTAACTCAACGGTAATATTAGTAGTAACTTGGTTAGTAATATTAGTGACATGATTATTGAATAACAGATTTTGTATTTCACTAGAGCACATCTTACGGATATAATAAAGATTCAATGACATAAAACTACTTTATCTACTAACTTCTATAAGTTTTTCTTATCCATTTTAAATTCAAATGAGTAAGATTATTATAATTAAGAGAAAGAGAAAGACAATGAAATTGATATTTTTTTTCTTCTTTATATTATAAAAAAATTGCATGGCAGTCCAAAATCAAATAGATAGATAGAGATACTTGAAAACACTCCAACCCCACAATGATCGACAAAATATTTCTTTTAGATGGCTCAATTTTTTATTTTGATTTTTTTTTTAAAATAGAAATATCAAACATGAATTAAAAAATAGAGGAAAGAAGAAGAAAAGGCTCCTTTGTCTCGGAAGAACCGAACCTTTTCTTTCTTTCTTTCTTTCTTTCAACACCAAAAATCTCACACAAGCCGACTTATTTCATCACTGTCTCTTTCGAGAAAAACCAGATCGACGGCGTAGTAACTCTCCGGTGAACTCTCCTCAAACCATTCGATAAGTGTTGATGTTAAAAAGAAGTTTTTTTTTTTTAATTATGTTTTCAATGTAAAGTTTTTGTTTTATTTTTTGTTTCTTTAAATTTTTAATCCGTTCGTTATCAGAAAAAGTAGGTAGCAAAAAAAAAAAAAGAGAGAGATTTTTAGTTTTTTTACGAAAAGCAGATTGACTGGTAGCTGAAGAATAACGGAGGAGAATTTTAGAAAGAAAAGAGTAAAAATAATTAAAAGCCCCGTAAAGGTTGAAACTTGGTTGACGAAAATTTTCTTCATTTATTTCATTTTTTTCATTCTAAAACTTTTATTTATTTATTCAAGAATCAATCAGTTAAGAAACAACAAAAGTGAGATTTTTTCCTTTTTTTTTGATATAACAAAAAAAAAAAAAAAGATGCCGGTAAATTTAGATAACTCCTCTACAGTCTCCGGTGAAGCAAGTGTTTCAATCTCATCCACCGGAAACCAAAACCCACTTGTTAACTCCACCGGAAAGAAGAAACGTAACCTCCCCGGCATGCCTGGTACTATTATTAATATTATTATATACTCTTAAGTAATCCAAACTTTTTTATTATTACAAAACTTACAATATTTGTTTTTTTTTTTGTTTTTTTTTAATATATTTTCAGATCCAGAGTCTGAAGTTATAGCTTTATCACCAAAAACTCTACTAGCTACCAACAGATTCGTTTGCGAAATCTGTAACAAAGGGTTTCAAAGAGACCAGAACCTACAGCTTCATCGTCGTGGTCACAATTTACCGTGGAAGCTTAGACAGAAGTCTAGTAAAGAAGTGAGGAAAAAAGTCTACGTTTGTCCTGAAGTTAGTTGTGTCCATCACGAACCTTCACGTGCTTTAGGAGATCTAACTGGAATCAAGAAACACTTTTGTCGGAAACATGGTGAGAAGAAGTGGAAATGTGATAAATGTTCCAAGAAGTATGCTGTTCAATCTGATTGGAAAGCTCACTCCAAGATTTGTGGTACTAAAGAGTATAAATGTGATTGTGGTACTCTCTTTTCTAGGTAAAAGTATTCATCAAACGTGTATTATTTAAAAAATAAAACCCATAACTCAATCTAATGTTTTCAAGTGGTTTTTGTGTTGTTAGGAGGGATAGTTTTATAACGCATAGAGCTTTTTGTGATGCTTTGGCTGAAGAGAGTGCGAGAAGTAATACTCATAGTCAGAGTAAGAAACAGAGTCCTGAATTTTCGACCCGGAAAAAACCAGTACCCGACCCAAATCCTGCTCCGGTGGATACTGAGTCTGCTAAAATCAAATCTTCCTCGACTTTAACTATTAAGCAATCAGGTAAACAGTCTCTTGTAAGAGTTCTAGATTAGGAAAAAAAATTTGGTAATTCTTTTGTCGCTACATTTCTTTGTTTTTAGCTTAAAATGAAGATGGTAAAGTAGTAATCTTTGTTAATATGGTCGGTGTGATCTTGGGAGTTTAGTTAGGTGTTGTTCTCTTGTCCGTAGTGATGTATTATTTTATCTGTTACCTGATTAAGAACTTAATTCGTTTGGTAAGTTAAGTAAGTTGTTCAATGGCTGGATTGATTCTTTATGATAAAATGAATTCAAAGATATGATTGTTTTGTCTTTTTTTTTTGGGAATTGAAAAGTATCAAACTTTATGTTAATGACTTATTATGACTCTTATGATATACAGATTCTCCAAAAACCCTCCGGAGATAGTTCAAGAAGCTCCAAAACCGACCGGTTTAAATGTTACACGCAACGGTGTTTTCGCTGGCTTATTTGAATCTTCCTCGGCTTCTCCAAGTATATACACAACATCTTCTTCTTCACAGAGTCTATTTGCGCCATCTTCGTCCATCGAACCTATATCTTTGGGTCTCTCAACAGGTCATGGATCATCGTTTCTCGGGTCAAACCGATTCCAAGCTCAGCCCGCGATGTCAGCAACCGCTTTACTTCAAAAAGCAGCTCAAATGGGAGCAGCTTCTTCAGGTGGTTCATTGCTTCGTGGATTAGGGATAGTTTCATCAACTTCATCTTCTATAAACACAATAGTTTCTCATGGACTTGGATTAGGACTGCCTTGCGGTGGCGAAAGCAGCTCGGGTTTGAAAGAGCTCATGATGGGGAATTCATCCGTGTTTGGTCCGAAACAAACGACACTAGACTTTCTCGGATTAGGTAGAGCGGTTGGTAACGGAAATGGTCCAAGCAACGGACTATCTGCTCTAGTTGGAGGAAGCAGCGGCGTCGACATGGCGACGGCATTTGGATCAGGAGAGTTTTCCTCTGGGAAAGACATTAGTAGAAGAAAATCATAAGTAGAGTAATCAATATGTTTGAGATATTGGGGGGTTTAGATGTTCTTGTTCAATTCTATAGTTGTAGTGTGAGTTGAAACTTCCCTTTGCAAGAAAGGGTTTCAATATTTAATATATATTGCAATCAATTAATCACTCTAATCCATTCTGATTTCTTGTTCGTAAACGCAAATGTTGACGAGTGATGATGATTAACTCTAATCTAATAAATGACGTGAAAAATGCAAGAAATGGAATTGTGTTGCTTTGGTTACCTTAATCGGAATTGGTAAAGAGGTGAGATTTACTTCTTTTTATATAAACTCTTTCCAAATCTTGGATAGTTGAAAAGTCCCATTTGTCTTTTTTTTTTGTTAGATTTTGGTCGAATAATTGAAATTTTTTTTTTTTTTTTTGTTGTTGTAACTTTCGGTTTTTGAATATTGACCATTGATTTGATTAGATATTCAATATACCAAAAAAGATAGATTCGAGAAAAGATTATTTTGCTGTGCCAATCGTATCGTAGGTAGGTCCGTTATGATAATGTGATATAGTGAGATGTTATCATCAGGATAAGACAACACTAATAGACCGTTTAAATCTCTTAATACAAACGGAATTAATAATGAAAATAGCCATAATTTTTGTAAGCCCATTTATCTCAATGTAGGCCTAAAAATTCCAACACAAAAACAGTAGTTCCGAATTAAATACGAAGAAGCCCACGGTTTAATTCGATTGTTAACTTTGAAACTCGGTTTGGAAAACCGAAAGATTTTTATTTTCAACTCATTTTCACTAAACCGAAGGCTTATACATAATTACATATATAGTAAAACTAGTTATTGTAGGGTTTATAAGGTTGGAAAAACGTCTTTTTCATATCTGGGCAATTATACTATGTTGAATTCATACATCGGACTATCGACTGTGCTAAAACATATATGTAGTTTTAACATATTTGAATTTCATACTTAAACTTTGAATTTTATACCTAAACTTTCGATTTTGTGCCTAAATATACAAAAACATGTTTAATATGTAACTCTGTTAATTTTAAACATCCCAACAAAAAATTTATATGAAAATTACACATATAACAGACCAAACCCTAATCCCAGAAACTCAGAAGCCGGTGACCTGTTACGGCGGAGCTTTGCTGGCAATTCCGGCGGGAGTAATAACTACGAGTCGTTTGACGAAGGTGTGGAAGAGAAACCCGACCCGGCCAAACCTTACACTCTCGGACCCAAGATTTTTTTGGGATTTCTCAAGTTGTTCGGAGTTATTATGTTATCATATATATATTTGTTTGTTCGCAGAACAAAATCTTCAGTAGCTCAAATGGTATTAAACCGCTGGTTTGTATGGTAAAGGTTACGGGTTCGAGGCTAGGGTAAGTTGTTTTGGTTCAATTTTAATTTCTCAACTAAATGTATCTGTACACGTTGGATTCCAAGTCAGATGGATGTAACGGAAAAATTAACAGAGTTACACATTAAACACGTTTTTGTATATTTAGGCACAAAATCGAAAATTTAGGTATGAAATTCAAATATTTTAAAACTACATGTATGTTTTAGCACAGTCGATAGTCCGATTTATGAATTCAACCTAGTGTAATTGTCCAGGTATGAAAAAGACGTTTTTCCTTATAAGGTTATCTCCAACGGGAGTTTTAGGGAGCAATTTTGGGGGTTTTACGGAGCACTTTTAGTGGAAAAGTAGAAAAAAAAAGAAATCAGAAAGGAAAAAAAGAAGAAAAACTCCTTTTATTTAGTATACTCAATTTCAGATAAGAGACTATGATGTGTCAGCGCATGATTGGGTGAATAGTTTTATTGAGAGCAAGTTTTTTGGCCCGATTATGTTCTTTCCCTTCCTCTCTCTCGCTCACTGTAGCGAATCTCTCAATTATTTTTTTGGCCCGATTGAACTTAGACGAGATTGTATCTGAGGAGATTGAATTAGGAAATTATAACTTTACTAGATAAGAGATATAATTTGTTTTAGAGAAACAAAAATAACCCAATTATATCATTCAGTGGTGACAATATATATAGGCAATTTTATAAATAAATGCATTAATAAGAAGAAAGATAAACCTAATCAGAAAAGGTTTAATAAGAAAAGCAAAGAGAAAACATGTTTTTTGTATTAAATTCATACTAGGATCTCACCCGCGCTACAGCGCGGGGGAATATTTTGATGATGTTGTAGCAGATAACAATATGTAAGATGATGATGTTGTAGCAGACAATATGATATCTCTTTGCTATACTGATTTCTGATCATTATATTTACTACTGAAGTCGAAAACACAATAAAAATAAAGCAATCTAACTTTATATTGTGATTCATTATTATTGATACACTATTATTTGAAAACAGTTGTATTTAATTGAAAGGACTTAAGTGTGTTAAATATATATAATTTTACGGGGATATAAATATATTGAAATAATAATTTTAATAATAATGCGTAGTTGTATACCATGAATGTGCTGACCATATTGTATACCCATAATTTTAAGTACAATAGTGGTTTTAATAGTGTAGTATAATTTAGAAGCCATATTGTATACCCATAACTTATAGGGTCCCTAACTTATATTAGTGGTTATTGAAAATGGCTTCTAAATTTTTAGTCTCATAATATGGGCAATAATTTGTTGTCTAGACACTTTAAATTGGGTCTGGATCTAAGTTTGAAGATATTATTCATTTGGACTTCTTTGGCCTTTTTGAGAAATTTAGTTATTTTTAAAAACATCTCTCGTTAAGAGATAAGTAAAACTGCAAAACGTTTTTTATTCCTTTCTTCGATCAAACAAACACGACTTCATCGTTTCCCCTTCATCTCCCATTTCTCTACCTTAGATACCTAAGTTACAGGGTTTTACTAAAATCATAACTTATTCAATCTCCCAAATCCTTTTCCTAAACCTTTCAAATCCTAAATGTTTACACCACCAATTAATCGAAGCAAATTGGTGGGCTTATGGGGTTGTCTCAAGTTTCAATCGGATTGATTCAGTTTCCCCCATCTGTTTTCCTTGTTCAATTAATCAATTGAATTGGGTTGGTAAGTTGATTTTTATTCCGGGTTGGTTGTGATTATGTAGTTTCGATTTCATAGATCTATACTCTTTCTCTACTGTTATATGTATCCAATTAAGATTTCGGAAGTATCAGTTCATAATCCGACCACAGCCACCGCTCTATATATTTCAAGTATTTTGTATATGATTAATTGACATCTCTATACATTTTATGCAGTACATGTGCGTGTCGTATAGAATGAGACCGAAGCATATATATGAAGACATGATAGTATCATTCAGATAAGTTGTTGTTCACCTAAAACATGTTAGATTCTTTTATTTTGAAGATTCTAAACTGACGTGTTTAATTTGGTTTCCTTTGAACTGCAGGATATCCAATGAGGCGTAGTCAACAAAAATTTGAATGAGACCGAAGCATATATATTAAGACTTCATAGTATCAGTCAGATAAGTTGTGGTCTAACTAAAACATGTTGGATTCTTTTATTTTGATGAATCTAAACGTTCGTGTTTAATATGGTTTCCAATGAACTGCAGGATATCAAATGAGATTTAGTTTCCTCTAGACCAGTTTATTACAATAGAGTATATGTTTGGAAGGGAGAAACAGGAAGGTTAGTTAGTAAGCTTCAGTGTTATATTACACAATGTTAGAACAATTTGAAATAAACTGACCAGATCATGTTTTCTTGTTCATATAAATTATAGGACATGGTTTAACGTTTATTGGCGGATCACTTAGTAATCAGAGAGACACAGTTATCTACCAGTTTTCACAGACCATAAGGTATGTCCTAATATTTTAAGTTAATCTTACTTTTTTACTTAATATGCTTCCTTTTGTTGCTTGATAATTTTAGATTAGTAAACATATAGTGAAACTTATCCTCTGTGATGACTCCTCATTATTTGTATCGGTAGGTAAAAACTAATTATATGGAGAAAAATGGAAGTTTATTATTTTAATTTATTAAAACTTGAACATGACTTGCGAACAGAAGAATAGGGAAATAAATTGAAACAAACAGAAAATAATAAGCAAACTAAAACACCAATACTTCATTCTTGTAATAATCCTCTTGCCAAACATGCCTCTTTGTATGATGGATATACAACTCCATCATAAGTCCTTAAATCTTCGTCACTTTTAGGTCTTTCAAGAAAACGGAAAAGAAGTTTAAGGCATAAATTACCATTAAACTTACTTAAAATAGAAGTAGTTCTTGGCCTGTTAACTGTTCTCTTCCTTCTTTGAAAGCATTTTCCTTTAGGATCCCAAATGAAAAACGAAGGTAGCTCCTCAAAAGTGAGATGTCTTGCAACTTCAAAATTAAGGTTTAGATCGAACCAAGCCTTAAGTATACGATCTTCCAAATTTTTTTCCGTTTCCGGCGTAGTCATATTGAGAGAGAATTGGTATTATGATATTTTTTTTTCTTGCTAATACGACGTTTGTGCTGAATCCCTACAGTATGAAGTAAGCTAATTATATAGGTGGTGAAATTTAGGGTTTTTGAGATTGTTAGGATTTCTTATGTGATCTCATTTATTTTCTTTTCTATATATTAGTCCAGAATATTCTCAAATAACTGATTTAGGTCATTCATGGGAACTGTTGATATTTTCACAATCAAAACGTTTTTGGAAAACTGATTTGGTTAAATATTATACCTTAGTACATATATTTTATTATGTCAAACTTTTGAGCACAGTTTTCAATGTTTTTAATATTGTAGTCTTCAAATTAAAATTATTCGACAATAACTTACCTTTTTATGAAGTTTGAATACCAAATTTTCTATCCGTAAACTGGTTTTGGATGTTCTTTTGTTCTATTGTTCTATTAAATTTAGATTTTTCAATTCATATATTGTGCAGAACATGAAAAATTTGTATATGTAGCAAAAACATCTTTGAGAAATAGATAGTTTGATAGAAAACGAACAACGCAACAAAATAAAATGTATTCAAGAGTAAACATGATCATAAAATCTACAAATTCTGAAAAACCTCTTTGAAGACGATGTTCATTGTCTGCCTCTGCATCTCACCTTCCTTGTCAACAATGAGAACTTTCAAGCCTTTCTTAGAAGTCACCCTAGATAGCGCCACATACAACTGCCCATGTGAGACTCCTTCAATGATTGTCCCTGACTCTTATTGATTGTCATAGCAAAAGCAAGAGCTATAGGGAATTGCCTACGCCTCATCTTGAATGGTAGCTTGGTATCAGATGGCTTGAGAAATGTTTGCGGAATCAACATTAAATCACCACTTCTGTCTCCTGTAATAACCATGGCCTCTATAACATGATCAGCCATTTGTGTTACCTGAAGTCTTGTTCCATTACATAACCCACCTTTAGGGTCTAGATTTCTCAGCAACATAATTGGAGCCCCGACCTTTAGACGCAGATTATGATTAGGTAGTCCTGAAATCTTAATATTGTTTAAGAAGTCAGGAGTGAATATCGGATTGTCTGCTGAGTCTAAATCAGTTGGATCAATACTATCACAACTCAAATAGCTTTTTTCTTCACCTGGAAAAGTAAGCGAAAGTAAGAATTAGTTTTTTAAAATTTCGTAAAGATTAAGTTTTCTTAAGTTTTACTCCCTCTGTATCAGAATACTTGATGTTCTAGGATTTTTTCTTGTATCAGAATACTTAATTTTTTAGAGTATTTAATGCATTCTTATTTTCAAAATCAATTAATGATTTTGCTTTTACTATAAATAAACTATTAAATCAATCCATTTGTTCTAAGCATAAAAAAAAGCACACAGTTATATACATCATTTATTGTTTTGGGTTAATTATTTGTAGTGTTTAGATGACATTAATTATTTTCTTAATTGTAGTGAAAATCTTAAAACATCAAGTATTGTGATACAGAGGGAGTATTAGTTTTCCTGTGCTTTAAAAATTGAAAGGGTCATAGAAAAAAACCTGGTAACTTCTCAAGCATGATTTGATTTATGGTATTCACGTCATCATTTTTTGGTGCTAAAATTGCTCTCTCCTGAAAAAACTTTGGATCCTTCTTCGTTCCCAACAAATCGAGATCCCCATATACAGCTCTGCTGATTGCTTCTATAGGATCATCAACATCTGTAATTAAAAACTCTGCCAGGATATCAATTAGAGCCTCTCCATCATTATCTTCTCCAACTTTCCCGTCACCCACATCTAAGAGCCAGTTTGAAAACTCCTCAATATCCTTTGCTTCATCAGCAGTTAGATTGTTGCTTAGAAGACGCATATTCTTCGTTAGTTTTAACACCTTGCAATGTTCCCATAGATAAGAGGCATTCAATGAGGACAAAACTATTTTAGCTCGTCCTGCACCATTAATAACAGGCAGTATTTGTCTGAAATCTCCTCCAAAAACAACAACTTTACCATCAAAAGGTTTCTTGCGCCCTTTACCAATTACATCATTCAGACTCCTGTCCAAATTCTCAAAACAATACTTACTCATCATTGGAGCTTCATCCCATATAATAAGGGAAGCCGCATCCATTAGATTTGAAACCTCATCATTTGGAGACATGTTACATGATGTACTATCATCAGGAGTAATCTTGATCCGAAACCTGGAATGTGCAGTCCTACCACCAGGAAGTAAATTAGACTATAATAAAGAGGTATAAATTTAAAAATTTGAAAAAATGCAGGAAAGTTGAGTAATCTTACAGAAATATCAGCTAAGACCATTTCTATCGTATCTCCAGTAAAGACGGTATATTGTTTCCAAGAATGAATGATCTTAACTTGAATTCTCCAGCCTGTTTTGAATGGTTTGACTCCTAGTAAATTTGTGAAAACAGCAACATCTTGGGCAGCCATTGGAGAAGGTTTGCTGGGAGTGTGAGGAATGAAGCTTTAAGGTATGGTGATTCGACCTTTGAATAATACAGATATATTTATAGGAAGAATTGACTTCTGTATATTTTTGGGCATATTCTCAAAATATTCTCAAAATATAAATTTGCCATAAAGTTAGTGATATGGTTCGTGATTGTAATCTTTTAATGTTTATGGTTGTTTTCCAAATGTGCAACGAAGATTGTTATGTTTTGAGAATTTTGAGAATATTGTTTTGATATTAGAGCGCTGATTTCCCGTGCAATCGCTAAGTATATTGATGAGATTGATATTGTTAGACACGTAAATATAGGGATTGATATTGTTTTCCAAATTTGCAAATATGATTGGTTTCTTTTTGTATATTGAAAAGATTGTATTGCGAAATTTCTGGATTAGTATTATTGGAGAGAGCAAAATTTGTATTTTGGAAATGTTTTTAGTATATTGAAGATTGTATAGCGAGATTTCTGGATTAGTATTTGTGAGAGAGGAAAATTTGTATTTGGAAATTTGGAAATTTGTACAGCAAGATTTCGTTTTTGTTAATTGATGAGATTGTATACCGACATATATGGTAAACAACTATAGCGGATCTCTTGTCGTTGTTAAATGTATTTTTGGGTACATGTTAATAGCCCATTTTTGAAGCCCACAATAATTCTTAAAGATCCAATATTGACCCGATTTTGTAATTTCGGGTTTGTTTTGAAGTGTAACCCGATTGAAGTTACATTAAAGTCATATTTATCCTTCGCCGAGATGGTTGCAAGTGTTGGTGTCAGGGGTATTTTTGTCCGTTGTTTAAGTTGTACTTCTCTTTTACTATTATATAGGGATACATACATATATATATATATATATATATTGTCGGTTAATTTAGAGAAGGAAATAAACAAAACAAAATCCTAAAAGGATTAGGAATGGGTAAAGCATTATATAAACATTGATAGGGCAACATATTCTCTTCATAAGTCATCATTCATCAAACACATCAAAACTCTCTCTCTCTCATTCAGCGAGTTCGAGATCTCACAACTTTCTTCTTCCCTTGTCAATTTGTTCATCTAATCATGGCCACAACAATGAAGAGGATCTTCCTCTTCGTGCTGCTGGTGATAACAACCGTCACGGTTCTCTTTGGTTCTTGCTCGGCTACTATCTACAAAGTGGGAGACTCGGATGGATGGATTCCCAAAGAAGACGCCTATCACGAATGGGCCAAGGATAAAGTGTTTTACGTGGGAGATTCTCTCGTTTTTGAGTATGATCCCAACGTCAACGACGTTACTCAAGTGAACGGTGCGTTAGAATTCGAATTCTGCGATTCTTCATCTCCTAAAGCCGTCTACAGAACCGGACATGATGTGGTAACCTTCACGGAGCCAGGAGATCACTACTTCATCAGCTCAAACCTTGCTCAATGCGCAGCTGGACAGGGGTTCGATGTCCTTGTCGTCTATGACCCGTCACGTCCCATTCCTCCACCACCACCAAGCAAGATCCTTCCTTCGGGAAAATTATACAAGGTCGAATGGAGCGTTTATCAAGAGAGTGACTACTATTACACTTGGGGTGAGAAGCAGCAGTTTAATGTTGGAGATAGTCTTCTTTTTGAATACGGAAACGAAGTCAACGACGTCTTAGAGATCAGTGGAGACCTTGAATTCATATCCTGCGACCCGACTTCTCCCGTAGCCGTGCACAAGACGGGACATGATCTCGTCACGCTCACCAAACCAGGAGTCCACTACTTCATTAGCTCGAAGACAGGTCAATGTGAGGCAGGGCTTAAGCTTCGAGTCGTGGTCGGACCACCACTCACCAAACCCGCAACGTCCCCCAGTGTTAGTGTTGTTCCGAAGACGAAGATGGAGTTGTCACTTATGGACCGCTTCGACAGATGGTTACGCAACTTCAGATCTCAACCCCATCACTAAGCATCCCCTTTCTATTCATTAGCTAATTAGAGTTTCTTTCTCTTTTTAACTTCTTTTATATCTTTTGTTTCCGTTGTCGTTTTCGTTTTTGTAGAGTACCAGTTTGATTCAAACAGTATTAAATAAAAAGTTCAGATTCGTTAATCATCAATATTTACTCTCCACAATGACTGAGGCACTTAAAAATAGTGTTTGTCACAGTAATGCAATCTATTTAAGATTCAAGTTATATATATGCCTTCAACATTAAACCAAAGTTATAATAATGTTGCCATGCATCCAGCAACCTTTCAAAACAAGAACACAAGACTGAAATAAATCGTTTGTAGAAGTATTGAATTTTTTTAGAGATAATCCATTAAAAAGTTTACAACACTTTGATAGAGCTAGAAGTTGGGTAACACACAAAAGTATCAATTACATGAATATTTTTCTTATTACAAAAGTCATTTGTTATTAAAAACCATTGTATTTCGAGTGCATGAGAAATTTCCAACTACAAGGTTTTTTTAACTTTGCCTATCGATGCGACATTTGACGTTCTATTTTTAAGACACGTGTACTTTACATTAATTAGAAGTTTAATTTTTTAAATTTATTTATTTAGAATTATATTCATTTCTTTTATCTTCCACTACCAAATCTTTAATTATTTTTGGTTTGTATTATTTAATATTATTTCATAGCAAGAATCTATATAGTTTACTTTTTTTTTAAAAAGAAAAATATCGTTTTATAAGAATATATTTCATCTAATTAATTTATACGATTTGTAAATTCCTCACTAATGTTCATCTAAATTTCTTTACTCTTCGTCTACCAAATCTTTAATTATTTTTGGTTTTTAATTTAGTATTATTTCATATAAAAATCTTTATAGTTTATTTTTGTTAAAGAAAAAGTAATCTATTTTACAGTCATTTGGCACCAATCTTTTTTTGTGTCATTTTTTTCAATTTTAATGAAATAAAAGACACATTATTGCTAATCTAAAACTAAATTGTCTACACACATTTTTTGAGTTTGGGACATTTTATTTATTCAGTTTCTTTAGATTATATTTACTTCTCTCAATCAATTACCTTTATGACATTACATGTGGACGTTTTCTTTTGTTGATCAAACTGTTCATGTTGCAATAATGCATATGAAAAAATTAATTACAATTAATATGCTTTATAACTGTATTTATTGCCATGAATGTGATTACTCAGAATATTGCATGTGTCAATGGAATTCCTTACAAACTTCAAACAATGTTTAGTGTATTATATAAGATCCAATGCTCACATGACAAATAATGAAGAAAACGATCACTCACTTTATGTCTTTCTTTTCCCATCATTTCCCATGATATATATTTTTTAATTTATTTTGTTATGAAGTTTTTTATTTTAAAAAACATGATATCATTAACATATTAATTTCTTTATGACTATTTGAAGAAATCGTTTACAAAGCCATGTCAATGTGTTTTTTTTCTTGACATCAGAGTCTTGTTAATATTTATTAGTCTCTTTCAAAGGATTATGTTTTATGATAGTCATGATTTAAAGTTTTTGCATTGTTTTGTAATGTGGTTTTCTTATCTTTCAAACTATAGTTGGAAGTCTTAAGTGATGAAGATGAGCCTTATGCTTGACTTCTAAAGCACAATCTCTTTGGCTTTGAACATCCACTCATAATATTATAGTGTAAGTCCCTTAGATTTCTCCTTATAAGTCCTCTGATCTTCAACTACAATATATTTCTAAGTTTTTGTTTTGTAAATTTGCTTTGTTTTTCGTTTTTAAAAGTTCTTTATCCCATTACAAAAATATATTTTACTTTGCATATTGATAAAAAGATTGAGTCTAATTTTACCGTGTAATGCGCATAGAAACATGGTCAAAAGATCACGTACTTCTTTATGCCTCTTTGGAATCACTTCCTAAACTTTACAACATCTTTTCACATTACACGGAAAAAACATTACAGAGACCTATTGTAAAATATTTATTATATATATACACATATTGTAACCTCAATACTTTCATCATAGACATATCTCAATCGTTAAAATTAAGTGGTATAAATTAACAAGTAGATTAACCTGTAAAAAAGCAAAACTACTTTTAAATCGCATTGGTATTGTTTGAGTTACCAATCATAACTCATGTCTATTTTCCTGTAACCCTTATTCCATCCGTCATTATGCCGAAAAAAGCTTACACATTTATAATGGTTATCTATATTTTTTTGTTTGAATTTTAGATTTTACATTTAGGATATAATTTTGAAGAGATATGGTTTAGTATTCAGAGTATAAGATAAAAGCATAATTCTCTTTTAGTATTTTTAGAATTTTAGAAATAATTTGCTAAATTTAAAACCAAAACTTATTTTTATGCAATATGTGAAAATTGTCCTTCTTTTAACACACTTCATAATTATAAACTTATAAATGTAGGTATTTAAATTCTTTTAATGCATATATAAATAATATTATGTAAATTTTATATATAATTTAATGAAGTTTTATTATACATACAAAATAATTGATTTTATAACCCACACATCGCGTGGGTAACTTTCTAGTTACCAATATAGTATACTAGTGGTTTATCCGCTGTGCAAAAGATTTTTATTAATTAATGTGATGTTTTGTATTGTTTTCTTAACTTTCTAATAGTTTTATTTATGGTTTTTTATATTCTTATTTATTTCGTTTCGTGTGTTTTTTTTTTGTTCTGTGTGTTTATTGGTTTATTACTTGAAAAGGAAAAGTAAAACTGAAAACCAATGTAAGGTACTTTAGCTTCATGGTTTATATTGTATTTAATTGTGGATTACAAACTTCTTCATCTATTTGTAGTAGCAGCACTTATTTTATCGCGTATCAATATCGTTAAGTTTGTATAGTTTATTTGATTTGTTGTCCCTTAATGAATCAAAGTAACATGTTTTCTTGATGATTAAAATGTTTTGGAGAGATTTTCTGTCATTGCTCAAACAATGGTATGCTCTTGTTTTTGTTTTATTTTTCATCATGGATTATCCTATATATATATATATAGATATATGACTTATTCATACGAACTTTCAGAAAATTCTCGGAGATGATGTGGGCTGGTGTTTGTGTTGTTGTAGAAGTAATCTTTTATTCCTTGGATGTAGTGTCCTTCGGGATTCCTACTTTGTAGATATTTCTCCATGAGTGGTTGGTAGTTGTTTACTATTGCTAATGGATTCATGTCTATCATCTTGAGAGGCAATTGCTAGTTGATGATTCTACTTGTATGCAATGACAAATAACTTGGTGGTCAAATTTAGCTATTTTAGATTGTATATCGCCTAATAAATCTTGTGATAAGTTTCCTACGGATGATAGCTTGTTTTTGGAAGCAATTTTTATCCTCTTCTATGGTTTTGTATATGTGCTATGTGGTTGTTGAGTTGATTTCTTTATATACTTGTCAAATTTTGCGTTAGATTGTGTTAATTAATAGTGAATGGCTAAAAATTGATTTAGTTGTGATTGTGGCTATTGATTACCGTCATTTTATTTGTGGTGGTGGGTAGTGGAGTCTTAATAATTAAAATTGTTTTTCTTCTTAACTCTTAGCCACTCTAGTTTTAGCGGTTTCGTCTTCTTTTATTTGGATGATGTTATTATTTTTTGTCTTATATTTTGGTGCAGCGCATCTCCAAGACAAACATGTCATTCATCACGTTTGAGCTAGTTCATTAGTTGGGTTTTGTTTCTCATGGACTTAATGTTTATTTGGGTTTTGAATGTTTGTATTTGTTTGCTTATTCGTTAGATTAGGGTTTTGAGGTTTTCATTCTCTTTCTCTTATATAAAGAGACGTAACTCATTGTTGTAAGTAACTATTGATTATTAAATAAAAGAGATTTAATATAGCTTTGTCAAAAGAAGAGGACTCTCATGTTCAAGCCCTCCAAGGAGGACTTGCAAAACCAGGTCGATATAGTTCCCGATCTCGGCCCTATCCTTATTGCTTTTTCGTCAAGATACGACATTCTAAGCAAGATCTGTTCGTGAATCCGAGTTCTCCTGGAGATCTAGCGTTTTCATCCTTATTGCGGACAGACTTGTCAATGAAACGGAAGAGACGGGCAGGTGGAGTGGGGGCTTCACCGTGACGTCTAGCATTCCGTTCCCGCCAGACACTGTGGAGCGTGGCTTGGAAGACATAACGGAGAATGAATCGAAGGAGACGAGGGGTGGAGGAATCCACAAGCAGAGCAGTCAACTGATCCCAATGAGTGGTGTACTTGATGCCCAGCAGAGCAGACAAAGATTTATTCGTTCGTGCTATCTATCGTAATGTGAAGGTTTTAAATTCTATGGTGTATGATGTAGATCTATAACTCGACATCAATAATAAAGTAGACGGTGATGTTGTCCACGACGAAAACAACAGCCTTGAGAACAAGGACGCTGATGTCATAGAATTGGAAGACGTTGATATCGTTATTGGTGCAGGGAACGATGATGATTGTTGCTGCAATGACAACCTCTTTTCAGTTCCAAGCGGAGATCCAATCTTCAATGTATGCGGTGACGATGAAGTTCGTGATGTTGATGGTCATGGTTTTTCAATTACAGCTGGAGATGCATGTTTTGATGTTTACACAGATGAAGATGATGTCGAAGCAGAAGTGTTTCATGACAACATTATTATTGACAACACGGCCAATGATGACGAACCCTTCGTGGATCAGCTAAACGACCCGACCTGTGTTGTTTCTAACGAAAATGGTTATTCACTTGTTCAAATTCAAGACATCGACGCTAGTGTGGATGTTACGAACATTGACGATCACACTGATCATAGTGTCAAAACCTGCCTTGATGTTACTAACGTTGGTTTATATGATTCTGTCTACGATGGTGGCAAAGCAGACGTCGAGAACGTTGAGTTCATCGAGACTCACGGGGTGTTGTTTAAACATATACGTGGCTAAGAGAAACCATAATTATTCTCTCTCTCTTGCAAATTGTCACCGGCAGATCAAGCGAGAGCCGCCAGATCGTGGTCGACGCAAGACTTTGTTTCATCAGAATGAGGTGACTCACCGTAACAATGTCTATGGTGCTCTGGCTTTTGCTCTCTATGTTGGTAAAAATCCTTGTTCTTATTATGCTTCTATTGGAGATGGAAGAGGGATGACGAAAATTGGGGAGACTAAGTTGGCAAAACCTCTTGTACCTTCTCATCAAGCGAGATTACCAAGAGAAGATTTACAGGTGTGCTATGAGAGAAATCAAGAAGATGATGAAACTCACATGTGTAGTTCAACTACAATGGTCATGAATTGGGCTTTTGGAAGAACAAACCCCAAAAATGTTTCATCTTGTTGTCAAAGTGACGTAACTGAAGTTAACGGTGGAGACGTAAGTCACGTTATATTTTCCTTTCCCAGTGGAGCTTTGATTACAAGGAAGAGACGTGTAGTGGATGTAGGTGTTCACCATATCGTACTAATGATACTATTATCACGTGAGATTGTGAGAGTATCTTATGTGGCCACCAATTCCATGTGTCTCAGTCTCCTTACGTGTGCACTAGTGACAAAAGCTTGTGAAAGAAGAAACGTGTTTCAGTTCTTCTTAATGTCCTTTGACTTCGATGTGCCTGAGGGAGCATATATTGGGAGGATTAAGCATAGACGCCATCGAGAATACTGCATACAAGTAGTAATATTGATTGACGTGTTCCAGATTCAAGTGAGCCCTTGTTCGTGTGGTGGTTCCTCACTAGAAGAACTGTTTGTAGATCAAACACCAGCTGCCATGTGGTTGTAGGGTCTATCTTTGTTGGTGACGTGTCAGAGGCCAAAATTTTACTTCACCCCGAGAACCTCTTCGACATGGGTCTGACATCGGATCTTGTCGTTTTTGTGTTGCAACATCGTGTTTTTCGTGTTGTGGCGATGTTCTCAGATATATTGTTCTCAACATCGTGTGGAGTTTCTAAATGGGTAAACCGAACTATTCGTAGCACACCATTGGATCTATGTTTCATAGCCACAACATTTATGAGTTGGAGTGCCGTTGCTTGCCAATCAAGCAAGATATTGACATGTGAACAGTTCACCTTCATCTTAGATCATTTCTCTCAAAAATCTCATTTTATGGTGGGCATGAAGACGACAAATGCACTCGTTGTTTTGTTGATGTGGAAGTTACTTGATTCCAGCTGGGATATGCAGTCCCCATTTCATTCTCACACCAAAATTACAAAGAGAGCAATGTGAAATATGTTACGATGTTTAGTTCCGTTGAATTTGAAGTACTTCGCATCAAAGTACAAAGCATCACGTGTTACGAGGTGTGACTTGGTGTTTGAGCCAGGTGATTTTTTATGGAGTGGGTTCTCTACAGATCTTCGTCTTCATGAATATCACCGGGCGTCAATATTTTCAATATCGAAGGAAAAAGAGGATTCCTTGGTCACACGTGTTCAACGAAGCTTGGAAGCCACAATTGTTTTAACAAAGATTCTATATGGAGAAATGATCTAAGAAAAACGTGTCATTCATCACGTTTGAGCTAGTTCATTAGTTGGGTTTTGTTTCTCATGGGCTTAATGTTTATTTGGGTTTTGAATGTTTGTATTTGTTTGCTTATTCGTTAGATTAGGGTTTTCATTCTCTTTCCCTTATTTAAAGTGACGTGTAAGTAACTATTGATTATTAAATAAAAGAGTTTTAAGAGAGCTTTCTCAAAAGCCTAGAGAAGAGGACTCTCAATCCTAAGAGCTTGTGTTCAAGCCCTGCAAAGTGACTTGCAAAACCACGTCGATATTGTTCCCGATCTCGGCTCTATCCTTATTGCTTCTTCATCAAGTTACGACGTTCTAAGTAAGATCTGTTTGTGAATCCGAGTTCTCCTGGAGATCTAGCATTCTCGTCCGTTATTAAGCTTCCGCTCTTTATCATATTTTATTTATTGTAATTGGGCTTTTATTATATTTTGATGAATTACTATTGTATTGTCTTCCTCTTGTGATTAAATTTGAGCGCATTAATTAGAAATGAACAGTAATGACAGAACACTGACATAACATAAGGAGAAGAGAGAAAATTTAACTTTAATCTCAAGACAGTTCAACCAAAATAAATACTCTCTAATTGATCAGGAGAGAAACAAATTTTGATAAAATATTTTCATTCAAGTGTAAATGTATACAAGAGGAAGCTTAAATACTAAGAGAAACCCAAACTATATATAAGATAGACAACCAGAACTAAACCAACTATATATACACAGATACACTGTAATACACCATCATTTTCAAAATTGACATATATATGAAAAACTTGTAATTCTAATTAAAATTACGTAAATCTATAAGTATTAAAATTTAAATCCTAAATAAGAAATATAAAGCCTAACCCTAAGCCATAATCGTAAGTAATAGTGAGACATCAGAATTAATGCAAGTAGGAAGATGCAAATACTTATTATCCTTCAGAATAATTTTTCATCAATGGAAGGTTATATATACAAGAAAATCATTAAATCTTTGCTAAAATGGTATAGCCTTTTGGAATAGATTAGATAACCTACAAAGTTTTTATATATTATATACATATATATATATATATATATATATATATATATATCCAAATATTTGGATAGGCAATGCACACATTAGTTAGTTTAGGAATAGATATATATAAAGGATAGAGTTTTTTAAAATTTCAGGACGGTGCAACCAAAATCTATACGAAAATGTCTAATCCTAGAATCATGTAAATTTAGAGGGACATTCTAAAAAATGCCCCTTTTTCCATATTTCTTTTTTAAAATATTCATTCATGTTGACTATTTTTAAAACTACTCCTCTTTATATACAAAATGACCAAATTACCCTTTTTTAGTGACAGCAAGAATGTACAGTCATCAAAATCGAAAATATTTTCCCGTCAAAATCAAAAATTTTTCCCGTCAAAAATTATTTTTTCCCCGCCCAGAAAAAAATTTCCCGCAAAATCGAAAAATTTTCCCGCCAAAATATTAAAATTTATACCTTATAAAAATATTGTACTCTTTTAAAAGCGTTTACAATATTTCTAAAAGGTTTTTAAACACATTGTAAACACCTTTAAAAACCTTGTAAATGCTTTTAAAAAGCTTTTAAAAACGTTTACAAGGTGTTTAAAAACCTTTTAAAACCCTTTTAAAAACCTTATAAAAATTTTTACAAGGTTTTTAAAAACATTGTAAAAGCGTTTACAAGGTGTTTAAAAACCTTTTAAAAATCTTTTTAAAAACCATTTGAAAACCTTTTAAAAACCATTTAAAACCCTTTTAAAAACCTTGTAAAAACTTTGTAAAAGTATTTATAAGGTGCTTAAAAAACCTCTCAAAACTCTTTAAAAAATCTTGTAAAAGCCTTTATAAGGTGTTTGTAAGGCTTTTATAAGGTATAAACCTTATAAAACCTTTTAAAAACCTTGTAAATTTTTTTTGGCGGGAAATTTTTTTTGTCGAAAATTTTTATCAAATTTTTTTGACAAAAGTGTTTTTGGCGGGAAATTTTTTTGGCAGGAAAATATGTCGGAAATTTTTTGGCGGGATTTTTTTTTTTTTCTTTTTATTGATTAAAATATTTTTCATCTAAGGGTAAAATGGTCATTAAAAATTAAAGGAGGGCAAAAATAAAAATGACCAAAAAGAGGTATTTTTGAAATGGGGTATATCAAAAAATGTATTTTTAACAAATTCTCAAATTTAAATCTTTAAAATTTAAAGTCTAAATACAAAACTTAAAGCCATAACCCATAACCCAAATCGTAAAAAAGGTAATATAGTGAGACATCCAAAATACAAGTAGGAAGATGCACCTATCCTTTATCGTGCAAAATTTTGTTTCAATGGAAGGTTTAGCATGAGAAAAATCAGTAAAACTTATTACAGTGGAGATAATCGGTTATATGGATTAGATCTTACCAACAAAGCTAATATATTTATTCTATCAAAATTAAATAGATAGCGATGGATTAAGAAATGGATTTAGAGAAAAGAGATGGTGGTTTTATTTTTCCAACGGTTCCACCAAACTAAATAGAAGTTCACTTTCAAAGTTAAATAAAGTGATTTAAACTTAGAGCAAGATACCTAAAAAAAGACTAGACAGGCTGTTTGAGGTATCCCTTTAAATATCTATCTTCGTTTAATTTCTTCGTATATAGACAAGAGATATCTGATTAAAATAAGAAGAAAAATGAAAAACTGGAAGAAGAGACGATTCTCAACATAAACTGACAGTTGTCATTTCTAATGGTTCACTTATTGAAAAAGCAATTATAATATATTCCATAATTAAAATATGTTATTAAAAAAATTATAATATATTTAGTGGATAGTTTACCACAACGAAATATTTTTTTTTGTAAAATATAGTTAAATTTTCCATAAAAAATAAGAATGGGAAATGCATTATTTTTTTTTTTTTTGGTTACAAGAAAAACAACAACAATAACAAAAACCCCAAAGAAAAAGAAGACAAAACATCACAAAATCTTCAGTCTTGTCGTTTTCTTAATTAGTTATGCAACTAAAGAAGCTAAAAATTCTCTTCATCTTTTTGAGAAACACAAAAAATGCATTTTACCCTTTCGATGAAAAGAACGTCTTACAGAAAGGAAGTATCCTACTCATCACTTTCTTCTTCTTCTCCTCCTTAGGTTTCTTCAGCCTGCGATAGCCCTTTTGAATTAAACAATAGGTCTCCAACTCTTCCATCTCACCCTCATAACAATCCTCATCTGATATAATCATTGTTTCATTACTAGTCCTAGCTGAGCACAAGTCGTTTAGCATTTTTTTCAATAAGATAGTGATCTCTCTAAACTCAAGACGTGCCTTTGAGTCCTCTGCCCAACAAGATTCCAAAATAGGAACAAATTCATCTGGAATATTCTTAAGGCTTGGTCTCTTGCCCTAGAAGAAAATTAAGAAGATCCATCATTTGTATCTTCGGTCCAATTTTAAGTTAAAAGTGTTGATTTGTAACATTGAATAAATTACCTGTTTAACAAAATAGAGAATAATATCCCTATTTATCCCACTGAATGGTGTTTGATTAGTGAGCAATGCCCAGAAAATTAGTGCAAAGCTGTAAACATCAACTTTGTGGTCATAATGCTTCTTCTCTCCAATTTTGAGTGGCTCACGGCTACATACCTGTAGATATAAAACATAAAATTATGAACTGATATGTTTCATAATGAAGATTTAGGTCTCAAAATAATCAGTTCATTACCTCAGGAGCCATCCATCTGTAAGTGCCAGCCTCACAAGTCATGCCACCTATAGTATATTCTCTTGCAAGTCCAAAATCAGCTAACTTTACCATTTCCATATCACTTGTTACCAACACATTACCTACACAAACATAGAGACCAATTGGTTAAATTCGTTGCATTATTCTACAAGATATGATCATGTGTAAAATGGAACATGTTTACTTGGATTTAGATCACGGTGAATGATGCCATTTGAGTGCAAAAACTCCATGGCTCGAGAAATATCCAAAGCAAATCTTAGTGCCTTATTTAGATCAAGAGGATTCGAACGAGAGTTCAACATGAACTTATGAAGACTGCCGCCTTCAACGAGTTCAGTAACTATCATCAATTGTGGCTCTAGGCAAGCTCCAACAAACTGTACATTTACCAAAAGCCATGATTGATTCTTCATTACTATAAGTTCATACCATTAATATCGAAAACACGAATTTAAATATACTTTTTATTTTTTACCTTCACAATGTTGTTATGTTCCATCAAGGATAGTAACAGAACCTCCTTTTGAAACTGTTCTTTTTCCTCTATGCTTACAGCAGATGTTCTACATGGCTGCACTACCTTCACCGCCACATGACGACATTTGTATCTGAATTTGAATTTACAAATCATTAGAGAAGAGATATGATAATAACGATTAGAAAGATTTTTTTTTTTTTTTGTCTTATAGGGCTTGTTAATTAAGATGATTCCACTAATAGTTTCTTTGCAACATCACATTAATTAACTCACTCAAAATTGTGGAACAAATATCTAATTGGTTCTTAGGTTGCCTCATCCGTCATGACATTTTAGACCAAAAAAACTTCACTCATAGTTAATGTGTAAGAAAAACAATTGTTTTAGATATGAAAGATTTAATCAGATAAACTCTGAAATAAAACTAAAGAAAACGGAAGAAATCACCAAATTTTATTTGGAGAAAAACCTAATAATGTATTTTTTTTCATAGATCTATAACAAAATAAAAAATAAATAAAGTCTTAACAACCAGAGAGAGAGAGAGAGAGAGAGAGAGAGAGAGAGAGAGAGAGAGAGAGAGAGAGAGAGAGAGAGAGAGAGAGAGAGAGAGAGAGAGAGAGAGAGAGAGAGAGAGAGAGAGAGAGAGAGAGAGAGAGAGAGAGAGAGAGAGAGAGAGAGAGAGAGAGAGAGAGAGATGAAACTCACATTCCTTTGTAGACAATGGCCTTGGCTCCTTCTCCAATCATATGTCCCATCAAGACATCCTTAGCATTCAGAAGCAAATTTTTGCTGATAGTGAAATTGAATTGCTCGTTGGACTCACAATGGTCATCTGAGCGGCCAAACGATGACATGAGAAAAGGATAGTTTGGGAAAAGCATCGTCGAACAAGCTGTGGACATTGTTGGAGCTTGCTGGTACATTCGAGCTTTCATTTTGATGACTTGAAGTGAAGAGTGATTGAGGAAGATGAGAGTGAAAGAGAAATGCTTGAGTTACATAGATTTATAGGAGAGTTTGGGGGATGGATACTCATGTAATTTCATCAATCTTTACTAAACGCAAAAAATGTGATTAGAAAAAATAAGGAAAATGGAAGGGGAAAGAAGGAAAAATGAAAACTATTATGTAAAAGATTCTTTTCTCTTTTAGTAATTTCAAATTTCTCCATTTGTTTATCACCACATGTCATGATTTTCATATAATCTTTTCTTTTCAGTATTTTTTTGCATATATGTCTAAGATTTTTTCCCCTTTTTATTTAGCTGTTACTATATCTATGTTGACCTTATATGCAAACTAACCTTATTTAAAATTGAAAAAATAATGTTTTTTTGTTCCAACAAATAATACTTAAGAGTTAAGAGTATATGAAAAATAAAAAAGACTATGGAGTTAAGTTTGTATCCAAATTTGTTACATGAAAAATGTGATTAGAATCAACCAATATAATTCCTTTTTAACTTTTCTGGCTGTGACTTCATTTTCGAAAATTACAGAACGATTGGCTTACAATTAGGCTTTTTTTTGTTTTTCTTTTTAACTTTCTACCGACTGTAAATCACCATCCAGCCACACCCTTAAACGATCTACTCAATATTGGTTTCAAGGTTTTAATAAATATACCATATTGTACTATGTAATTTTATTCTGTTTCATCGTAATAATCTGCCTTGTCTAAGGAGAAGTTACTGAGCAAGTTTGTTAAGATATTAATAATAAGAAAAATACTTTGTTTCACCTCTAGTGGTGAACCTTTTTGTTCACGTGAACCTTTTTGTTCACCTCCTCTCCTCTCAATAAATCAAAATCTTATGTCTAATATTTCATTAAAAAATAAATTAAAATTAAATTAAAAAACAAAACAAATTAAAAAAACAAATTTTGTATACTTTTAATTAAGAAAAGTTAAATATTAGCTTCGTTTAGATTTTTAAAATTAGAACAAAATTATTTGTTGGTTTGGGTTTAAAAATAAGGTGATTAGAGTTTAGATTTTACAATTAAAATGAAATTATATGTCGGTTTGGGTTTACAAATGAGGTGGTTAGGGTTTAGATTTTACAATTAGAATAAAATTATATGTCGGTTTGGATTTACAAATGAAATGGTTAGGGTTTAGATTTTACAATTAGAATTAAATTATCTATTGGTTTGAGTTTACAAATGAGATGGTGAGGGTTTAGGTTTTACAATTAGAACAAAATTATATGTCGGTTTGGGTTTACAAATGAGATGGTTAGGGATTATATTTTACAATTGGAACGAAATTTTATATCGGTTTGGGTTTACAAATGAGATGGTTAGAGTTTAGATTTAACAATTAAAATGAAATTATATATCGGTTTGGGTTTACAAATGAGATGGTTAGGGTTTAGATTTGACAATTAGAATAGAATTATATATCGGTTTGAGTTTACAAATGAGATGGTTAAGGTTTAGATTTTACAATTAGAACAAAATTATATATCGGTTTGGGTTTACAAAGGAGATGGTTTAAGTTTTTAATTTTATAATAATGTATACAGATTTTATTTCCTTTAAGGGGGTGAATGAAAAGGTTCACCCCTAGAAATGAACCGAAGTATTGTTTATATTCCTAAAGCTTGGTTTTTGGCCCTATGTAAAAAAAAAATTCCATAATTTAAAAAATGATTTTCATGTTTAGGTGAAAAATGTTGAGATCTATTTTTCAAGAAAAACCAAGGCGCTTTGAATGGTACTTCTTCCTTTGAGTGAGTGAGGAAAGATGTTTTCAAACAAAATCTTAGCAAAGGATTGTTAAAAGGTACTCCATTGTATACAAAAGGATTGTGTACTTCTCCCTTTGTATACAATTGAGTACCTTTAACAATCTTTTGTTATTTTCTATGATTATCAATTCTAATGAAAAATGTTAAATTTACCAATATCAACTTGTGATTTATTCAGCTTATATATGGTGACCACAATAATATATTTTCTGTAAAGAAAAATAGTTGAAATGTCCATGAAAAGAAGAATGAGAATTGCATTGATTTTTTTTAAAAGAAAATGATAAGATCATAACCAAACCAAACAAGAGAAGAGAAAAGAAGAAACAAATGCTTAGTGGTTTCCTTAGTTTTAGAGTATCAACTCCACGATTCCATATTCCCATTTTATTAATTATGTTCCTTGTTTCTAGGGTTGGTTATCGATCTGTTTTGTTTCGTTTGTGTCAGTATTTATAGACTTCAATGTCACGTTATTGGAATAGACTTGAAATTTGACAAAACAAAGTTTCTCTCTTTGGTTACTTGTTCATGTGTTAGACATAACACATCTCTTTGGCTTTGAAGAGGGACCATTCTATCAGTGGTATCAGAGCACTTACTCTTTCTTTGAAGAGTGACCAAAATTAGCACCACAGCTAACATTTAGTATCAAAGCATTTCTATCCATTTTGTTGACGGCATTCTCCCAGAATCAACGTTCAACAAAATACTTTCAAATTTCTATTTCATCTATCCAAAAAAAAAAAAAAAGAATCCATGGAGCTTTACAATGAGATCTATGGAGCCCCTATCTTCAATGTTTATGACGATGAAGAGCCAATGTTTGATGTCACTGATGATAACTTGGCAGTTCTCAGATTTGGGTATTTTGCAAAAAATATTCAAGCCATCGACTCAAGGATCAAAGTAGACACATTTTCTTTCGATGAGGTTATGCATGTTTCAAGTTTTGCGCCTTCACGAAGGAAGATTGAACCACTACTTGAGTTCATTGACGGATCTGATCATAAAGTTATTGGGAGATGGTGAACCGGAGATCGACCGAGATCTACGGTGGAGATTATAAACCCGAAAATGGAAATCATGAGAATATTTTGCTAGAAGATATTAGATAAATGTTAATATTGATTTAGGAAGTTTAGCATTATCAAGAATGTATAAATAATATTTAGTTTACATTTATCCTTATCTTAGTTTAGGAAACTTATATAAGAGAATGTATTTTGTATAATTACAATTATGAGAGTCTAATACAATTCTTCCTCTAACCCATTATGTGTTTTTACTCTCATCAAATCTATCATGGTATCAGAGCAGTTGATCATGTGGATATATATTCTTATGGATTAGGATTTTGTTTGCTTCTGCTACTATGATGTCCTATCTATTTTCCGTCGTTTCTTTCTAATTTCTTTGATCTTTCGTGGCTTGCTTCTTATGCAAGCTTCTTCTGGTTTTTTATTAAAAAAATAAAAAATTTGGAATTTGGTCTTGACACACACGTGAGTGTGTTGTTTTTTTTCTATGCGTGGCCATGATTTGGTTTTCGTACGATGGTGTTAGGCCTCTTGGTAAGAAAAAAAAAAGAAAAAAAAAGAAGAGACGTGTTATATCTTTTGGTGGTTATTGAAGAAAGCTTCTTTATTGATTCGGCTACTGATTTTGGCCAAGTTGATTTGAGTTTGGCTAGCATAATTGCTAGTTTTTTTAAAGAACTCATCATGTGTATCCATGGTGTTGAAGATTGATGATGATGTTACACCAAGTTTATCATAATTATGGTTTATTGCTTAATCGAGCATAACCCAATGAATTGACTCTATGGCTGAGTATAAATGCCACGAAGATGACTCTACGACTGAGTATAAACGCTGTTGATGACCCTACGACTGGGTATAAACGTCGATGACCTAACGGCTGGGTTTTGTAGCCGCTTTGACCCTACAACTGGGTATAAACGTCGATGATGACCCGACGGCCGGGTATAAAGCTGTTATTTTGAAGACTTGTCCAATCTCACCCGTGTTACCATTTATGAGCTTGCCGGGGGTATTGGGAGATGGTGAACCAGAGATTGACCGAGATCTACTACGGTGGAGATGATAAACCCGAAAATAGAAGTCATGAAGATTATTCTAGATGATATTAGATAAATGTTAGTATTGATTTAGGAAATTATTCTAGATGATATTAGATAAATGTTAGTATTGATTTAGGAAGTTTAGCATTATCAGGAATGTATAAATAATATTTAGTTTACATTTATACTTATCTTAGTTTAGGAAACTCATCTATATATAAGAGAATGTATCTTGTATAATTACAATTATGAGAGTCTAATACAATTCTTCCTCTACATGTTTTTACTCTCATAAAATCTAACAGAAGTGTTTCTTACAAAACATACAGGCCGGCCAATTCTACTCCGACGCGACCATTTCAAAGGTATGAACCACCGAACCCAACACCAACGAAGCTCAGCGAAGAAGAACCAGGTCCTGGAAAACCACCACCACTACGTGATAAGACACACAACTAGTTGTTTTGTGTCGAACTTTGAGGACAAGGTTCTTTGGAGGATGGGAGTATTGATAAGATCATAACCGAACCAAACCAGAGAAGAGAAAAGAAGAAACAAATGCTTAATGGTTTCCTTAGTTTTAGGGTATCAACTCTACGATTCCATATTCCCATTTTATTAATTATGTTCCTTGTTTCTAGGGTTAGTTATCAATCTGTTTTGTTTCGTTTGTGTATTTATAGACTTCAATATCACGTTATTGGAGTAGACTTGAAATTTGACAAAATAGAGTTTATCTCTTTGGTTACTTGTTCATGTGTTAGACATAACACATCTCTTTGGCTTTGAAGAGGGACCATTCTATCAGAAAAATCTTATTACAACAAGAAAAAACAAGGAGGATAAAAAGAAACAACGAAGGAAGAGTACCCCCTTTCTATTATATTTTTTATGGAAAACACAAAAAAATGATCATGGAAGCCCTGAACATCTTAACGAAAGAACAAATCATCTTCACCAGTACTTTCTTCTTCTTCTTTTTCTCCTTAGGTTTCACCATGCAACAATGCTCTTGAATATGCGGAGGCGTCTCCGAATCCTCATCTATATCACCGTCATAAGCTTCCTCATCCGATAGTAGTGGTTTGTCAATACTACTATCTGAGGTCAAAATGGTTATCAAGCTTCTCAACAAGAGACTAATTTCCTTGAACTCAGGACGTGCATCCGGATCTTGTGCCCAACAACATTCAAGGATGGGGATGATTTCCTCTGGTGTATTCGCTTGAACTCAGGACTTGGTCTCTCACCCTGCAAGGAAAGAAAATCCAACATTTACAACATCACCAAAAACCATGTTTAATTTCTCACTATTATATTGATAAACACCAATATATAACTAATAAATTTTTCATTTTTTACCTTCACAATGTTGGCATGTCTCATCTTGGATAGTAACAGAACTTCATTTTTAAAGTTCTTTTTGTCCATTATGCTCACAACAGATTTTACACTTGGTTGCGTTATCTTCACAGCAACGGGAAAGGGGTTTCTGAGCCTATAAACCATTATAAGGAACATACGAAATAAGTGATAACTTTTAATTAAACGGATTAGTGTTAAATTCATCATTAGAGAAGGAACAAACAATCCTTTATAGACGATGGAGTGGCCATCTTCTCCAATAATCTCTCCCACTAAGACATCGTTTGTGTTGAGAAGCAATTCCCTGCTGATACTGAAATTGAGTTGCTCCTTGGACTTCTTGTAAGATGGGTAGTTTGAGGAAACCATTCATACAGATCTCATTTTGAAGGCTTGAAGTGATTGAGAGGACTAAGGATGATTAGTGAAAGAGAAGTGCTGCTGATGATGAGTGATAGAGGAAGTACTTGGGCTTATTTATATATAGTACTACAACATGTGGGGGTGATATTTTTATCTTACGAGTTGTTATCCGACGTGTAGGATGGCTAAAAATGGATGGTCATGCAGGAGAGGAAAAAATGAAATTTTGTCTCTGTGTTAATTGACAATTAATAGGAAAAAACAAGAAAATCAATACTAGTTATTACAGTAACTGTTTTACCAATGAGTATGAATTAATGGTCTCGTTACCAAGGTTATCTTTATATTAATTTCTTTTATCTATTCACCACCACATCTCTTGATTTTCTTATAATCTTATATTTAAGTAGCTTTTTTTTTTTTTTTTAATCTTAATGTGTTTAACCAATATATGTGGACTCTATGTGCAAATCTTTTGGAATAACTTTGTATTCATGAGTGTTGGTACCACGATTGGTCACTCCGCTCAAACGACCGTTCCGAAGCTGAACGGTGCAAGTCGTACTGGGCAGATGGATCGGCTCGTTAAGACAAAATGGCCTAACCTAGTGAAGTGGGCAGAAGTCTTGCCGAACCGAGAAGAGCAAATGGATCACTTCAGAGTTCGGATAAGCTAGGAAAGGAAGAGGGAAAGATTCTTTAAACTGTCGACAATAAATTACACATGAGATTTACGGAGTGAAATAGAGTTTTCATTAAAAGCTGGTAGCAATATAAATTGTACGAATAATATACTGTAAACGGACCCTTTTTTGGAGCAATAATATCTTTTTACTACTTCTCGCTTTGCATCACTAGGAGCAATACAAATTATTTCAATATATCGGTTCGGAACTAGAAGGGTGATCGACACCTCCGTCCATATATCACTTCGATCTGAGAAATATTCACTCCGATCTCACAATGAGCTATATACAGCAATGTATTTTATATAGCAGGAGAAAGATGGTAACAAAGCTGGAATTATTAATATTTTATTATTTTTTATCTTTACAACTTTTATATATTATTCTCTACGTATCAAAATATAAGATATTTTAATTAAAGCACGCAGATTAATAAGTCTTTACTTTTAATAAGTTTAACCAATCAGAAACAATACTGCATAATATAAATTACTAAACTAATCTAAAAGTTGTATGGAAACTTGAAAACATCCTATATTATGAAAAAAAAAATTTATCTAAAACATCTTATATTTGAAACGGATGAAGTAGTTTTTTAATAAATCTTATTTTCATTGCCAATAATTTTCATGATGAAATAGAAAGGCGACTGACTGATAAAATAATCTTCTATTTTTATTATTTCAGATTTAATAAAATAATAACAGGTAACCAAAGGTCCATATAGTATCGTAGTTTTGTTTATAGTTTACATACAAAATGTACTCACAGCCAATGACGTTCGCAACCGAGTAAGACATATGGGGTTGCGATATTATAGCAATCCATTTTATCATATGACGAAAAGATTTTCAAACTTACCGTCCATCTATCCTACGATATGTCTGTTACAGTCTATGTGACTATATATGTATCACATAAGTTGACAACTCCATGCCAATGTATTAACATCCACCATCTCAAAAGAGCTACATTAAATAAATGTTTCCATAAAATGAGATTTTGTTACCGATCGAGCTTATATGATTAGGTTAGAATATCCACCATCTCAAAAGAGCTACATTAAATAAGTGTTCCCGTTTACATGTTAGCGTTTAGGCATTGCCATAAGACAGAACACAACACACACTGATCACCACTTGGGAGGAAGCTTCTTATCTCCTAGTAATAACACTTTAATTTCGACCGTTGTAATGGAAACAAGACTTAATATGGGCTAATTAGTTAGATTACGTCGAGATTTAAAAGCCCATCAATATTGTATTATCCCTCGTAAGCTCGTTTAAGTTTCCCTAAGCGTGGGGGCTTGAGCACTTGCTGAAGTGCCGGTTCAAAAAAAAAAAGAAAAAAAAAAAGAGACGTTGGTCTTTTACATAATTTCTTATCATCTTTACGAATTAAGAGATTGTAACGACTGTATATCACATATACATAACCGGCTATCAACGGGTGACAGAGTGTTGAGTCCCGGGAAGTGTGGTCAGGGCTGGTCCATAAGCTACTCTCGATGCGATTCACAACAATATGGGCTCACATACTCAACCTACTAGTGGATCCGTCTTTGGGCCATGATCGGCTTTTTTTGGTGAGGTATGTTTTTCAGCTGTCTATCCACTCTTTGTGGGGAGGGGGGGAGGAGGGGAAGAAATATAAGACGACATGGGGAAGCTCCTCTTCCGCCAGCACAGCTTGTTAGACGACTTGATCAGGAAATTCGCAACAAGATATATTTGATTCAACTACAAAGGAATGCCAATTTTGATGGTTGTTCGGTGACTTGGTTTGCATCGACATAACATTGTGGATGCTATGTCTCTTAGTTTCTAATTTTTTTTTTCTGACATTTGTATAACAGAACAGTCAAAGGAAACGCTGCATTTGTTGTAAACCCGTATTTTTCGAATAAATTTTACAATTTACTCAAAAAAAAAATCACATATAGGTGTATAAGACGAGAAGGTTTAAATTTACGATATATATTCAAATAATTCACATATACTATACAGTCTATACGTATATATTCGGGTGGACAATGCATCATAAACTAAACGGGTAATTTGGTAGAGTTAAGTTATATTTACAGAATATTTTCGGAGTTAAATATTTGCAACATACTGACGAACTAAGAATTGTTACACACATCATCACACACGTAAATATTTTATACTGATATGTTTACATAAACCTATCGACGTTTTGGAATGCTCACATTTCGTGTTAAAAAAATAAAAAAAATTGGTTCCACAGATTTATCCAAAAAAAAAAAAAAATATCAAAAGATTTCCTGATAAAGAACATATAGAGATTAATAAAGTTGGATAATGTGATATTTGTTTTTTCTTTTAACTCAGTTTCAATTACATAAGCTTCCTTACAAAATCAAAGATTCCTTAATAAACAACATATAGTGCGATTCATGAGTTATATATATGTAGATGAAAAATAGAAGTATTAAACAGATCTCCTCCTTTTTTGTTTTGTTATATTTTAGATTAATTATGCGTCGTCAACTACAGTGTGCCTGTTTGTTTTCTTATTGCTACATTAGGGACCAGCGACTCAGGGCATGTGCAGCTGCGTATATTTCCTGCGTTCTCCAGTAAAAAAAATTAAAATTTAAATAGAAATTAGATAATTATCGAAGATACGTTCCTTAAAAGGGGACGTATTTTTCTCGGTCCTTCGTTACACGTGGCAGCCTTTGCTTTGTCCCTTTGTGACTTGTGTCTCTCTCTCTTCTGAGATTTTAAAGCTTCGTACTTTCAACAAAATTATTTTACTTTTTTGTAGAGAGACGATCATCGATCTCATCTTCGAAAACCTTAAATTCAACCCGTTACGAGTTTGATTCTTCCGTATTATTCTTTCTCTCTCGATTTGAAAAAAAAAGAAATGGCGAATGAAATTGAATCAGCGACAGATCCAGGTGAGTTTAGGTTTCTATTCTTGTTCTTTTTACAGAGATTTTTCCCCAATATGGTGAGTTTAGGTTTCTGTTATCAATCTCTCATCCTTAGTAGTTGATTGCGTGAATGAATTGATTTGTTTCTCGTTGATTCGTTTGTTCATGTCATAAGAGCTTTTGGCCCGAAAAAAATCCCTCTTACGTTGTAGAAAGCAATCAAAGTTTAGTCTTTTAAAAAAAAAAATATTTTTGGGGTTTTTGTGTGTTTGTAGGATTCAATGGTTAATCAAAAGGCTGTTTTGGCTGTGACGGATGATGTTGTGTTGCCTGTTACCTCTGTTCTAACTATTATGGAACAGCTTGGAAAGGAGCGTTTTGATCCTCTGATTATTACTCAAGCATCCACAATAAGTAAATCTCTTTATTCTCCTGCTTATTTGTTTTCACTGGCTCAGATTATGAAGACTGCTTAGTTAAGCTTCTAATAGTTAGGTCGGATATAAGTAGATAGGAAGATTTGTGTCTGTATTGTGGAGAGGTTCAGAGAACATATAAATAGACTCATTGCTCCTCAAGATGTTGCTACCTATGGTGGACTCTGTGCCCTGGCAAGTTTTGATCGATCAGAATTGAAGGCATGTATCCTATTTAGCTTTTATTTTACTCTGCCAGTTTGTTCCCAATGTTTGCTTGTTGCAGCCGCTATGCTTCCTGTCTGGAATATCTACCAAGTCTGAAAGCGAACTTGCTGCTGGACATCCATCTTCATGACCACGTTGACACACTGTATGATCAGATAAGGAAGAAGGCACTGATCCAGTACATACTGCCATTTGTGTCTGTGGATTTGAGCAGGATGGCTGATGCATTCAAGACTAGTGTCTCTGGTCTAGAGAAGGAACTAGAATCCCTGATCACAGACAAGGTTGCGCATGCCACACTGAAATGCCCGAGTGTTGTCAAAGAATTAGTTATTGGTTTGGCACTTGGTTTAGCTGCTGGTGGTCTCTGGAAGATGCACCATTGGAATGAGCAGAGGAAAACCAGATCTTTCTATGATTTGCTTGAGAGAGGTGAGATCAGTGTTGTCGCCGCTGAAGAGTGAATGGGACTGCCTCTACTCGCTCTCACTCTTATTGTTGTTGGCTCGATTTTTCTTGACTTTTCCTTCATTAGGATGAGTATTGAGATGGCTGCAAAGTTTTTCTTGACTTTTCCTTCATTAGGATGGCTGCAAAGTTTCAACGTTCAAATACTAATGAGAATACTGAGATGTTTATAATTACATTCAAATATTTTCTCATCATTCCTAATATGTATAATAAAAATACTAATGATAATTAAAAGAAAATATGGAAAGATGTTTTGAGATTTTCACATATCTCTATCAATTTTGAGTTACATAATTAGCATAACTTATGCAAAATTTGTAACTTTGTAATTTTCTAATGTATTTAATGTCAATGTTTTATGTTTTATTTAAATTAAAACTTTAATATGTTTTTACTTATTTATTTAAATAATTTATTTTTTTAAATAAAAAATACTTTTTTTTTCCAGGGGACCAACTCTGAAGGACACCAATGCTCATACCAAACTTAAGAAACTCTCAAAATAAAATTAAAATAATTGAAGGACCAAATATCAGTCCTAACCGATGCACGTGCCCTCGAGAGCATGGCCACCAATCATTTTTCTTAGGGGTACTTTCATTAAAAAATTAAAAAATTAAAAAATAATAATAAAGTAAAACAGAAATTAAGAAATGTTTCTCCCCCGAAAAACATAAGAATTATTGCTCTGCCACATTTATAATAATACTAAAAGAAAATGATTAAAATACATTAATTAGAGAAACGATGAGCGTTGCTTACCTCTGGAGATGACCTAACACGCAACATGCAACATGCAGAGAGCAACACCAGCTTCTTGTAAAAATAGTTGCAGCGCCCATTATATTGGTCGCCGTATTTCCTGACAACACCAACTACGCCGGCAACGTCTATTAAAAGAGCTGGAGTGACACCTTTCTCAATTTTCCACTGCTTCTTTTGTCACATTAATTGTTATATTTGAGTCGCTGGTCGCTAGTGTAGCCATAAGGAAAAGAACAGCCCAGTGACGTTCAATATCATCATATTTTTCTTAAATATGACGTTCAATTTTCCACCACCAACACCAAGCAAGATCCTTCCTTCGGGAAAATTATACAAGGTCGAATGGAGCGTTTATCAAGAGATTGATTACTATTACACTTGGGGTGAGAAGCGGCATTTAATGTTGGAGATAGTCTTCTTTTTGAATACGGAAACGAAGTCAACGACGTCTTAGAGATCAGCGGAGACCTTGAATTCATATCCTGCGACCCGACTTCTCCGGTAGCCGTGCACAAGACGGGACATGATCTCGTCACGCTCACCAAACCAGGAGTCCACTACTTCATTAGCTCGAAGACAGGTCAATGTGAGGCAGGGCTTAAGCTTCGAGTCGTGGTCGGACCACCACTCACCAGTCACCAAACCCGTAACTTCCCCCAGTGTTAGTTTTGTTCCGAAGACGAAGATGGAGTTGTCACTTATGGACCACTTCGACAGATGGTTACGCAGCTTCAGATCTCAACCCCATCACTAAGCATCCGCTATTCATTAGCTAATTAGAGTTTCTTTCTCTTTTTAACTTCTTTTATATCTTTTGTTTCCATTGTCGTTTTCGTTTTTTTCTATTTCCGTCGTTGTAGAGTACGAGTTTGATTCAAACAGTGGTTGGTTCAACTTATTTCCGAGGGCTAACACAGAGTATATGGAGTTGATGGGATCCGATCATCACAAGATTGGTGGGAGATGATACAATGTTTAGAGAGAGGTTCATCTCTGATAAGCGATGGATCAACAAGCCAGAAACAACATATATTATTCGTGAGCAATAGGCTCTAGAAGGTTCTACTCAGGGTAAATCAGTGTTAAGTGGACTATCTCGTTGCAGAAAGGCCTTGTCCATGTGTAAGAGGACTCATCCTACTAACTCTGCAACACAGATTCAGTTTCTACGTAGGGACCTGGAAGAGGAGGCCATTAAGCTGTTCCGAAGCTCGATTCTTAAAACGTGTTGCCACCAACGGAACTCGCATGTCATCCGGAACTTTCTTAAACTCCAAAACCTCTTCCACCATGTTCAACCAGTCGAGAAATTCCTCCGGGTTGAGAGTTCCTGTAAACTCAGGAATATCAATTTTAAACCCAGATTCCCAACGATTATGAATGGGAGAACCATTGCCTTGGTGGACACGAATCTGCCTATTGTCGTGAGGAGTTGCAAAGATGTTCTCATGTATCTCATCATCAGAATCATGAACAACACCGTGTGACGTGTCTCGTCCTTGCCGCTGAACAACGCCGTGTGGAGAGTCTTGCCCCTGCTGCTGGTGTTGAAGCACCGTTGTTAACGCGTTCTCTACCGCTTGTTGCAAAGCAACTTGTAACCCTGCTGTAAAATTCTCAAGAGTATGACGCAAGTCATCTTGTTGTTCCTCCATGGATTTGCGTGGAGCCATCGAGAAGACTTGTGAAAGCAACGAATCGAGCCTTAATTGAAGAATTAAAGCACTGGAATCTGATACCAACTGGTGTAGATCAAGGTATGATAAACACAATGAAACTTGTTTAGTCTAAGAACACCCAAGAATCAAAGTCTTCTTACTCCGTTGGGAACGAACTTGTTCTAGCCGCAATAAGGAATTAAGAGTTGAAAAGCTCTTTGATAAATATTCAATATGTCGTGTCCTTACAAACCCTTAGACATCGACTATATATAGGAGAAGCTAATACCAAAAACGTAACTGGAATCATTCCTAAAGACTCGTGAATCAATATTCCCAAGCTAAAACAAAAAGGAAAAAATAACAAAACCAAACAATATCGTAAAAGAAACAAAAGCAAAACCAATATGTTAATTATAAGAACCGCCCTGCATCAGGTCACCCGGGGAGAAGAAGATTCGGCCTCGAATCGGCAACGTCATCCTTGGAAACGTACGGGAAGAGATGACGAACATTGAACACATCAGAACAACGGACGTCAGGTGGAAGCTTAATGCGATAGGCATTGGCATTTATGAGAACCTCCAAAGGACCCAGCTTACGTGCCTTGAGTTTGTTATATTCACGCGGAGGAAACCGATCTTTAGTCAACACTGCCCACACGTAGTCACCAACATGAAAATGAACTTCACGGCGATGACGATCAGCATCAGCCTTATACTTAGCGGACGATACCTGCAAATTATCATGAACTTGGGCGTGAAGGAAGGAGAGATTAGCCACAAAATCTATCGCCTGGCCATGATCACGAGTAGAATCCGGAGCCACACCAAGATCAACAGGACCACGCGGCACCAATCCATAGACAATCCGAAATGGACTGAACAATGTACTTCGATTAACAGCATGGTTGTGTGCAAACTCAGCCTTACACAAAATTGTATCCCAGCTTTTGATGTTATCACCAACTAAACACCGTAACATATCCCCCAAAAGCGATTAGTCACCTCTGTTTGGCCGTCAGATTGAGGATGATAAGCAGAGCTCATATCAAGACTTGTACGCAACAACTTCCACAAAGAACACCGAGAGTCCCGATCGGAAACAATGGAAAACGGTAACCCATGAAGACGGTAAATATAATTTCTCGAAAAAATAATTGAGCAACTTGAACAGCATCAATAGTCTTCTTACATGGAATAAAATGAACCATCTTCGAGAAACGATCCACAACCACAAAGGCGGAGTCATGACCACGCTGAGTCCAAGGTAAACTGAGAACAAAATCCATACTAATGTCGGTCCATGGCTGTGTAGGGATGGGGAGTGGCATATAAAGACCGTTGTTAGTTGCATGACCCTTAGACTTCTGACTAACAACACAACGCTCCACAAACCGAGCAACATCACAACGAAGAGTTGGCCAAAAATAAACATCAGTAACTAATTGACGAGTACGGTCACGCCCCACACGCCCCTCGTTGTGATTCTCTTCAATAATCTTCAAACGCAAACTACACTCCAGAACACACAACCGATTAGCACAGAAAATAAACCCATCTTGCAAAACAAAGTCGGATGAACGCCCATGTTGCAAATCAGCAAAAATCAGACCAAAAAATGGGTCAGTCGGATATAAATCCGCAAAAGTAGCAAAACCCGGAACAGAGACTTGCAAAGTAGCAAGAAGGGAATGTCGCCTACTTAAAGCATCAGCAACCTTATTCGTACGACCGAAAAGGTGTTTAATGACAAACGTAAATTGCTGAAGATAAGCGATCCAAGAGGCATGACGACTAGAAATCTTGTTCTGGCTCCCCAAATGTTTCAAAGCATCATGACCAGTATAGAGAATAAATTCCTGATGAAACAAATTCTGACGCCAATGTTTGATTGCCTGAACAATAGCGTAGAATTCAACATCATATGTGCTATAACGAGCTAGAGCACCTGCTATGTTTTCACTGAAAAATGCAATAGGACGACTTCGTTGACTCAAAACTGCGCCAATACCGAACTTACACGCATCACAATGCAACTCAAAAACCGCTGTAAAATCCGGAAGAGCCAAGATTTGTGTAGAAACAAGTTTATCTTTAATAGCTTCAAACGCTGCATTAGCCTCAGGTGTCCAAACAAAAGACGACCCTTTCATACAGTCCGTTAGAGAAGCCGTAATATTGCTGAAATGGTGAACAAAACGACGGAAAAAGGACGCAAGCCCATGAAAACTGCGGACTTCACTAATAGACGTTGGAGTTGGCCAAGACCGAATAGCATCGACTTTGGTAGGATCCACTTGAAGGCCCTTGTCCGACACAAGATAACCAAGAAACAAGACTTGAGACCAAAAACTCATTTCTTACGAGCAGCAAAAAGTTGCTCTTTACGCAAAACGTCTAGCACTTGGGAGAGATGTTGGAGGTGACGTGCCAAATAAGTGTTGAAGACCAGGATATCATCAAAATAAACAACCACGAATTTACCTATAAATGGACGCAAAGCCTGGTTCATAACACACATAAACGTGCTTGGAGCATTCGACAAGCCAAATGGCATGACCAACCATTCAAAGAGACCCTCTCGCGTTTTGAATGCTGTCTTCTATTCATCTCCAGGACGAATGCGAATTTGATGATAACCATTTTTCAAATCCAGCTTGGAGAAAATAGAAGCACAGCCAATTTGATCAAGTAAATCATCTAAGCGAGGAATCGGAAAACGATAACGAACCGTAATCTTGTTAATAGCTCGACTATCGACACACATCCACCACGACCCATCCTTTTTAGGAATAATGAAAGCCGGAACAGCAGTAGGACTCAAACTCTCACGAACATGACCTTTGACCAAAAGTTCCTCTACCTGACGACGCAACTCATCGTGCTCTTGTGGACTCATACGGTAGTGAGGTCCGTTTGGAAGAACTGCATTTGGAACCAAATCAATACGATGTTGAATATCTCGTAAAGGGGGTAGCGTAGGGGGCAAGTCATCGGGGAAAACATCCTTGAAATCCATAAGGAGTTTCTGAAAAACGGGTGTAGGAGGAGGAACATCCGTAGAGGTGGCCGTAGCTGTAACCAACGCCCAGACAACACTCGTTTCACCAAGATGGGCCTCAAAAGCGGCCTTAGGAAGCACTAACAGGGACTGCGAGGCAGACGGAGCAGACACACTAGAGCTGGCTTTTGTCGCTTGTTCAGGGTCATCCTTGGATGGTAATAATGCCACAACACGATCCTCAAAGGAGAAACTATAAGTATTGTTGCAACCTTTATGTATAGTATTTCGATCAAATTTCCAAGGCCTCCCTAACAACAAATGACAAGCATCCATTGGAACCACATCACAAGACACCGAGTCCTTGTACGAGCCGATAGAAAACGACACCAAAGCTTGTTTAGAGACAGCGATTTCTGTGCCAGTATTTAACCATGCAAGTCGATAAGGGAAAGGATGTGCCTCAGATTTGAGCCCCAGCTTACGCACTGCATCTCGCGAGATGACGTTTGTGCAACTGCCCGAGTCAATGATCAACTTACAAACCTTACCATTAATTGTGCAAGTTGAACGAAACAGGGTTGAGCGCAGCCAAGATTCTTCATGAGCTCGAGGAAGCAAAAAGTTGCGACGAAGCACAAGAAGTGACCCGGTATCACCAGAGATAGCATCCCCGGAGGTCTCGTCATCGGCGGAATCATAATCATCATAACGTGGCTCACTTGCAGGCTCTGCGTCTTGCGCTAATAAACCCCATTTATTCTGATTAGGACAAGCTGTTTGTCTATGCCCAGATTCTCCACAACTAAAACAACGCAAAGCTCCGGTTCGTGGTGGTCGAGACGCCGCAATCGAATCAGGAGGAGCACCGAGACGTAAAGCAGGAACACGCAAAGCCGCTGTGTCAGGGACCTGCGTTGCACCAACATCAATACTTGACTGTGTGCCAATGCGAGTGCGTGAAGACGAAGTCCAATTGGACCTGTATTGCAGCTCCATGCCGAGAGCTCGCTGATGCGCTTCAGAGACGGTAGCGGGACTGAATTGCTGTAGTGGAATCTGTAATTGTGTACGAAGACCCCCAAGAAAACGAGACACAAGCTGTTCCTCTGTTTCAAGTAATGTTGTTCGAGCAACCATGGAGAAGAACTCTGACGCATAATCATCAACCGTACGAGACCCTTGACGAAGATTCTGCAATTTAGTATACAATGTCCTCTCATAATTGTAAGGAAGAAACGCCCGACGCATATACTTCTTCAAACGTTCCCATGAATCAATACGTGACTTGCCAGAGTGACGACGAGTCTCCTTAGTTTGAGTCCACCAAGCCGAAGCTCGATTCTTAAAACGTGTTGCCACCAACGGAACTCACATGTCATCCGGAACTTTCTTAAACTCCAAAACCTCTTCCACCATGTTCAACCAGTCGAGAAATTCCTCCTGGTTGAGAGTTCCTGTAAACGTAGGAATATCAATTTTAAACCCTGATTCCCAACGATTATGAATGGGAGAATCATTGCCTTGGTGGACACGAATCTGCCTATTGTCGTGAGGAGTTGCAAAGATGTTCTCATGTATCTCATCATCAGAATCATGAACAACACCGTGTGACGTGTCTCGTCCTTGCCGCTGAACAACGCCGTGTGGAGAGTCTTGCCCCTGCTGCTGGTGTTGAAGCACCGTTGTTAACGCGTTCTCTACCGCTTGTTGCAAAGCAACTTGTAACCCTGCTGTAAAATTCTCAAGAGTATGACGCAAGTCATCTTGTTGTTCCTCCATGGATTTGCGTGGAGCCATCGAGAAGACTTGTGAAAGCAACGAATCGAGCCTTAATTGAAGAATTAAAGCACTGGAATCTGATACCAACTGGTGTAGATCAAGGTATGATAAACACAATGAAACTTGTTTAGTCTAAGAACACCCAAGAATCAAAGTCTTCTTACTCCGTTGGGAACGAACTTGTTCTAGCCGCAATAAGGAATTAAGAGTTGAAAAGCTCTTTGATAAATATTCAATATGTCGTGTCCTTACAAACCCTTAGACATCGACTATATATAGGAGAAGCTAATACCAAAAACGTAACTGGAATCATTCCTAAAGACTCGTGAATCAATATTCCCAAGCTAAAACAAAAAGGAAAAAATAACAAAACCAAACAATATCGTAAAAGAAACAAAAGCAAAACCAATATGTTAATTATAAGAAAAGCTCTTACTGTAAAAGCTCTGCTACCATTTCAGATGTAACAAACTTTTATTATCTTATAAAATGCTTCATTAAGTTTCCAAAGATACAAGATTGTTTCTTAAATACAATCTAAGATAACCAAGGTCTAATCATAAACCAATAGAAGGATTAAACCGATATATATATATAATCTGATAAAGTGAAACAATGTCAGATAGTATCCATAGGAGACTAAGACTCAAGAGAGAAGACATAATGGCCAAATGACCGGAAAAAAAAAATGATGTTGATAAGAGGAGTACTTGAATTTGGACAAGTTTTTGCCAAGACCATCATTCGGAAACAAATAATTTGTAATGAATGATACTACATATGAAACTTAGTTACATTATTAGTCATTCTTTTGGTGCCGAATCATAGAGAGCACAATAGTTTGTAATGAATTTTCCCATTTATTCCTCGCTATAAGGGTGAAGAGTATCGAATCTCTTAGTGGATTTGAGATATGTAAGGTATGAACGTTAGAATTAATCCTACGAGCTGTACCAAGTTCAACACCAAGAACACCATCTCATCACCTGTGTGTGTAGTGTTCAAAAAAGTAATTAAAAATCATGTCTTTCGGATGAAATACACAGTGATGGTTCACGATTCTCTAGCCATGGGTATAATATTTAGTTGACATGAACTGGGATGGGTGCTCAAATTTTACCTGGAAGGAAAGTCGCGTCTTGTCTCTTTTGTGCCCATGAGAATCTGAAGCGTTACCAAAATAGGAAAAAAGCGAGTTAGCAACAGACAGCAACAATCTATGACGAACTAAGATGAAGCTTGAGTATATCTTGCATCTGCAAGAATGTGGGTGTATTTTTCCAAAATATAGATGTTTTTAAGAGATACTTGGTGTATGAGTCCGAGGAAATACTTACAAAGCACCCCCACCGGCAGGGCCAAATGATTTAAAAACAGACATTGCGGTCATAGAAATTCCATTAGCAGCACCTCTCTGATTCTGAGGCTGAGGTGTCAAATTAAAGAAAAGTGAGTATGAGCCCGGGCAGAGGACTAAATAAGTAGCGATAACTATAAATGTAAAGAAAAGGGAGCGCCAATACACCATCCCAAAGAACCATACCACAGCCTTGTTCAGCATGATAAACAGTCCTGTGACAAGAGAGATCTGCGCACATATCATGAAAACGTATTTCAAATTTATCTTACTGTTAAATAAGGAGATATATTACGCACAAAAGTTTCAGAGTTATAACAAAAACTCACAGACAAAGCGTTTTTTATGATGGATGCACAATTTATCACCATATGAAGGGCCACCCCAGAAAGCAAAGCTATATAGGGGTAACAAGAAAGCAACGGTATCAACAATACCTGAGCAAAAAAATGTAAACAAATGAACAGAACTCAACATAACAAACCAAAGAGCATATATCATTGGAACATCGAGAAACTTCAACCGGAGATTTACCGCAGAAAGACGTATAATCACAAGGAGTCTGAGGGCCTTAGCTAACGGTGGGTATACCAAAAGTTGAAACACCAGAAGCCCAAGTCCTGAAAGTTTGGTAACTCAAATCATGAGGAACATCCAAGGGGAATATGGATAGACACTAACAAACTAAAGAAACAGAGTTGACGAACTATATGTATGAAAACAATACCAACCATGCATGAAAAAGTGAGATCCTGAAGAGATAATGTAATAAGGAGAATATTTTTGGAAAAGTTCCAAATAAACATTCACAATTTTCTGGACCAACCCACCAGACCATCCATAGGTAAATATAACATGCACCTGATATAGCTAAAACTTGGCCAACATCTTGAGATGAGAAGCTCAATCCTCCATAGCTTCTGTCACTGACGGCCCAGAGTGAGAATATCTTGCAAAGGTACCAAGAAAAGGGTAAATTCATAAACAAAACTTCCTCTGCAATACTTAAAAACTTTACTGATACTATCGGCAGGGCACCAAAAATATCAAAATCTTAAAGCCGCTAGGAAGATTTGAAAGAGAGAAACCTCTAAAGCTAATTACTGTATGTCCTAGTAAAATCGCATGATTTTAGGTAATTAGTAACTATCTCACCTCTGAGTAAGTTATCTCTTGGAGGGAAAAAACACAATACACGATGATGATAGCCATCAATGGAAGATTCCTCAGAAGACTTGGCTTACTGATTATGTTCTGGTCATCAAGTCCTCCTCCTCCTCCTCTGCTTTCGTCATCGTTTAGCTCATTTGGATTAAGTTTCGCATGTGCAATTCTACAACGCGTATGCAGTGTTTCCTGTATATCGTTATGAGTTAACATTTTCAGCCTTAGCTTGATTTAAATCATAACATGGTCACTATAGCTCCGGATTTTCATAAGAACTCATTCTATGATCAATACCATGTAATTTAGTTTGTGAAGGTCTTTGAACAATAAATAACAAGTATACCCTATCATATCTATTTATCATACTCACAGGAAGCCACCAGCAAGCGATGAAAACCCCAGTAGCATAGACTGATATAACTAAGCTCGGTAGAAAATATGGGAACCTGTAAAGCACAACACCAAGCACCTATTGAGGAAACTAATTTTGCTAGCATTTGAAAAAAGGATTGGATGGAGGAAAAAATAGTAATATACTACCTCCCAAAAACTGAACTCTGGGAAAATATATTTGGGTACTTCTCTGCAGGCTAACAAAACATGAAAACAGAGAAACCAAGTCAGCTAAGCAGGACAGGACATTCAAATTTCGATATGTTATAACTGATAAGATTCTAGAGTCAAGTGTACCTGAGCAAGATAGCCTCCAATAGCAGGACCTAGTATCAATCCTATACCTCTCGATGTACTTACCTGAGAAAATGTAGCGGAACTATTTATCCTCTTGATAAAGTAAACATTGGCGGCAATAGCGACGTTTCGAAAAAAAAAAGCCTCACAACAGAAAGACTAAGAGCGTTGTACTCTTCACTGACAACTTCTGAAGCATATGCCTGAAACATGGTAAAAGAACAAAGGAAACACCTTTCAGGAAATGCAACTTAACACTTCACACGATCATTTTCATTTATATAAGCGAGGGAATCTACTGTATTCTGATCTAAAGCAGCCACTTAATAGAAGGACAATAGCATAATCCTTCAAAGGAGTAATTAAGACGTACCCTTACAACTCCAAGTAGACAGTTGAAGCAGCCGAGAAGAAATCTAAAGGAAATTGCAAGCCAGAAAGTTGTGCTTAGACCAAAGAGGGTATTGAATATGATCCTGAAAAAAGAGTCAGGCAGCTTAGAAAAATTCTGCAGACAAAGACAAAATGAATCATCTTTACTCTGATGAATAAAAGTAGAAAAGAACAAAGTAAAGCTAACACTGAGAAAGTCGCAATAAGAATAATAGGTTTGCGACCATATCGATCAGCTAATTTGCCCCAAACAATAGATGTCAAAGCTCTTCCAATCATGAATGATGATCCTAATTGCAAAGTTATCAAGAGATCTTCCAAGATTGGTGCATGCTCAAGCAAGCAATAAATAACAAATATATAGCCTTAAGACAAAGGCCTTGAATGGTTGGTTGGTACGTTCCAGACCAGACTAAAATCGGACTGGTCCGTTATTTTTTTACCAATCACACACTCCAAACCAAATCCATACCAACACTCCATACTAACTCCATACCAATAAAACATATGTTAGTATTGAGTGAACAGTAACTCCATACTAGAATATAACCATCTATTTCCATTTTTTTAGTCTCCTTTAAAAATGCTCCATACTCCAGTATGGAGTTTAGCATACCAAATTATCAGTACGCATTGTTTAGTATGGAGTGTATGGACCAACCATCCAAAGCAAAAGTAAAAAGTTACCAACAAAACCAGCATAGAAACCAATATCTTCTTCTTGTTTAGCAATTCCAAAGTCTTTGATCTGCCAGGAAAATTACAAAACCAAGCTAATCAATGGAGTTAGAAGCAACAACAACAATTTGAAGTGTGACTAATAAACTTACCATGAAATAAAGATATGGAAACAGAGAAGAGATTGGGAGAGCTGAAATCACCAAAAAGGTTCGAAACATGAGTGAGTATCACATATAGCCTAATTCAAATATGAATCACTTGCACGCCAAGTGTTTGTAGAAATTCCTAAGAGAGAGGTTGAGAAAACAAAGTTAAAAAACCAGTGCAGAGTGAGACGAGCCAGATGAAGGAGAGGTGCAAGTAAGGGACGCCTTGCTGGTGTTGCTTAGTTCGATCAATGATACAGCCAGGGCAATCTTCCTTTTTCTCCAGGAGGATAGTTCGAGACTCATCATCGGCCATGATCGGAACTACTGAATCGAAGAAGAAGCGTAGGTGGACGAACTTGTTTTATTAATTAGGATAAGAAAAGTTTATTCCTCCTCAAAGGCGCCAAAAAAAGCTGAAATGATTCTAAAGAAACTAAATAAATATCTCAGTGGGTTGGTGTTGGCTGTTGACGACAAAAAAAAAAAAAATAAAAAAAAATAATAATAATCCAAGTGGTACTATTTAATTTGCAAATGTGAATTCCCTTTATATTTGACTAGCATGTGGGCAGTGCGGTGAAAACTCGAAATAACTAATATTGTTAATTTTACATTTCAAATGAAAATTTTATAATAATTTTTTAACTGTATAATGTAAAAGTCATAAATAATAATTAAGATAAATTACCAAATTAGTTACATAAAATATTTGTTGTATGTATAAAAATAAAAATAAATCGATTCAGTGACAATAAGAGAATAATGTTAAAGATATATAAACCAAAGTTTATTGAATTATACTCACATAATCAATTTTGAAAGATATTCACATAAAATAAAATTTAATTCATTGTTCTATTGAAATTTATAAAAAATAATAAGAGAATCAGAGAGAAAGAGCTCATAGCAACTTTTAAGATCATTAACAAATCTAAACAGTTAGATGAGCTAATAAAAACAATATCATCCATTATATTTAAATTGACCCCTAAAAGTGAGTTTGCTATAATATATAAACATATAAATCTATGAATTATATTTATTAACTTGTAAGTTTAAAAAATACTCTGAAAACAATAAATTCGAAACTTGTTTTTGTATTCCATAAAAGTTTATATATAATAAACAAAGAAGTGTAAAATATAAAGATGTAAAACATAGAGGTGTTAAAAAAAAGGTGCAAAAGTTAATATGTGCGATTTTTGAAAGATGGGGGTACGACGAAGAGATGCAAAAATATGAAAATAAAGACGTGTGAAACAAAAAGGTGCGAAAACTAACAAGTGCAAACATTGAAATCAAGGGGTACGACGAAGAAACACAATTGTTGAATCAAAACACTGCAACTTTATATAAACAAAGAAGTGTAAAACAAAAAGGTGTGAAAACTAACGGGTGTCTACATGAAAAGTTGGGGGTGCGATGAAGAAACACAATTTTTGGATGAGTCTTTGCAACTTTTCAGATCATTAATAAAGGGTGAGATCATTATTAATACTTAAATAAAAAAAACTCTTTTCAAAATCCATAAAAATCTGTTATATATAAAAACAAAAAGGTGTGAAAACAAAGGTGTGAAACAAAGGTGTGAAACAAAAAAGTGTGAAATCTAATGATATATCATGGTTTTTGTGGTTTTTAACCATGATATAAGGAGTATTTTAGTGTCTTTTCATTTGTTTCTAGATTGTTTTTGAGTCTTTACAGGTTTTTAGCATGAAAGGAGCAAAGTGGAGCAATATGGATGATTCTGGAGCATTTAACCGGAGGAAATTAATTTGGAGTCTGATCCTATGAGGAGTGTCGATCGACACTGCCTTAGCATCGATCGACACCCAATCCAAACCGACGAGAGAGCCAAATTTGGAAGTTTTACAAAGATGCCCGAAGTTTTCCATAATTGCAACATAAGTCCCTGACGTGTTTTAGGACATATAAATAGTGTTTTTAGGTTTTCCAAACCCTTAAGTTTTATTCTATCAAGTTTTATTTTTTCCTACAACCCTGTGAGATTTTAAGAGCTTTTGGGAGAGATAGATCTGAATTCTTTGTAGAGAGAAGATTCTTGAACTCCCTCTTTTACTTTTGATATCTATTCATGTTATTCAGAATTATGATTTGTGCTTTATTTATCATGTCTGAGTAGTTTGTTTGTTAGGTTTAGGGTTTTTCACAGGGATTTTATGAATTATTAGATCTGATTATTTATGATTCTTTATCTATCTAGATCTTCATCTTAGGTTGTTCTTCATATTAATCATTGATTGGCCATCTAGAATTAATACTCTAGGAAAATAAATTGATATGAGAATATAATTAATTTTCCTGATAAAACCTTTTGATGAGCAAAATTATTTCTTGCAAAGAGATTTGATTTAATAATTTTGTGAACAATCTAAACCTGATTTTATTGCTGATTTTTAACCTAGAATTTTACAAAGAGATTTGGATTTTCTGGTTTTAAATTTAGATATTATTTGCAGTGAGAACTGATTTAATTTACAAAAGTGTTTAGTGTTCTAGATCTGTTCTTAATTTTTTGAATCCTAATATATTGATTGATTTAATATTTCATAATTTCCTGAAAAAATTCCCTAGGCCTTTTTGATCTTCTGAATTTACAACAAGTTTTATTTAATATTTTGCATTGCTTTTATTTTAATTTAATTTAATCTGTTTAGCATAATTGAAAAACTCTATAATTTATTGTGTAGTCTTGAGTCCTTGTGGAATTCGACCCCTAAGTACTGCAGTGATCTCTTAATTTGAGAGAGTAGCTCTAGGGTTAATTTGAGCATATCATCTAACAAGTGCAACCAGTGAAAGCTAGGGATACGATGAAGAAACACAATTTTTGGATCAAAATATTGCAACTTTATATAAACAAAGAGGTGTAAAACAAAAGGGTGTGAAAACTAACAGGTGCCAACATAGAAAGCTGGGGGTGCAACGAAGAAACACAATTGTTGGACCAAAATTTGGCAACTTTTGAGATCATTAACAAAGGGTGAGATCATTAATAATGCTCAAAGAACAAACACTATTTTCAAAGTCCATAAAAATCTGTATACATATAGTAACAAAGAGTGTGAAAATAAAGAGGTGTAAAACAAAAAGGTGCAAAAACTAACAAGTGCAACCATTAAAAGCTAGAAGTACGACGAAGAAACACAATTGTTGGATCAAAACATTGCAATTTTATATAAACAAAGAGTTTAAAATAAAAGGGTGTGAAAACTAACGGATGTCAACATGGAAAGATGGGGGTGCAATGAAGAAACACAATTGTTGGACCGAAATTTTGCAACTTTTTGTGATCATTAACAAAGGGTGAGATCATTAATAAAACTCAAAGAATAAACACTCTTTTCAAAGTCCATAAAAATCTGTATACGTATAATAACAAAAAGTGTGAAAATAAAGAGGTGTGAAACAAAAAGATGCTAAAACTAACAAGTGCAACCATTGAAAGCTAGGGGTACGACGAAGAAACACAATTGTTGGATCAAAAACAAAAACTCTTTCCAAAATCTATAAAAATATGTATATTTATAAAAACAAAGAGGTGTGAAACAAAAAGATGTAAAAATTAATAGGTACGATTTTTAAAAGATAAGAGTACGACGAAGAAACACGATTATTAGGAAAAAAAAAACTTGCAACTGTTGGGATCATTAATAATTATAAACCGTTAGATGAGATAATAGAAACAATCTCATCCGTTAGATTAAAGTTGACCCCCAAAATTCATAAAATTCTACTTCAAAATTAAAACTATGAAAATTTAGATATTTGCATTTTTTAACGAAAGAAATCTTAGAAGCACCTATTCATTGACACACTATTTTACACTTGCTACATCGTAATACTTATTACAATGCATAGCATTATTTTATTCATGCTACGTTTTAAATGACAAAGAGAAAAATCATTTCAGATAGAACTTCTTAAAATTGTATATGTAAAAGAACTTCTCATCAAAAATCAAACGAACAGGCCCAATATTTAACAAGTTACGCCCCTTTGTTATGCCCCTTTGTTATGCCCCTTTGTGTTATAGATATTGATATCACGTCCTTTTCTTAGTCTATTTAACTTGAAGAAATTAAATATAAGTGCTATCTTGAGTAAATAATTAAATGTAAGTGCTATCTTGAGTAAACTATCTAACCGACAACATAAAGACAAACAGAGCACTTAAGAAGAACCAAACTTTTTGTTAATCTATAATCTAATATATGAGAACAAACGGAGGAGGGAACTAAACCAATTTTTCGGAATGGACACTAACTTGTTAGTTCATAAAAATATTTTGATATAGATACTGATGCAGGTTAAGTTAAAAACACTCCAATAAAAAAATTATTTGTTTTATTTTTTACTTTTAAAAATACTCTGAAAACAATAAATTCGAAACTTGTTTTGTAGTCTATAAGAGTTTATATATAATAAACAAAGAGGTGTAAAATATAAAAGTGTAAAACATAGAGGTGTAAAACATAGAGAAACAAAAAGGTGCAACAATAAAAATGTGCAATTCTAAAAAGATGGGGGTACAACGAAGAGATACAAAAGTTAAAAAGTGCGATAAAAGGTGGAGGTACGACGAAGAGATGCAAAAATTAAAAGGTGCAAATTTAAAAAAAAAGGGAGGGGGCAACGAAGAGAAGCGATTTGAGGGGAAAAACTTGCAACTGTTGGGATCATTAATATGTTTGAACCGTTAAATGAAATAATAGAACCAATCTTAGGAACATTAATATCGTAAAAGTAATCTATTCAACATATTCTTTCAGGAAGTTAACTCGCAAATTTAACCCGTAACTGCGTCTATATTTGGGAGACAAAATTTTAGAGGTTTGGGAGTTGGGTTAACACAAAAATATGTTGGGATTAAGTACATAAATGTGTACAAGACATGGAAAAAAAATTACAAGCATAAGTAAATTTTCTCATATGAAGGAAACTTATTATATGTTAACTTTCTTAAACAACAATGAATTATAGAAAAAAAAATTAATGTTATCTAATTTTAAATGTTCACTTAACGTCGCCCTGCATCAGATACTGAGTCTGCTAAAATCAAATCTTCCTCGACTTTAACTATTAAGCAATCAGGTAAACAGTCTCTTGTAAGAGTTCTAGATTAGGAAAAAAAATTTGGTAATTCTTTTGTCGCTACATTTCTTTGTTTTTAGCTTAAAATGAAGATGGTAAAGTAGTAATCTTTGTTAATATGGTCGGTGTGATCTTGGGAGTTTAGTTAGGTGTTGTTCTCTTGTCCGTAGTGACGTATTATTTTATTTGTTACCTGATTAAGAACATAATTCGTTTGGTAAGTTTAGTAGTTGTTCAATGGCTAGATTTGTTCTTTATGATAAAGAATTCAAAGATACGATTGTTTTGTCATTTTTTTGGGAATTGAAAAGTATCAAACTGTATGTTAATGACTTATTATGACTCTTATGATATACAGATTCTCCAAAAACCCCTCCGGAGATCGCTCAAGAAGCTCCAAAACCGACCGGTTTAAATGTTACAGGCAACGGTGTTTTCGCTGGCTTATCTGAATCTTCCTCGGCTTCTCCAAGTATATACACAACATCTTCTTCTTCACAGAGTCTATTTGCGCCATCTTCGTCCATCGAACCTATATCTTTGGGTCTCTCAACAGGTCATGGATCATCGTTTCTCGGGTCAAACCGATTCCAAGCTCAGCCCGCGATGTCAGCAACCGCTTTACTTCAAAAAGCAGCTCAAATGGGAGCAGCTTCTTCAGGTGGTTCATTGCTTCGTGGATTAGGAATAGTTTCATCAACTTCATCTTCTATGGACGCAATAGTTCCTCATGGACTTGGATTAGGACTGCCTTGCGGTGGCGAAAGCAGCTCGGGTTTGAAAGAGCTCATGATGGGGAATTCATCCGTGTTTGGTCCGAAACAAACGACACTAGACTTTCTCGGATTAGGTAGAGCGGTTGGTAACGGAAATGGTCCAAGCAACGGACTATCTGAAGCAGCGGCGTCGACATGGCGACGGCATTTGGATCAGGAGAGTTTTCCTCAGGGAAAGACATTGGTAGAAGAAAATCATACGTAGAGTAATCAATATGTTTGAGATATTGGAGGGGGGGGGGGGGGGTTTAGATGTTCTTGTTCAATTCAATAGTTGTAGTGTGAGTTGAAACTTCCCTTCGCAAGAAAGGGTTTCAATATTTAATATATATTGCAATCAATTAATCACACTCTAATCCATTCTGATTTCTTGTTCGTAAACGCAAATGTTGACGACTGATGATGATTGACTCAAATCTAATAATTGACGTGAAAATTGCAATAAATGGAATTGTGTTGCTTTGGTTACCTCAATCGGAATTGGTGAAGAGGTGAGATTTACTTCTTTTTATAGAAACTCTTTCCAAATCTTCGATAGTTGAAAGGTCCCCTTTGTCTTTTTTTTTTTGTTATATTTTGGTCGAATAATTGAAATGTTTTTTTTTTTGTTGTTGTTGTTGTAACTTTTGGTTTTTGAATTTTGACCATTGATTTGATTAGATACTACGTTCGGATCCGCACGTACGTGCAGTGTTATGTTTATAAACAAAATTATATTTTAACCCGCGATACACCGCGGGACGATTAATTTAAACTAAAATATGAAATTTGTAAGCTGTATTTGTTCGTAATTTTTTTTGTTTTATTTAGTGTTTAAAATTGTATAAGTGTATTTTGATGGTTAATATTAGGATTTAACCTGCAGTATACCTAAAAATAATTTATTTTTACATAATCATAATTTAATCAAGTTAATTAAATATGTCTAATATTTTAATATTATTAAATACTTTTAATGAATACTTTTGTAGCACCAATATAATGATATTTCAAATTTACATTAATACTAATCCTAACCCGTAAAGCTATATAACCCGTCAACTTGAAGGGTAGACCAAAAATAAAATAACAGATATTGAATCCAGAGAAGAGTAAACAAAAAGACGGGGCAGAGAAACTTTAAAACGTCAGCTACCGTGGACTGTTTCCCATCAGCAAAAGAAAATAGAAGTTGCAACCTTATCATTCAGCTGTGGCATGGGAGGCACAGGGACTGCTCCAGATTCGGTGATCCCTCCATGGCTTGAAGAAGTGTTAGACATCTCTTCTGCGCAGCTGACAAATAAGCATAGCAAATAGGTGCATTTTTTATGTTGTTGGTAATGCTAACTTAAGAATAGGGGTCAACACTATTTATTGGCAAGAAATTAAGTTGAATATGTCCACCTTTTCACGCAACAGATTGAACGCATTAGCAACTAATTAGGAGTTTCATATTTGCATAATATATATATATATATATATATATATATATATATATTAAGAATATGCCAAGTTTATATTATTAGATTAATTTTGAGCCATTAATTTGTTTCTTTATACGATTTTGTATATCAAATTTCGGGAAAAAATAGAATTGAATGTGGTGATTAATCAGGAAGATAGAAAATCAAATGTAGCTGATTTATAGGCTACTCATAAATTTATACTTGAAATCGATTATTATAAAGATTTTGTAGAGATATTTTAGGAGAATGAAAATGGAGAATTTTATTTCAGATTTAATAGAGAAATAAATTAGGAAATCTTTGTTTTTGTTAATAGAAAACGGCTGAATCAATATTTTTGTTTTATAATTTTATTATTAAAAATATTTAATTATAATGGCATTGCTGTAAATAGATCTCAACTCCAGGACTACTTTGACAAAACTGCTGTGAAAATGTTAATATAGATTAATTTTGTATATATAATCAAACTTATACTAATTGAGATTTTTGTTTGATATTTGGTTTGGTTTATTAATGTTTGAAAATTTAAAATAATAATGATTTCACCAGTATCTTAAAATTTGGAACAACATAACGGTTGGACTGGTAACAAACTAAATCAAATAAATGATTGGTTAGATTCTATTAAATTTGTGAACTATCAAATTGGATATATAACAACTAGCAACGATGAAAACCCGTTTGAAACATATACAAATATTTAGGATGGCCGTAACTCTCTTTTCGTTTTTACAAGTTCCATTATGTCCTACACCCGTTCTCAAATTTTTGTTGCATAACAGAAAGCATTCCCAATATGGGACATTCCGGATATGAGAAAAATTTGTATTTCCAATTGAAAACGGGAGGGGACCGGACAAAAACATAAATTATCGAACTCCCGTATGAAATATACATAAATATAATTCATAGTATATATGTATATCATATTTTTTTAATTAAAATATTACAAAATTAATTTACTTCTTTATTATTACTATTTTATATATGTTTCACCTATATTAGATTATGTTTTTTAAAATTCTTGTAACTGTTATAGGACATATTTTATGTATTTATTTTATTTTATTTTATTTTATTTTATTTTATTTTGAACTTATGCTAGTTCAATTGAAAATAGTAAAATTTATTTGAAAAAATAAATGTATTTTAATATTTAATAGAACATGTCAAGAATTAAAATTATTTATTTAGTATGTGTAAACATATTTATATAGTATAACATCATTAACCCAAAATTTTGTCATTTTGGTTTATGAATATTTGGGTGTTTGAGTGTTAATCAATACTTTAAGATTTGGATTATAAATTTTTATACTATGAATTATACTATGAGTCATCGTTACCTTGAATATTTCATTAGAGATTCAAGGTAACCATGACTTAAAAGTCTATAAAAATTTTAAAAGTATTGAGATTAACACTCAAACACTCAAATTTCAGAGAAAAAATTTAATAGACTTTTTAAAGATAACATGACTTAAAAACAAATTTCAAGGTGCTCATATTATAAAATTTTACTGCTATGTGTGTTTTTTTGTTTTCTTTTCCATATACATCCCAAATTATAGTGCCATTTTAATAAAGACTGTTAACATCATATGTTTGGAAAAATAAGAAAATAATAAAATTTAATACATACAGCTGATTACAATATAGTCATGGAAGACTAATTGTACTTATATAGTTTATGTATACGTACCCCTTGCTGTATTTGCTGGTTTCAAAAGTTAATTAATGTTAATGCAAAGCTCAATTACATACTCTAATAAGAATTTCCTACAGAGGTTTCTTAATAAATCTATACTAGTATTTTTGCAGCAGTTTTTGCTCAAAAATACTAATATGGAAAGTTTATGCTATTAATTCGTTCGACCCTTTGCCGGATGGATAGATATGAGTAACCTTTTTGTTAATATGCTATAGTACGAGTTAAAATATCTCGAGACGGGTTTTATCGATATTTATATAAATTTAAAATATCATTAATTCGGTGTTAAACGGGTAAAACATTATTTCATTATTTTGTTAACATTATCGGTATCAGAGAATAGACATATCTAATTAAATTGATTAAATAAATAATATAAAAAATAAATTATATTGTGGTATTATATGGTTTAAACCATAGAATTAACAATAATTATATATATTTAACCAATAAATACAACTTATAATTTAAATGTTTTAATTACAAATAATTTGTTCTGCGGTGTACCGCGGGTCCTAATCTAGTCTATATAAAAGCTGATGAAAACAAAAACTAATATAGTATTTTGTGACTTACCATGTTCATATCCAAAATGTGACTTGTTTTAAGCAATCAAATGTAATTGTCTCTAATCTAATAAATGACGTGAAAAATGCAATAAATGGAATTGTGTTGCTTTGGTTACCTTAATCGGAATTGGTAAAGAGGTGAGATTCACTTCTTTTTATAGAAACTCTTTCCAAATCTTGGATAGTTGAAAGGTCCCATTTGTTTTTTTGTTAGATTTTGGTCGAATAATTGAAATGTTTATTTTTTGTAACTTTCGGTTTTTGAATTTTGACCATTGATTTGATTAGATATTCTTTTTTTTTTTTTGTCGTCATAGAACCAAAATCGAAAGAGTACAAGCCAAATATAAAATACAGAGGAATAAGGACAGAAATAGAAAAACAAGCAACTACTTGATAGTGAGGCTCCTAGAGCCCTCCAAGTGAAACGCCCGCAAGCTAACCAAGCATCAAAAAGTTAGCAACCGTCCGCTCTCAGTAGATTTTGGATCCATGCTGGGCCTCCCAACGCCATGTACGACTGGAGGCGACCCTCCCGAGTCACACTGTTCGCTATTTCACGGGCCACCATGTTTGATGAAGCTACTACCTGCTTACACTCCCAGGCAGTAAAGGTACCTAACGTATTGTGCATATCTTTGAGAAGAAAGCAATACCGTGGCCAATCCTGAGGTCTGTTTATCGCCGTCACCACCATTGCAGAATCTATCTCAAGGATCACATTATCAATGTGCATTATTCGTAGAGCTTCAATCGCCCACTTAAAGACCTGCAGACCAAAAATAAAAAACAAAAAAGATAGATTCGAGAAAAGATTTTTTTGTTGTGCCAATCGTATCGTAGGTAGGTCGGTTATGATAATATGTAGTGAGATGTTATTATCACGATAAGACTGACAAATTTGGAGGAAACCTTAGAAGTGAAATAGTTTCTCTCATTTTATTCATTAGCTTTTAGGCTTATATTTATACAAGAGATATAACTTGTCTAACAAGTTCTTTACATATTCAATAATGGTAAATCTACTTATTTAGCAATAGGAGAATATTACATAAATGTTAACTTTCCATTTAACTCGATCTCGTAATCTCCGAGATCTCCTTATACCCTCCCACAAGCTCATATGTGGTAACACGTATGAGATTGAACGATCATCATCACATCATCTTCATGGTCTTCATACTCACTATAGAGTCATCAATGGCGCTATACCTCGCCATAAGGTCCTCGATTCGGTGGAGAATGTGTATCTCCATTGATTTCAACATCACAAGTTTAAATCGTTCTTCGAACTTCTTGTTCATGAAGAAACTTGTGTAGTGCTCATGGTCAGATTTAGATTTGTCATCCTCGGATCAGCATCGTATCCATCGGATTCGTCACTTGCCAGTTATCTTCGTGGCCCATCTTGTTCGTAGTAAAAGATGATACCACATGAAGACTCATACGGAAAACACAATCATGTGTTACTGTGCCCATATCTCTCATGAAAGAGACGAACACATCTTTCTTTCTTTCTTTTTTTTTTTTTTTTTTTTTTTTTTTAATTTTTGCAAAAGAAACAAAGCAAAAGAACGGAAAGAACTATAAAAGAAATCAAGGAAGTATGTTTCATTCCCCAAAACAAAGAAAACGAGTACGAACAAAGAAACAAAATTCAAACACTTTTTTTAAAAAAAAACTGCGGAAACAAAAGAAAACCCTAATCCATAGGCATAGGATCAAGGCTCTGATACCATGATAAATTTGGAGGAAACCTTAGAAGTGAAATAGTTTCTCTCATTTTATTCATTAGCTTTTAGACTTATATTTATACAAGAGATATAACTTGTCTAACAAGTTCTTTACATATTCAATAATGGTAAATTTACTTATTTAGCAATAGGAGAATATTACATAAATGTTAACTTTCCATTTGACTCGATCTCGTAATCTCCGAGATCTCCTAATAAAGACAATACTAATAGACCATTTAAATCTCTTAATACAAACGTAATTAATAATGAAAATAGCCATAATTTTCATAAGCCTATTTATCTCAATGTAGGCCTAAAAATTCCAACAGGAAAACAGTAGTTCCGAATTAAACGAATTAAATACGAAGAAGCCCACGGTTTAATTCGATTGTTAACTTTGAACTCGGTTTGGAAAACCGAAAGATTTTTATTTTCAACTCATTTCCACTAAACCGAAGGCTTACACATATATAGTAAAACTAGTTAGTTATTGTAGGGTTTATAACTTACTAGATAAGAGATATAATTTGTTCGTTTTTTTTTTTTTTTGACGAACGAGATATAATTTGTTCTATGAAACTAAAATAAATATCCAATGATGTCTATATATTTAGGCTATTTTATAAAATAAATACATTAATAAGAAGAAAGATAAACCTACTCAGAAAAGGTTTAATAAAAAAAGCAAAGAAAAACCATGTTTTTTTTTTGTCGGTTAATTTAGAGAAGGGAATAAACAAAACAAAATCCTAAAAGGATTAGGAATGGGTAAAGCATTATATAAACATTGATAGGGCAACATATTCTTTTCATAAGTCATCATTCATCAAACACATCAAAACTCTTTCTCTCTGATTCAGCGAGTTCGAGATCTCACAACTTTCTTCTTCCCTTGTCAATTTGTTCATCTAATCATGGCCACAACAATGAAGAGGATCTTCCTCTTCGTGCTGCTGGTGATAACAACCGTCACGGTTCTCTTTGGTTCTTCCTCGGCTACTATCTACAAAGTGGGAGACTCGGATGGATGGATTCCCAAAGAAGACGCCTATCACGAATGGGCCAAGGATAAAGTGTTTTACGTGGGAGATTCTCTCGTTTTTGAGTACGATCCCAACGTCAACGACGTTACTCAAGTGAACGGTGCGTTAGAATTCGAATTCTGCGATTCTTCATCTCCTAAAGCCGTCTACAGAACCGGACATGATGTGGTAACTTTCACGGAGCCAGGAGATCACTACTTCATCAGCTCAAACCTTGCTCAATGCGCAGCTGGACAGGGGTTCGACGTCCTTGTCGTCTATGATCCGTCACGTCCCATTCCTCCACCACCACCAAGCAAGATCCTTCCTTCGGGAAAATTATACAAGGTCGAATGGAGCGTTTATCAAGAGAGTGACTACTATTACACTTGGGGTGAGAAGCAGCAGTTTAATGTTGGAGATAGTCTTCTTTTTGAATACGGAAACGAAGTCAACGACGTCTTAGAGATCAGCGGAGACCTTGAATTCATATCCTGCGACCCGACTTCTCCCGTAGCCGTGCACAAGACGGGACATGATCTCGTCACGCTCACCAAACCAGGAGTCCACTACTTCATTAGCTCGAAGACAGGTCAATGTGAGGCAGGGCTTAAGCTTCGAGTCGTGGTCGGACCACCACTCACCAAACCCGCAACGTCCCCCAGTGTTAGTGTTGTTCCGAAGACGAAGATGGAGTTGTCACTTATGGACCGGTTCGACAGATGGTTACGCAGCTTCAGATCTCAACCCCATCACTAAGCATCCGCTTTCTATTCATTAGCTAATTAGAGTTTCTTTCTCTTTTTAACTTCTTTTATATCAAGCAAGCTATTGACATGTGAACAGTTTACCTTCATCTTAGATTATTTCTCTCAAAAATCTCATTTTATGGTGGGCATGAAGACGACAAATGCTCACTCGTTGTTTTATTGATGTCGAAATTACTTGATTCCAGCTGGGATATGCAATCCTCATTTCATTCTCACACAAAAATTACAAAGAGAGCAATGGGAAATATGTTACGATGTTTAGTTCAGTTGAATTTGAAGTACTTCGCATCAAAGTACAAATCATCACGTGTTAGGAGGTGTGACTTGGTGTTTGAACCAGGTGATTTTTTTATGGAGTGGGTTCTCTACAGATCTTCATGAATATCACCGGGCGTCAATATTTTCAATATCGAAGGAAAAAGAGGATTCCTTGGTCACACGTCAACGAACACTACAACAAAACATCATGTATTCCTACAGATTTTCCTACAAAAAATTTAGTAGGAAAAATTTCCTACCAAAACCCTTCTTGATTTTGACAAAAAGCAACTATTGTAGGAAAAAGGAAGATTTGTAGGAAGAAAAAGGAAGAAAAATTTGTAGGGAAATAAAAAGTATATAGGAAGAAACGATATTGAATGAATTTCCTACAAAAGGTTTGTTGAAAGAAGATTCGGAGGAACCCAGAAAAAATATAAAAAGAATATAAAAGGAGATTACGTAGAATGAACTTGGTAAAAAAAAATTTTTAGAATTTTCTACGAAACAAAAAAATATGATAAAAAATATGGTAGAAAATTCAAAATTAAAATATATATAAATGCATATTTGGTAAAATTATTTGGTAGGAAAATTGGTAAATACCCTAGATATAAAAACTGTACACTACAGCCTCCATCTCGTTCCTTTCTCAACTTCTTCTTCTTTTTCCTCCTTCTTTTCTTCTTCTTCTTTTTCTCCTTTATTCTTTCTCTACCTCTTTGTTGATAAGCAACTAATCTCTTTCTCTACCACTTCGATCTCTACCGTCTTTTTCCATTGGAAAAAAACCATGACATCACCAACAGTTGAATCGATCCATACATCACCATTAATAATTTGGTTTTATTTGTATTAATAATTAATGTTATTAATTTTTGATTAAATTTGAAACAAATACAATTATAGAGAAAACATTAATTAATTTTATTTTTTATTAAGTTTGTAGGAAAATTGTAAGACCAGTTCGGCAGGAAAATAGTAATAATGAATTTTCTACTAATACTTTGGTAAGAAAATAGTCAAAAACCTCCTTCCACTTTCCTTCGAAGTTCTTACGAAATATTTTTTGTAGTAATTTCGTAGGAAATTTCCTAAATCTCACCAATATCGATTTCCTTTGGGCGATTTCCTCCAGTTTTTTTTGTAGGAAAACAGTAAGAAACAGATGTTTCTACAATATTTGCAGTAAGAAATCAAATGTTTTTTTGTAGTGGAAGCTTGGAAGCCACAATTGTTTTAACAAAGATTCTATATGGAGGAAGTTTTAATAAGTTGCACTTGAAGCAGAAAAAGAAATGCTACAAAGTACTTCAGCAAAAATATTATGAATTGGTGGACAAAGGCAACTTCGATGATTTAAGATTCGGGTCAAATCTTTCTAACCTAGAGGGACTGATACATCACATCTCCAAGACAAACGTGTCATTCATCATGTTTGAGCTAGTTAATTGGTTGGGTTTTATTTCTGATGGGCTTAATATTTATTTATGTTTTGAATGTTTGTTTTGTTTGATTCTTCGTTAGATTAGGATTTTCATTCTCTTTCCCTTATTTTCTTTCCCTTATTTAAAGAGACGTAACTCATTATTGTAAGTAACTATTGATTATTAAATAAAAGAGTTTTAAGAGAGCTTTATCAAAAGAGGAGGACTCTCAATCCTAAGAGCTTGTGTTCATGCCATCCAAGGAGGACTTGCAAAACCACGTCGATGTTGTTCTCGATCTCGGCCTTATCCTTATTGCTTCTTCATCAAGTTACGACGTTCTAAGCAAGATCCGTACGTGAATCCGAGTTCTCCTGGAGAAATAGCATTCTCGTCCGTTATTAAGCTTCCGCTCTCTGTCATATTTTATTTATTGTAATTGGGCTTTTATTATATTTTGATGAATTACTATTGTTTTGTTTTCCTCTTGTGATTAAATTTGAGCGCATTATTTAGAAATGAACAGTAATGACAAGACAGTGACATGACAGAATGAGAAGAGAGAAAATTTATACTATAAAAGATGGCCAACTCTCTCCATTTGAGTGACACATCAACAGTGGAAAGAGTGCCACCTGTTTGTTCTCATTAAAAGCAAACTACAAACCTAAATTAAAAGGAATATGAAACATCTTCCATGTCTTCAATGTTTTTTTTTTATATATATATATATATATCACAAACAGTTTCAATATTTACCTAACAAATTTAGAGAGGTTCAGAACATGTCCCTAGAAAATATCTGCATCACCAAAAGACAAAAGGGCATCAAGAGTGAATCAACAAAGTTATTTCTTTCTCTTGGCGTATATCATGAATTTATGGACATATAGTTTACGCGTTACTATTTTTTCAATAGTTTGAAGAGTTTCACCAGTGATTGAGATATTGGTTAATATTGTAGAGAAATTCATGAAACTTTGTCCCTAAAGAATTAAACTTTTATATATAAAGAAGATTGAGGTTTTGTTCACTATCAATGGAAGATAGTTGAATAATACTGTGGAATGTTGGTTTAGAAAAATATAGAAACAAAGAGGAGGATAATTGAATAAGTTCATGAATTTTGGTATTCATATTCTAATATTTAGAAAATGTCAAAAATAAAATTATACGAACTTCGTATTAAAAAATAATTTCTAGAGTTATATTCAAGAAATTGAAGAGCTAACATGAAATGAAGATGTCTATTTTAATTATATATATTAAAGAGTTAGCCAACCTGTAATTCTTGATTAAAAAAATGTTAGTGTTTCATAGTATTTAATTGAGAAGCTTAAGTATGAATATATCTAAATACTTAAGTTTTTTTTTAGAATGAATGCAAAGTTTATTCAACCAAAAAAAAACTCTTTGTTACAAAATATGCATCCTTAGATCAAACTTTTATTTGATATATGTTTTGGACATTTTAGACAAAAATTGTAGAATGTTTAAATATCTCAAAACAAAGTTGTTCATGGATGTATCTAATAATATAATTACTAAATGAGAAAACCTATGTGAAGTATTAAAAAATCAATGTCAAATTATATTTTTTTAAGATTTCAACAATTTTTTAAAAAGAAAATAATCCCTACATAAATATAAAAAAAAAATTAGTAGCAAAATTGTTTTAAAATTGGTAAGTCATAAGCCCGCGCATAGTGCGAGTATTCATCTAGTATAACTTTGATCTCAAGACAGTTCAACCAAAATAAATACTCTCTATTTGATCGGGAGAGAAACAAATTTTGATAAAAAAATTTCATTCAAGTGTAAATGTATACAAGAGGAAGCTTAAATACTATGAGAACCCAAACTTTATATAAAATAGACACCCTGAACTAAATCAACTATATATACACAGATACACTGTAATACACCATCATTGTCAAAATTGACATATATATGAAAAACTTGTAATTCTAATTAAAATTACGTAAATCTAGAAGTATTAAAATTTAAATCCTAAATTTGAAATATAAAGCCTAACCCTAAGCCATAATCGTAAGTAATAGTAAGACATCAGAATTAATGCAAGTAGGAAGATGCAAATATTTATTATCCTTCAGAATAATTTGTCATCAATGGAAGCTTATATATACAAGAAAATCATTCAATCTTTGCTAAAATGGTATAGCCTTTTGGAATAGATTAGATAACCTACAAAGTTTTTATATATTATATATATATATATATATCCAAATATTTGGATAGGCGATGCACACATTTTATCTACCAAAATTAAATAGATAGTTAGTTTAGGAATGGATATATAAAGGATAGAGTTTTTAAAATTTGACGACGGTTCAACCAAAATCTATACAAAAATGTGTAATCCTAGAATTATGTAAATTTAAATCTATGAAATTTAGAGGGGGTATTGGTTTAGGATTTAGAAAGAATTTTAATGAGTTAAAAAGTTATGTAAAATATGTTGTTATTCAATCAAGATTTTTTAAAACTCTTAAAAATTTGGTGTTATTGGTTGTGGATTTGTAAAAAGTTATTTAAAATCTTGATAAATCTAGTGTTATTGGATTAAGAGTTTTATAAAGTCATTAAAAGTTTTATGTTATTCAAATAAAACAAAAGAATCTTGGATTGTTAATGAATTCAAATTTTGTGTTATTGGTTTAGGATTATATATCATTTCATTCATAACAAAAGTCATGAAAACTCTTTCATCAAATAGAAATATTTTGAAAGATTTTACAAGATTAGGAAAAACAAATCAGCAGGATTTAAAATAACTTCCTAAACAATCTCTTAGAATCTTTCATTTTTACTTTCTAATTTTCTATGATTTTAAAAATCAGCAAGATTATAAATCCTAAACATAAAATCATTAAAATTCTTTCTAAATCCTAAATACAAAACTTAAAGCCATAGCCCAATTCGCAAAAAAATGTAATGTGAGACATCAAAAATACAAGTAGGAAGATGCAACTATCCTTTATGGTGCAAATTTTGTTATCAATGGAAGGTTTAGCATGAGAAAAATCAGTAAAACTTATTACAGTGGAGAGAATTGGTTATATGGATTAGATCTTACCTACAAAGCTAATATATTTATTCTATCAAAATTAAATAGATAGCGAGATTAAGAAATAAATGTAGAGAAAAGAGACGGTGGTTTTATTTTTCTGGCCGTTCCACCAAAATAAATAGAAATTCACTTTCAAAGTTAAATAAAGTGATTTAAACTTAGAGCAAGATACCTAAAAAAAGACTAGACATGCAAGTTTGAGGTATCCCTTTAAATATCTATCTTCGTTTAATTTTTTCGTATTTAAACAAGACATATATGATTAAAATAAGAATAAAAATGGAAAACATTTTTAATAAAACAAAGAGAGGCGGTTCTTGAAGAAAAGACGATTCTCAAAATAAACTGACAGTTGTCATTTCTAATGGTTCACTTATTGAAAAAGCAATTATAATATATTTCTATAATTAAAATATATTATTAAAAATTATAATATATTTAGTGGATAGTTTACCACAACGAAATATTCGTTTGTAAAATATAGTTAAATTTTCCATAAAAAACAAGAATGGGAATGCATTACTTTTTTTTTTTTTTTTGTTACAAGAAAAACAACAACAATAACAAAAACCCCAAAGAAAAAGAAGACAAAACAACACAAAATTGTTCAGTCTGTCATTTTCTTAATTAGTTATGCAACGAAAGAAGCTAAAAATTCTCTTCATCTTTATGAGAAACACACAAAAAATGCATTTTACCCTTTCGATGAAAAGAATGTCTTGAAGAAAGGAAATATCCTACTCATCACTTTCTTCTTCTTCTCCTCCTTAGGTTTCTTCAGCCTACGATAGCCCTTTTGAATTAAACAATAGGTCTCCAACTCTTCCATCTCACCCTCATAACAATCCTCATCTGATATAATCATTGTTTCATTACTAGTCCTAGCTGAGCACAAGTCGTTTAGCATTTTTTTCAATAAGATAGTGATCTCTCTAAACTCAAGACGTGCCTTTGAGTCCTCTGCCCAACAAGATTCCAAAATAGGAACAAATTCATCTGGAATATTCTTAAGGCTTGGTCTCTTGCCCTAGAAGAAAATTAAGAAGATCCATCATTTGTATCTTCGGTCCAATTTTAAGTTAAAAGTGTTGATTTGTAACATTGAATAAATTACCTGTTTAACAAAATAGAGAATAATATCCCTATTTATCCCACTGAATGGTGTTTGATTAGTGAGCAATGCCCAGAAAATTAGTGCAAAGCTGTAAACATCAACTTTGTGGTCATAATGCTTCTTCTCTCCAATTTTGAGTGGCTCACGGCTACATACCTGTGGATATTAAACATAAAATTATGAACTGATATGTTTCATAATGAAGATTTAGGTCTCAAAATAATCAGTTCATTACCTCAAGAGCCATCCATCTGTAAGTGCCAGCCTCACAAGTCATGCCACCTATAGTATATTCTCTTGCAAGTCCAAAATCAGCTAACTTTACCATTTCCATATCACTTGTTACCAACACATTACCTTCACAAACATAGAGACCAATTGGTTAAATTCGTTGCATTATTCTACAAGATATGATCATGTGTAAAATCGAACATGTTTACTTGGATTTAGATCACGGTGAATGATGCCATTTGAGTGCAAAAACTCCATGGCTCGAGAAATATCCAAAGCAAAGCTTAGTGCCTTATATAGATCAAGAGGATTCGAACGAGAGTTCAACATGAACTTATGAAGACTGCCGCCTTCAACGAGTTCAGTAACTATCATCAATTATGGCTCTAGGCAAGCTCCAACAAACTGTACATTTACCAAAAGCCATGATTGATTCTTCATTACTATAAGTTCATACCATTAATATCGAAAACACGAATTTAAATTTACTTTTCATTTTTTACCTTCACAATGTTGTTATGTTCCATCAAGGATAGTAACAGAACTTCCTTTTGAAACTGTTATTTTTCCTCTATGCTTACAGCAGATGTTCTGCATGGCTGCACTACCTTCACCGCCACATGACGACATTTGTATCTGAATTTGAATTTACAAATAATTAGAGAAGAGATATGAAAATAACGATTAGAAAGATTTTTTTTTTGTCTTAGGCTTGTTAATTAAGATGATTCCACTAATAGTTTCTATCCAACATCACATTAATTAACTCACTCAAAATTGTGGAACAAATATCTAATTAGTCTTTAGGTTGCCTCAGCCCTCATGACATTTTAGACCAAAAAAACTTCACTCATAGTTAATGTGTAAGAAAAACAATTGTTTTAGATATGAAAGATTTAATCAGATAAACTCTGAAATAAAACTAAAGAAAACAGAAGAAATCACCAAATCTCATTTGGAGAAAAACCTAATAATTTTATAACAAAATGAAAAATAAAAAAAAGTCTTAACCAGACTAGAGAGAGAGAGAGAGAGAGAGAGAGAGAGAGAGAGAGAGAGAGAGAGAGAGAGAGAGAGAGAGAGAGAGAGAGAGAGAGAGAGAGAGAGAGAGAGAGAGAGAGAGAGAGAGAGAGAGAGAGAGAGGGAGAGAGAGAGAGAGAGAGTGGTGAAACTCACATTCCTTTGTAGATGATGACCTTGGCTCCTTCTCCAATCATATGTCCTATCAAAACATCCTTAGCATCCAGAAGCAAATCTTTGCTGATAGTGGAATTGAATTGCTCGTCGGACTCACAACGATCATCTGAGCGGCCAATCGATGACATGAGAAAAGGGTAATTTGGGTAAAGCACCGTCGAACAGGCTGTGAACATTGTTGGGGCTCGCTGGTACATTTGAGCTTTCATTTTGATGTCTTGAAGTAAGTGTGATTGAGGAAGATGAGAGTGAAAGAGATGTGCTTGAGTTACAAAGATTTATAGTAGAGTTTGGGGGATGGATACTAATGTAATTTCATTAGTCTTTCCTAAAAGCTAAAAGTGTGATTAGAGGAAATTAAAAAAAAAATGGAATATTTATTTGTTATATCATAATTGATAATTCAAAGTTGGAAGGGGAAAGAAGGAAAAATGAAAACTATTACTTAAAAGATTATTTTCTCTTTTAGTAATTCAAATTTCTCCGTTTGTTTATCACCACATGTCATGATTTTCATATAATCTTATCTTTTATGTATTTTTTTGCATACTACATTTTTTTCCCTTTTTATTTATTGTTACTATATATATGTTGACCCTATATGCAAACTAAACTTATTTATAATTAAAAAATATATTTTACTCAATTGAAAAAAATAATACTTAAGTGTTAAGAGTTCAGTATTTATCCAATTTGTAACATGAAAAACGGTAAGAAAAGAGACTTGATTCTCACAGCCAATATGTAATTTCTTTTTAACTTTTCGGTCTATAACTTCATTTTCTAAAACTACAGAATGGCTGGTTCACAATTTTTTTTTAAAAATATTTCTACTTACTCTAAAGCACTAACTGTAGATCCAATCACACCATCAAACGATATACTTAATATTGGTTTCAAGGTTTAATAAATATACCTACTACTATATGCAATCTTAGTCTGTTTCATGAAATAATCCTCCTTGTCTAATTATTAAGGAGAAGTTACTGAGCAAGCTTGTTAAGATAATAGTAATCCCCTTAAAGTCACAACTCACATTTGAGTCATATACTTAGGATAGAGACATTTCCACAATATTCCTAAAGCTTGGTCTTTCTATGTAAAAAAAAAGAAAATCCAGCATCTGAAAATCATTTTTCATGTTAAATAAAAAAATGTTGGGTTGTAATTTTATCCATGTTTCAAGAAAAAAGAATACATACCGAGGCGCTTTGAATGGGTGAGGAAAGATGTTTTGAAATAAAATCTTAGCAAAGGATTGTTAAAAGGTACTCCATTGTATAACAAAGGATTGTGTACTTCTTCCTTTGTAGACAATTGAGTACCTTTAACAATCTTTTGTTATTTACTATATGGTTATTAATTCTAGTGAAAAATGTTAAATTTTACCAGTATCAACTGGTGATTTATTCAGCTTATATATGGTGACCACAAAAAAGAAGAATGAGAATTGCATTTCTTTTTCTTAAAAAAAAAAAAATCTTATTACAACAAGAAAAAACTAGGAGGATAAAAAGAGAACAGTATCCCCTTTCTATTAATTTATGGAAAACATAAAAACTTGATCATGGCTTGTAACAAGCCCTGAACATCTTAACGAAAGGACGCATCATCTTCTTCTTCTTCTTCTCCTTGCAACAATGCTCTTGACTCAGATGAGAGGTCTCGGAATCCTCATCGATATCACCGTCATAAGCTTCCTCATCTGATAGTAGTAGTGTGTCAATACTACCATCTGAGGTCAAAACTGTTAACAGGCTTGTCAACAAGAGCCTAATTTCCTTGAACTCAGGACGCGCATCTGAATCTTGTGCCCAGCATAACTCAAGGACGGGGATCATTTCCTCTGGTGTATTCGCAAGACTTGGTCTCTCACCCTGTAAGGAAAGCAAATCCAACATTTAATAGAATTCACCATTTTTAGATTTATAAGTTGATTTGTGACCTTACAAGTTGTACAAGTGGGGGAACACAAATGTCAAGCACGCCATGGAATGGTTCTTCACCATTAAGCAGCTCCCAAAAAACTACAGCAAAGCTGTAAACATCCGCTTTATGATCATAGTGCTTTGGCTCCTCAACTCTTAGTGCCTCACGACTACTTACCTACGGTTACAAATCAATCATTTTATATGTTTCGAAATAGAAGATTTAGCTCAATAGAATCACTACCTCAGGAGCCATCCATTTACAAGTGCCAGCCTCACATGTCATGCCATCTCTATTCTCTTCTCTAGCAATTCCAAAATCAGCCAATTTCACATGCTTGTGATCACCAGTTACCAACAAATTCGCTACACCAACCAACAAACCAAAATTTCAAATTTGTTTCTTTATTCACAAGATTTTATGTATAAACTGGAGCATATTTACTTGGGTTTAAATCACGGTGAATGATGCCTTTTGAGTGCAAAAACTCCATGGCTCGAGAAATATCCAAAGCAAAGGTCAGTGCCTTCTTTAGATCAAGAGGTTTCGACTGAGAACTCCACATTAACCTCTGAAGAGTGCCGCCTTCCATGAGTTCGGTAACTATCATCAGTTGCGGCTCTATGCAAGCTCCAACAAACTATACCATCACCAAAAACCATGTTTAATTTCTCACTATTATAATGATAAAACACCAATATAACTAATAAAGTTTTCATTTTTTACCTTCACAATGTTGGCATGTCTCATCTTGGATAGTAACAGAACTTCATTTTGAAACTTCTTTTTGTCCATTATGCTTACAGCAGATTTTACACTTGGTTGCATTATCTTCACAGCAACGGGAACTTGGTTTCTGAGCCTATAAAATCATTATAAAGAACATAAGAAATAAGTGATAACTTTTAATTAAACGGATTAGTGTTAAAATCATCATTATGAAAAATAAGAGAGAGATGGAACATACAATCCTTTGTAGACGATGGAGTGGCCTCCTTCTCCAATCATCTCCCCCACTAAGACATCGTTTGGGTTGAGAAGCAATTCCCTGCTGATACTGAACTTGAATTTCTTGTTGGTCTTCTTGTAAGAAGGGTAGTTTGAGAAAGCCATTAGTCCTCTCATTTTGAAGGCTGGAAGTGATTGAGAGGACTAAGGATGATTAGTGAAAGATGAAATGTTGATGATGATGAGTGATAGAGGAAATGCTTGGGCTTATTTATACTACAACATGTGGGGGTGATTCTGTAATCTTACGAATATGTTGGCTAAAAATGTTAATTGACAATAGTATAAAAACGAGAAAATCAATACTAATTAGTATTACAGTAAATGTTTACCAATGAGCATGAATGGTCTCGTTACCAAGCTTATCTTTAAATCAATTTTTTATCCATTCACCACCACATCTCTTGATTTTTTTATAATCTTATCTTTAAGTAGCTTTTTTCTTAATATGTTTAACAATATATGTGGACTCTATGTGCTACTCTTTTGGAAAAACTTTTTATATATGAGCTGTATACAGGAATGTATTGTATATACTATGTAGCAGTAGAAAGATGGTAACAAAGCTGGAATTACTATAAATTTTCTTAATTTTATATCTATAAAATTTTATATATTGTTTTTTAAATAAATCTTATTTTCACTGCCAATAATTTTCATGATGAAATAAAAGTCGACTGACTGATACAATAATCTTCTATCAATTTTTATTATTAAAGATTAGATTAAATAATCAGGTAACCAAGGTCCATTGTATCCTAGTTTTGTTTATAGTTTACATACAAAATGTACTCACAGCCAATGACGTTCGCAACCGAGTAAGACATATATGGGGTTGCGATATTATAGCAATCCATTTTAACATATGACGAAAAGATTTTCAAACTTACCGTCCATCTTTCCTACGGTATTTCTGTTCTAGTCTATGTGACTATATATGTATGTATCACATAATTTGACAACGCCATGCCAATGTTTAAAACATCCACCATCTCAAAAAAGCTACATTAAATAAATGTTTCCATAAAATGAGATTTTGTTACCGATCGAGCTTATATGATTAGGTCAGAATATCCACCATCTCAAAAGAGCTACATTAAATAAGTGTTCCCATTTGTCTAGTTTTAACACTTCAATTTCGACCGTTGTAATGGAAACAAGACTCAGTATGGGCTTATTAGTTAGATATCGTTGAGATTTAAAACCCATCAATATTGTATTATTTTCACCCTCGTAAGCTCGTTTAAGTTTCCTTAAGCGTGAGGGCTTGAGCACTTGCTGAAGTGCCGGTTCAATAATTAAAAGAAGAGACGGTGGTGTTTTACAATATACAAAAGCTGTGAAATATGGTTTACAAGTTAACGCTAGTCCTACTTCTTATTTCGTTTGTTAGCTTATAGTTTTTTATCATCTTTACGAATTAAGAGATTGTAACGACTGTAATTTTACATTATTATTCTTTTGTCTACGCAAATCAAGTCAGAGTCGACACATCTACAACCATTACCATGTCAACTGGATTAACTAGTTCGAACGAACTTTAGGCTGACTCTCATTGGGTACCAGACTTTGTTTGCGATATTCAAACACCAACACAGTAATCACATATAGGTCTATAAGAAGACATTATTTAAATTTACGATGTATATTCAAATTATTCACATATACTATACAGTCTATACGTATATATTCGGGTGGACAATGCATTATAAATTAAGTGGGTAATTTGGCAGAGTTAAATTATATTCATAGAATATTTTCGGGGTTAGATATTTGTAACACACATACATCATCACACACGTAAACATTTTATACCCATACGTTTATATAAACCTATCGACGTTTTTTAATGCTCACACTACGAGTTAAAAAAACAAATTTCGAAAATAACGGAGGTAGAGAACTGTCGCGTCCGAGCTAATGTGTATTTCGCTTCTTGTTAATATCAGTTCCAATTTAATAAATATACCTACTACTATATGCAATCTTAGTCTGTTTCATGAAATAATCCTCCTTGTCTAATTATTAAGGAGAAGTTACTGAGCAAGCTTGTTAAGATAATAGTAATCCCCTTAAAGTCACAACTCACATTTGAGTCATATACTTAGGATAGAGACATTTCCACAATATTCCTAAAGCTTGGTCTTTCTATGTAAAAAAAAAGAAAATCCAGCATCTGAAAATCATTTTTCATGTTAAATAAAAAAATGTTGGGTTGTAATTTTATCCATGTTTCAAGAAAAAAGAATACATACCGAGGCGCTTTGAATGGGTGAGGAAAGATGTTTTGAAATAAAATCTTAGCAAAGGATTGTTAAAAGGTACTCCATTGTATAACAAAGGATTGTGTACTTCTTCCTTTGTAGACAATTGAGTACCTTTAACAATCTTTTGTTATTTACTATATGGTTATTAATTCTAGTGAAAAATGTTAAATTTTACCAGTATCAACTGGTGATTTATTCAGCTTATATATGGTGACCACAAAAAAGAAGAATGAGAATTGCATTTCTTTTTCTTAAAAAAAAAAAAATCTTATTACAACAAGAAAAAACTAGGAGGATAAAAAGAGAACAGTATCCCCTTTCTATTAATTTATGGAAAACATAAAAACTTGATCATGGCTTGTAACAAGCCCTGAACATCTTAACGAAAGGACGCATCATCTTCTTCTTCTTCTTCTCCTTGCAACAATGCTCTTGACTCAGATGAGAGGTCTCGGAATCCTCATCGATATCACCGTCATAAGCTTCCTCATCTGATAGTAGTAGTGTGTCAATACTACCATCTGAGGTCAAAACTGTTAACAGGCTTGTCAACAAGAGCCTAATTTCCTTGAACTCAGGACGCGCATCTGAATCTTGTGCCCAGCATAACTCAAGGACGGGGATCATTTCCTCTGGTGTATTCGCAAGACTTGGTCTCTCACCCTGTAAGGAAAGCAAATCCAACATTTAATAGAATTCACCATTTTTAGATTTATAAGTTGATTTGTGACCTTACAAGTTGTACAAGTGGGGGAACACAAATGTCAAGCACGCCATGGAATGGTTCTTCACCATTAAGCAGCTCCCAAAAAACTACAGCAAAGCTGTAAACATCCGCTTTATGATCATAGTGCTTTGGCTCCTCAACTCTTAGTGCCTCACGACTACTTACCTACGGTTACAAATCAATCATTTTATATGTTTCGAAATAGAAGATTTAGCTCAATAGAATCACTACCTCAGGAGCCATCCATTTACAAGTGCCAGCCTCACATGTCATGCCATCTCTATTCTCTTCTCTAGCAATTCCAAAATCAGCCAATTTCACATGCTTGTGATCACCAGTTACCAACAAATTCGCTACACCAACCAACAAACCAAAATTTCAAATTTGTTTCTTTATTCACAAGATTTTATGTATAAACTGGAGCATATTTACTTGGGTTTAAATCACGGTGAATGATGCCTTTTGAGTGCAAAAACTCCATGGCTCGAGAAATATCCAAAGCAAAGGTCAGTGCCTTCTTTAGATCAAGAGGTTTCGACTGAGAACTCCACATTAACCTCTGAAGAGTGCCGCCTTCCATGAGTTCGGTAACTATCATCAGTTGCGGCTCTATGCAAGCTCCAACAAACTATACCATCACCAAAAACCATGTTTAATTTCTCACTATTATAATGATAAAACACCAATATAACTAATAAAGTTTTCATTTTTTACCTTCACAATGTTGGCATGTCTCATCTTGGATAGTAACAGAACTTCATTTTGAAACTTCTTTTTGTCCATTATGCTTACAGCAGATTTTACACTTGGTTGCATTATCTTCACAGCAACGGGAACTTGGTTTCTGAGCCTATAAAATCATTATAAAGAACATAAGAAATAAGTGATAACTTTTAATTAAACGGATTAGTGTTAAAATCATCATTATGAAAAATAAGAGAGAGATGGAACATACAATCCTTTGTAGACGATGGAGTGGCCTCCTTCTCCAATCATCTCCCCCACTAAGACATCGTTTGGGTTGAGAAGCAATTCCCTGCTGATACTGAACTTGAATTTCTTGTTGGTCTTCTTGTAAGAAGGGTAGTTTGAGAAAGCCATTAGTCCTCTCATTTTGAAGGCTGGAAGTGATTGAGAGGACTAAGGATGATTAGTGAAAGATGAAATGTTGATGATGATGAGTGATAGAGGAAATGCTTGGGCTTATTTATACTACAACATGTGGGGGTGATTCTGTAATCTTACGAATATGTTGGCTAAAAATGTTAATTGACAATAGTATAAAAACGAGAAAATCAATACTAATTAGTATTACAGTAAATGTTTACCAATGAGCATGAATGGTCTCGTTACCAAGCTTATCTTTAAATCAATTTTTTATCCATTCACCACCACATCTCTTGATTTTTTTATAATCTTATCTTTAAGTAGCTTTTTTCTTAATATGTTTAACAATATATGTGGACTCTATGTGCTACTCTTTTGGAAAAACTTTTTATATATGAGCTGTATACAGGAATGTATTGTATATACTATGTAGCAGTAGAAAGATGGTAACAAAGCTGGAATTACTATAAATTTTCTTAATTTTATATCTATAAAATTTTATATATTGTTTTTTAAATAAATCTTATTTTCACTGCCAATAATTTTCATGATGAAATAAAAGTCGACTGACTGATACAATAATCTTCTATCAATTTTTATTATTAAAGATTAGATTAAATAATCAGGTAACCAAGGTCCATTGTATCCTAGTTTTGTTTATAGTTTACATACAAAATGTACTCACAGCCAATGACGTTCGCAACCGAGTAAGACATATATGGGGTTGCGATATTATAGCAATCCATTTTAACATATGACGAAAAGATTTTCAAACTTACCGTCCATCTTTCCTACGGTATTTCTGTTCTAGTCTATGTGACTATATATGTATGTATCACATAATTTGACAACGCCATGCCAATGTTTAAAACATCCACCATCTCAAAAAAGCTACATTAAATAAATGTTTCCATAAAATGAGATTTTGTTACCGATCGAGCTTATATGATTAGGTCAGAATATCCACCATCTCAAAAGAGCTACATTAAATAAGTGTTCCCATTTGTCTAGTTTTAACACTTCAATTTCGACCGTTGTAATGGAAACAAGACTCAGTATGGGCTTATTAGTTAGATATCGTTGAGATTTAAAACCCATCAATATTGTATTATTTTCACCCTCGTAAGCTCGTTTAAGTTTCCTTAAGCGTGAGGGCTTGAGCACTTGCTGAAGTGCCGGTTCAATAATTAAAAGAAGAGACGGTGGTGTTTTACAATATACAAAAGCTGTGAAATATGGTTTACAAGTTAACGCTAGTCCTACTTCTTATTTCGTTTGTTAGCTTATAGTTTTTATCATCTTTACGAATTAAGAGATTGTAACGACTGTAATTTTACATTATTATTCTTTTGTCTACGCAAATCAAGTCAGAGTCGACACATCTACAACCATTACCATGTCAACTGGATTAACTAGTTCGAACGAACTTTAGGCTGACTCTCATTGGGTACCAGACTTTGTTTGCGATATTCAAACACCAACACAGTAATCACATATAGGTCTATAAGAAGACATTATTTAAATTTACGATGTATATTCAAATTATTCACATATACTATACAGTCTATACGTATATATTCGGGTGGACAATGCATTATAAATTAAGTGGGTAATTTGGCAGAGTTAAATTATATTCATAGAATATTTTCGGGGTTAGATATTTGTAACACACATACATCATCACACACGTAAACATTTTATACCCATACGTTTATATAAACCTATCGACGTTTTTTAATGCTCACACTACGAGTTAAAAAAACAAATTTCGAAAATAACGGAGGTAGAGAACTGTCGCGTCCGAGCTAATGTGTATTTCGCTTCTTGTTAATATCAGTTCCAATTTAATAAATATACCTACTACTATATGCAATCTTAGTCTGTTTCATGAAATAATCCTCCTTGTCTAATTATTAAGGAGAAGTTACTGAGCAAGCTTGTTAAGATAATAGTAATCCCCTTAAAGTCACAACTCACATTTGAGTCATATACTTAGGATAGAGACATTTCCACAATATTCCTAAAGCTTGGTCTTTCTATGTAAAAAAAGAAAATCCAGCATCTGAAAATCATTTTTCATGTTAAATAAAAAAATGTTGGGTTGTAATTTTATCCATGTTTCAAGAAAAAAGAATACATACCGAGGCGCTTTGAATGGGTGAGGAAAGATGTTTTGAAATAAAATCTTAGCAAAGGATTGTTAAAAGGTACTCCATTGTATAACAAAGGATTGTGTACTTCTTCCTTTGTAGACAATTGAGTACCTTTAACAATCTTTTGTTATTTACTATATGGTTATTAATTCTAGTGAAAAATGTTAAATTTTACCAGTATCAACTGGTGATTTATTCAGCTTATATATGGTGACCACAAAAAGAAGAATGAGAATTGCATTTCTTTTTCTTAAAAAAAAAAATCTTATTACAACAAGAAAAAACTAGGAGGATAAAAGAGAACAGTATCCCCTTTCTATTAATTTATGGAAAACATAAAAACTTGATCATGGCTTGTAACAAGCCCTGAACATCTTAACGAAAGGACGCATCATCTTCTTCTTCTTCTTCTCCTTGCAACAATGCTCTTGACTCAGATGAGAGGTCTCGGAATCCTCATCGATATCACCGTCATAAGCTTCCTCATCTGATAGTAGTAGTGTGTCAATACTACCATCTGAGGTCAAAACTGTTAACAGGCTTGTCAACAAGAGCCTAATTTCCTTGAACTCAGGACGCGCATCTGAATCTTGTGCCCAGCATAACTCAAGGACGGGGATCATTTCTCTGGTGTATTCGCAAGACTTGGTCTCTCACCCTGTAAGGAAAGCAAATCCAACATTTAATAGAATTCACCATTTTTAGATTTATAAGTTGATTTGTGACCTTACAAGTTGTACAAGTGGGGGAACACAAATGTCAAGCACGCCATGGAATGGTTCTTCACCATTAAGCAGCTCCCAAAAAACTACAGCAAAGCTGTAAACATCCGCTTTATGATCATAGTGCTTTGGCTCCTCAACTCTTAGTGCCTCACGACTACTTACCTACGGTTACAAATCAATCATTTTATATGTTTCGAAATAGAAGATTTAGCTCAATAGAATCACTACCTCAGGAGCCATCCATTTACAAGTGCCAGCCTCACATGTCATGCCATCTCTATTCTCTTCTCTAGCAATTCCAAAATCAGCCAATTTCACATGCTTGTGATCACCAGTTACCAACAAATTCGCTACACCAACCAACAAACCAAAATTTCAAATTTGTTTCTTTATTCACAAGATTTTATGTATAAACTGGAGCATATTTACTTGGGTTTAAATCACGGTGAATGATGCCTTTTGAGTGCAAAAACTCCATGGCTCGAGAAATATCCAAAGCAAAGGTCAGTGCCTTCTTTAGATCAAGAGGTTTCGACTGAGAACTCCACATTAACCTCTGAAGAGTGCCGCCTTCCATGAGTTCGGTAACTATCATCAGTTGCGGCTCTATGCAAGCTCCAACAAACTATACCATCACCAAAAACCATGTTTAATTTCTCACTATTATAATGATAAAACACCAATATAACTAATAAAGTTTTCATTTTTTACCTTCACAATGTTGGCATGTCTCATCTTGGATAGTAACAGAACTTCATTTTGAAACTTCTTTTTGTCCATTATGCTTACAGCAGATTTTACACTTGGTTGCATTATCTTCACAGCAACGGGAACTTGGTTTCTGAGCCTATAAAATCATTATAAAGAACATAAGAAATAAGTGATAACTTTTAATTAAACGGATTAGTGTTAAAATCATCATTATGAAAAATAAGAGAGAGATGGAACATACAATCCTTTGTAGACGATGGAGTGGCCTCCTTCTCCAATCATCTCCCCCACTAAGACATCGTTTGGGTTGAGAAGCAATTCCCTGCTGATACTGAACTTGAATTTCTTGTTGGTCTTCTTGTAAGAAGGGTAGTTTGAGAAAGCCATTAGTCCTCTCATTTTGAAGGCTGGAAGTGATTGAGAGGACTAAGGATGATTAGTGAAAGATGAAATGTTGATGATGATGAGTGATAGAGGAAATGCTTGGGCTTATTTATACTACAACATGTGGGGGTGATTCTGTAATCTTACGAATATGTTGGCTAAAAATGTTAATTGACAATAGTATAAAAACGAGAAAATCAATACTAATTAGTATTACAGTAAATGTTTACCAATGAGCATGAATGGTCTCGTTACCAAGCTTATCTTTAAATCAATTTTTTATCCATTCACCACCACATCTCTTGATTTTTTTATAATCTTATCTTTAAGTAGCTTTTTCTTAATATGTTTAACAATATATGTGGACTCTATGTGCTACTCTTTTGGAAAAACTTTTTATATATGAGCTGTATACAGGAATGTATTGTATATACTATGTAGCAGTAGAAAGATGGTAACAAAGCTGGAATTACTATAAATTTTCTTAATTTTATATCTATAAAATTTTATATATTGTTTTTTAAATAAATCTTATTTTCACTGCCAATAATTTTCATGATGAAATAAAAGTCGACTGACTGATACAATAATCTTCTATCAATTTTTATTATTAAAGATTAGATTAAATAATCAGGTAACCAAGGTCCATTGTATCCTAGTTTTGTTTATAGTTTACATACAAAATGTACTCACAGCCAATGACGTTCGCAACCGAGTAAGACATATATGGGGTTGCGATATTATAGCAATCCATTTTAACATATGACGAAAAGATTTTCAAACTTACCGTCCATCTTTCCTACGGTATTTCTGTTCTAGTCTATGTGACTATATATGTATGTATCACATAATTTGACAACGCCATGCCAATGTTTAAAACATCCACCATCTCAAAAAAGCTACATTAAATAAATGTTTCCATAAAATGAGATTTTGTTACCGATCGAGCTTATATGATTAGGTCAGAATATCCACCATCTCAAAAGAGCTACATTAAATAAGTGTTCCCATTTGTCTAGTTTTAACACTTCAATTTCGACCGTTGTAATGGAAACAAGACTCAGTATGGGCTTATTAGTTAGATATCGTTGAGATTTAAAACCCATCAATATTGTATTATTTTCACCCTCGTAAGCTCGTTTAAGTTTCCTTAAGCGTGAGGGCTTGAGCACTTGCTGAAGTGCCGGTTCAATAATTAAAAGAAGAGACGGTGGTGTTTTACAATATACAAAAGCTGTGAAATATGGTTTACAAGTTAACGCTAGTCCTACTTCTTATTTCGTTTGTTAGCTTATAGTTTTTTATCATCTTTACGAATTAAGAGATTGTAACGACTGTAATTTTACATTATTATTCTTTTGTCTACGCAAATCAAGTCAGAGTCGACACATCTACAACCATTACCATGTCAACTGGATTAACTAGTTCGAACGAACTTTAGGCTGACTCTCATTGGGTACCAGACTTTGTTTGCGATATTCAAACACCAACACAGTAATCACATATAGGTCTATAAGAAGACATTATTTAAATTTACGATGTATATTCAAATTATTCACATATACTATACAGTCTATACGTATATATTCGGGTGGACAATGCATTATAAATTAAGTGGGTAATTTGGCAGAGTTAAATTATATTCATAGAATATTTTCGGGGTTAGATATTTGTAACACACATACATCATCACACACGTAAACATTTTATACCCATACGTTTATATAAACCTATCGACGTTTTTTAATGCTCACACTACGAGTTAAAAAAACAAATTTCGAAAATAACGGAGGTAGAGAACTGTCGCGTCCGAGCTAATGTGTATTTCGCTTCTTGTTAATATCAGTTCCAATTAGATTCAAGATTCCCTAATTACCCAACGATAAAAAGAAAATATCAAAAGATTCCTTGATAAAGAACATATAGAGATTAATAAAGCTAGATAATGTGATATTTGTTTTTTCTTTAACTCAGTTCCAATTACATAAGCTTCCTTACAAAATCAAAGATTCCTTAATAAACAACACATAGTGAATTATGTAGATGAAAAAAATAGAAGTCTTAAACAAAATTGAGCTCCTCCGTTTTTGCTTTGTTATGTATTAGATTAATTATGCGTCGTCAACTACATGTGACAGTGACATTCAGTATCATCATATCTTTCGTAATATAATACAATTACCTAAAGGAGATTAGTAATAATACTCCCATAAACTAATGCAGTTACCATTATCGTAACGAACTAAAGATTTTGTACATCATCAGATTCATATCCAAAAAAAATTAAATCAAAATTTTCAGCCAAGTATTAATCATATTAAACAACCATTTATTATAAGTCATCCTCTTGGAAACGGAGATGGAAAAATGAGGGGGCTAATTCATGTAGTGATTCTGTTAGTACTTTACGGGAGGTGGTTGCACAGCATTTGGTTGGTCCTGCTGTTAAAAGAAAAGCTTTAGAGGATAATGAAGTGTCTTCTAAGGTCATAAAAACTGTCCATGTGGTAAACCAATAAGCTACTGAGAAGGTGGTTGGAGCAATGGATGGTGTCTTACGTACGAGTGTAGAGGCTGCAGGCATATGCGGTGATGTGATCTTTGGTGCTGAGAATTCAGGTTTGGTGGTTTTCCAGAAACCACCCAGTTCTCAATGAGTGTTCTCAGTTGGAACTGCTAAGGCATCGGGAGCACCTCGGCAATTCGACGTCTGAAGGAAATGCGTAGTGAGCATTATCCGGACTTTCTGTTCCTCCTTGGAGACTAAAAACTCCAGTGATCATGTTATTGGGGTGAAAGATTGGATGGGTTATGACAACGTACATATTGTAGATCTTGTTGGGCTAAGTGGTGGCTTAGCTCTCTTTTGGAAAGGCTTGTACCGGGTGGAGATCCTACAGTCTAATTCGAGGGTGATTGATAGAAGGATCTGTCAGGGCTCCAAGATTTTTTATATAACCTTTGTCTATGGAGACCCGGTTCGCCACATGAGAGAGGAGGTGTGGGAACGCAATGCACGTATTCGTATCCAAAGAGATGAACCCTGGTTATTTACTGGCGATTTCAACGAAATAATGGATAATTCTGAAAAACTAGGAGGTCCAAGGCGGCCAGAAAGCTCTTTCTATCCGTTTAGAACTATGGCAAGAAGTAGCCGGATCAAGGAAATACCTAGTTGTGGTAACAAACTCTCATGGGGTGGACGAAGAGACTATGTTTGGATCCAATGTCGGCTGGATAGAAGCTTTGGAAATAGCGGTTGGTTCAACTTATTTCTGAGGGCTAACACAGAGTATATGGAGTTGATGGGATCCGATCATCGCCCGATCATCACAAGATTGGTGGGATATGATACAAAGTTTAGAGAGAGGTTCATCTTTGATAAGCGATGGATCAACAAGCCAGAAACAACAGATATTATTCGTGAGCAATAGGCTCTAGAAGGTTCTACTCAGGGTAAATCAGTGTTAAGTGGACTATCTCGGTGTAGAAAGGCCTTGTCCATGTGGAAGAGGACTCATCTTACTAACTCTGCAACACATATTCAGTTGCTACGTAGGGACCTGGAAGAGGAGGCTATTAAGCTGTTCCCAAACTTTCAGAGATTACATCAGATCAAATGGGCTCTTTCAGTTGCTTTTAGAGAGGAGGAGACATATTGGAGGTCTAAAAGCCGAGAGTCTTGGCTTCAAGCAGGAGATAAAAACACTACCTTCTTTCATCGAAGCGTGCAGTATAAGACACTGAAGAACCGCCTCAATTCCTTAGTTGATAAAAATGGGTTTGAATGTTTTGAGGAGGGGTCGAAGGGTAACATTGCTGCATGGTATTTCACAGAGTTGTTTAAAACCTCTAATCCTGGTAATTTTGAGGAGATGCTAGAGGGTATGGAGCCTCAAGGATCTGATGTGATGAATCAACAATTAGTGGCCCCGGTAACTGCGTAGGAGATTAAGCATGCAGCTTTTAATATAAAGGGAGATAGTGCACCGGGTGCTGATGGATGGAAAGGCGCTTTTTTTCAACGATATTGGTCAATAGTTGGTACTGATATTGTAAAGGAGATTCAAGGTTTTATTGAGTTTGGAGTCTTCCCACAAGACTGGAATCATACCCAAATCTGTCTTATCCCCAAGAAGGACAATGCCAACCAGATGAAGGATATGAGGCCTATCAGTTTATGTTATGTCCTATACAAGATTGTTTCTAAAGTGTTGTGTACAAGACTGAAGAAATGTCTCCCGTCTCTGTATCTGAGACCCAAGGTGCATTTCTTGTTGGGAGACTAATATCCGATAATATACTCATCTACGTACTTATCTACGTACTCATGCTAAGTTCAACTCAGATGTTGTTGCGATTAAGACGGATATGTCAAAGGCATACGACAGAGTTGAATGGGACTTTCTTGAGCATCTTCTCCTTCGCATGGGGTTTAACAATCAGTGGATCCAGTGGATAATGATGTGTGTGAGATCTGTCAGCTATTCAATTCTCATCAATGGATGTCCATTTGGCTTTGTTAGACCAGAACGGGGGATCAGACAGGGTGATCCGCTTTCACCTTTCTTGTTCATTCTTTGTGCTGAGGCTCTGGTCCATGTTATGGAAAAAAGGAGATCACAGGGGCGACTCACTGGCTTCAGTTTCACTGAATCCTGTCCTGTCATCCAACATTTATTGTTTGCAGACGATAGTCTCCTGGTGTGTAGAGCTACAAAGGAGGAATGCGAAGAGGTCCTAGGATGTCTACAACTCTATGGCTAGGCATCTGGACAGCAAATCAATTTTGAGAAGTCTGCGGTTACTTTTGGAAGCAAGACGTCTGACTCAGTTAAGATGATGATTAAACAAACCTTGGGGATCACAGCAGAAGGGGGAGCAGGATCTTATTTGGGTTTGCCGGAATGCTTCAGTGGATCGAAACATGCCATATTAGCTTTTATCGGGGATAAACTCAAGAAGCGACTGCATGGTTGGTATGCTAAGTCTCTGTCCTTAGGTGGAAAAGAGATATTACTCAAGTCTATAGCGATGGCATTGCCAGTCTACGCGATGTCTTGTTTTCGACTGAGCAAGCATCTCTGCAGAAAACTTACAAGTGCCATGCGGGAGTTTTGGTGGAATAGTTGTCAAGGGCAAAGGAAGATAGCTTGGGTGGCATGGTCTACAATGTATAAATCCAAAGCTGATGGTGGTATAAGGTTCAAAGATTTGGGAGATTTCAACCAAGCTTTACTTGCCAAGCAGGCATGGCGGATCCTCAACAAAACCGGAGTCGTTGGTATCGCGTTTTTACAAAAGTCGTTACTTTCGGAATCCTCTATATTGGAGTGTGGCTCGGCTCGAGACCATCATTTGCATGGAGGAGCATTTTACATGGTCGTAATCTATTGAAGCAAGGTCTAATGAAGATAATTGGGAATGGCATGGATAGCTTTGTTTGGAAAGAGAAATGGATCTTTGATAAACACCCTCGAGCACCGTACCGGTTGAAAACTTTCTTCAATGTCAACCTGAAGGTTGCGGAGCTCAATAGATGATCAATGGGACACAGCTAAGGTACATGCCTTGTTTCCGCCTGATGAGGTTAAGCAGATTCTCTCGATGAAACTTTCAGCAACAAAGAGAGATAGATTCATTTGGCCTTATATGCCTTCTGGAGCTTACTCGGTGAAAAGTGGATACTGGCTGCCCGGGACCTTACCTACACTCTATGAGCCTCGTACAGAGGATGTGATCATGGTGACTAATATGAAAGCGAAGGTATGGAAGCTGCAAACGGTACCAAAGATTAAGACTTTCTTATGGAGGATGTTGTCTGGCGCTTTAGCTGTTTCACAAAGGCTTGCTTCGCGAGGGTTAGCAGTCGACACGAGATGTACAGTATGTGGTCATAGCGAGGAGACAATTTTTCATATACTGTTTTTGTGTCCTGTTGCATGACAAGCGTTTGCTATTACTAACGTCCCCTGCCTGCCGAGGGTTTCTCTAAGTTTGACCTGGTACGGAATTGGGAGTATTTGCTAACAGTAATGCAGGATGTGAGGGTGCCGGAGGAGATAAAACAAATGATACCATGGTTGTTATGGGAAGTATGGAAATGAAGGAACACACTTGTATTTCAAGGGAAGCAGAGAAATATCTGGGAAATGGTGGACAAGGCTTTCACACACTCTTCATATTGGTTTGCTGAACAGGCCACGGATGGTCACTTAGACCAGCGGAGGATAGTAAGGCAACAATCTCTTGAGGTTAAATGGAGGAAACCAATGCCTGGAATCACGAAGTGTAATATAGCGACATCCTGGCAGATGAACTCTTTAGTGGCTGGAGGAGCATGGATTACTCGGGAATATCAAGGTCAAGTTCTTTATCATGCGAGAGCTGCTTTAGAGAGGTGTGACACTGAAATCTTGGCATGTCTTTGATGTTTTCTGTGGGCTTTGGAGGCATTGCAGATTTTGAATATTATCCGGGTAGAATTGGTGATGGATAATGCTGCAGGGGTTGAAGCTATTAATAATCCGGGTGAATGGCCGTGCTATGATTCAAGAAATACAACTGATTTTAGCTAGTTTTGACTATTGGGAATGCCACCATGTGGTTGGATCGGCGAATAAGGTGGCGCTGGCTATAGCAAAGAGTGTGACGCGTGAGGGGAGGCTTCAATCATACTTATCATTGGGAGGCCCTTCATGGCTGCAAGACCAAGTAAGAAACGACAGTGAAGATAGGAATTCTTGATGAGCTCAGTTTGTTTGGTTCTAATGTACTACATGTTTCACTTGGAGGGTCGATTGACCTCAGTATCAAGTGTGGGTATTAGTCTGTTGTTTTTTCGTTTGTACTTTCTTTTCAAACATTTGGTTCTAGCTGATAACAAAAAAAAAAAAAAAAAAAAATACAATTATTTAATCTTACAATATCACACAAGTAATAGCAAACGGCGTTGATAAAATGAACACGTTAAAACATGTGGCAAAACTCGGAAACTGAATACAAGATTCCAAAAACAGTACAAACGACAAGCAGTTAAAATGTAAAATAAACTTTTTAACGGTAAACGCTCCTTAGCCTCCTAGGCACCACGTTCCATGCAGCTTACACGCTCCAAACGATTCTTGCACTCCTCGGTGATTCTCGATAACGATTCATGCGTTGCTTCACCGTCGCAACTCAACGACTCCACCGCTGTGTCTTTCAGTTTCTTCACCTTTTTTTTCATCACGCAACCTTCCGCCTCCACCATGATCTTTCTCACCAACGCCTCGATTTCCTCCCTCGTAATCACTTCCTCCGACGGTAGTACTTTAGAACGGATGGCGATGGCAAGATCCTCATTGAGCAACGTTGTGTTCATTTTCTGGTCCACAAAAAGCGGCCAAGCGATCATTGGAACGCCGCTAACGACGCTCTCAAGAATCGAATTCCAGCTGCAATGAGTTAACCCACCAACTTCTTGGTGGGCTAGGATTTCAGCTTGCGGGTCCCATAAAGAGACCACGAGGCTTCTCTCATGGGTCCGGCTTACGAAACCTTCTAGTAAATAATCCGGGGTAACATCTCGTATTTCAGTAGTATTAACCGAGAAGTATGCGCTACATGCTCAACCATCTACTGGCGGTCGGACCACCCAAACAACCGTTGCTGACTCATCTCAAACCCCCAAGCCAATTCGGTTAGCATGTTTAGCCGAGAGAGAGCCTCCGCTTCCGAATGATATGTAAAGTACCAACTCATCCGGTTGTTTGTTTAACCAATCCGAAACCGGATGATTAGTTTTAGATGGATCAACCGACAAAGGACCAATTGGATAAACCGGTACACGAGCAATCCTTCCCATGAGGTCTGGGTCTTGAAGAGATTTCAAAGTTTTGGGCTCAATATCATGCCATGTATTCAAAATAATACCATCAGCCGTTGGGAAAGCTAAACCAAGTGGAACAATTCCCGGTACAGTTGGTTGTTCGGGTCAAGGAATGTTTCAAGTGTACCCCCAAACCGAACTGGTTCGCATCCTGGCATAATTATAGGTTGCTTCTTGATTATGTGGTCTTCTTCCATGTCTTTGTCCAACGTTGGGAAATACAAAATCACTGCAAGAAAATGCGCGTTTGAAGGGACAATGATTTAAGTTAACATGTTAAGTTTACCACCCAGCGGTAACACGTTCAGGCCAAACAAGTCTACGATCAGAGCCGTTGATTTGTACTGCATCTCAGCGATCTTTGATCGAAGGGTAGGAATGGTCTCACGCATCATGACCAAGAGCTTGATCGCAAAAAAGGGTGATGGGTCGACTAAACACTACAAGAAAACAACTTAGAACTGACAGGCATATATGTCAGATAGCCATCGGAAACACACATTCCTGACCAAAAACCGACGGAAACGTCCGTCGGATCTAAATTACTGACGGATTTCCGACAGAAGTGTAACTGATGGATTTTTGACGGAAATTTTATCGATGAATTTCTGACAGTCGTTTTACTGACGGATTCCTGACGGCTAACAGTTCAGAAATTTCTCGTTATACCGACGGATTATATATATAATTTTAAATAAATAATAATTAATATTTTAGAAAAATAAAATTAGCATAATTATACAATTTTAATTAAATACTAAAAGTATTTATTATCTAAATGCTTAAATATTTAAATTCAGAAGTTTAAAAGTTTTAGAAAATATATTCTAAAAACCAAAAACAAAAAATTGTTATAAAAAAACTAAAAATTGTTCCAAAAAATAACAATATATACTTAACAATATTAAAAATTCATAATATACTTATATACTTAATTGAAAATAAATAAAAGCAAAATTAGTAAAATGTATAAAATCAATACTTAACAATATTAGAAACAAGAAATTGTTTTTAAAAAAAACTAAAAATTGTTCCAAAAAATAACAATATATACTTAACAATATTAAAAATTCATAATATACATTATCTACTTAATTGAAAATAAATAAAAGTAAAATTAATAAAATTTATAAAATCAATACTTAACACTATTAGAAACAAGAAAATGTAAAAAAAAAAAAAAAAACTAAAAATTGTTCCAAAAAATCACAATATATACTTAACAATATTAAAAACTCATAATATACATTATACTAAATTGAAAATAAATAAGAGCAAAACTAATAACATGTATAAAATCAATACTTCTCTCCGAGAGACTAGCCAGATTGGAAGGTAGTAATATAGCTGGAGAGAAAATTTGAGAAAGATTTTGGGAAAAATAAAAACAATCTGGGGAGAAGAAGATGAAGTGCTTTGGTAATATCGACGGTACTGACGGAATAACTGACGGATAGCTCGTCAGTTATGTCTTAAAATTTTCATTTGCCGCGTCACGAAAGTTTCTTTGTATCTGGATCGCGGGCAAAAAACTCGATATCCGTCGGTTATTTCCGACAGATATCAAAATTTTATCATTATTATATTCGCCGGTTTTCTTGCGGTTATTTCTAACGGATTACCGATAGATATAAGATTAAAACTCTTAATTTCATAATTTTTATTGACAAATATGCATTTAATATGTATTATATACTAACCATGAAACTATTTGTGAAAATAAACATCTATATGATTAAATTAAAGAAAAAAATAATTTCAAAGACAAATGGCAAATACTTACTCATAATATGTAATACCACACCATAAGTACTTCAAGTAAACGACCTATTTTTCTATAAAAACACAAATTTTGAAGAATGTTGTTTAAAAAAAGAGTTGTTAGGCATTATATATTGCTTATAAAAAAAATGCATTATGGAGCTAACTTAAGAAGATTTTACACTATCCACATATAAACCGTCAGTTATCCGTAGGTTATTTCTGACGGATTACCAACGGATAAAAAAAACAGACCAAATTTTGACACACCCAACAAAAATTTTAATATCCGTCAGTTTTCTGTCGGTTATTTCTGACGGATTACTGACAGATTTAAGATTTAAACTCTTAATTTCATAATGTTTATTGACAAATATGCATATAATGTGTTTTATATACTAATTATGAAATTATTTGTGAAAATAAACATCTATATGATTAAATTAAAGAAAAAAGTAATTTCAAAGACAAATGCCAAATACTTACTCATAATATGTAATACCACACCACAAATAGTTTTAAGTAAACAACCTATTTTCTATAAAAATACAAATTTTGAAGAATGTTGTTTCAAAGAAGAGTAGTTCGGCATTGAAAACTCATCTTTTATATATTGCTTACAAAAAAAAAGCATTGTGGAGCTAAGTTAGGAAGATTTTACACTATCCACATATAAACCGTCAGTTATCCGTCGGCTATTTCTGATGGATTACCGACGGATAAAAAAACAGACCAAATTTTGACACACCCGACGAAAGTTTAATATCCGTCAGTTTTCCGTCGGTTATTTCTGACAGATTACCGACAGACCAAAAAATCACCGACCAAAATTTGACACATGCGAAGAAAATTATATATCCGTCAATAATCCGTCAAAAAAACTAACGGATTACCGCTGGATATTGTCCGTCAGTAATTTTCTGACGTACATCCGACAAACTAATCTTCTGTCAGATATTCGTCAGTAAATCGTCGATAATTACCGACGGATTAGAGCCGTCAGTAATTCCATCAGTTATCGTCTTGTTTTCTTGTAGTGAAACCGGAGATATCCGGAGTTGGGAGGCTGATGACATCAACAGAGGTCCCATCACAGCCTGGTGAGTTTAGGAATTGAGATTGAATGGAGGCTGCGTCGTCTTCAAGGACAAAGATCGGGACATGGAAGCCGTGAGATCCAGCTAAGCGTTTTCCGAGCTCGATCACCGAGATGACATGGCCCATTCCTGGGCTAGCGAACATGGCGGCATGTGGTTTCGTAGTCTTCATAGTCTCGAACTCTCGATCGCTGAACGCTAGCTTCTTTTCTATTTTGTGTGTAGCTCTCTAATAGTTGCATTGTTGCAAGTGAGTTGAATATATAGAACCAAAACTCTATAAAATGTTTGTTTGTATATTTTTTTTTTTGTTAAAAGGCATTCTATTTAAATTGGAGGATTTAAAAGTTTACAGAGCAAAAGCCCAATATTGGAAGCCCAATTACATTAAAAACGAAATAAAAACCATTAGTGAAGCCCATAGTTAAATCAGAACCAGAACTGAACCAGAGTTGTTGGGATTGAACCAGAGTAATAGAAACGGTTGGGAGGCAAACCACTTCAAACCATCGCCATGCATTCAATGAGTGGAAGACGACAAAGAAAAAAGTGAAAACGAGAGAGAAAGGGAGGAGAACCTTGCTGCGATTAGGGTTTCTCATCCACCAGATCCAGCAAACCACAAAAGAAGTAGATTTGTCGCCAGTGTTGGGTTTGATCTTCGAAAACTGAGGGCTTTGTTCCGTATAAGGGTGTCGATTTGGCGTAGAAGGTGATCCGTCGTTTTGTAAGTGTTTCTGTGGAGTCGATGATTCCTTTCAGACCATACTGTGTAGATCGTAGCTTGCCAGGCAGTTAGTAGGAGGATCTTTGCCTCCATGGATCCATGGTAATTGGTGAGGTTGTTTAAAGATCCTGTCCAAGAGCGTGTCGGGTTAAGAGAGCATCGGGTAGAGATGGTGTTCCATAAAGTCAAGCTGAAAGGGCAGTCGAAAAAAGATGGTCCCTACTTTCTTCTCTCGTTGAACAAAGTAGACACGCCGGGTCTACCTGAAATCCCCAGGATCGAAGCCTATCTCGAGTGGGGCTTCTATTCAGTACAAACAACCAAGTGAGAAAGCGATGCTTCGGGATTCCTCTGGAGAACCAAACTACTTTGTGCCAGGGAACTTGAGGTAAAGTTTCTTTTAGAACGTGACATATTTTTCATGTGCCATGGCTGTCTCTCAATTGATCATTTAGCCACCACTCATACTGATCTTTATCTTCTGATAGGCGGATCGAGGCTAATTCAACTTGGTAATTGACCTGTGCCTCAGAGCGAGCCGGAGGAACGTTCCAGTTGCCTTCCTTCCAGAGATCCGCAAGTGTTGAGCTCCGTGGTATTCCCAAGTGACCCTCGCCTTGCAAGTAAGTCGACAAATTCCCCAATTTACACCAGTTATCACTCGAGAACTGACAGTTCTTACCATTTCCCACTTTTAGTTTTATCCAGGGGTAGACCTCGTCCCGTAGTTTGAAAAGCTTGTTTGCTAACCATGAATGCCTTGTGCTAGCCTTTCGTGTCCAGAAATTGCTGAGTTTACCATAAAGGACCACCTCCTTGAACCAGGCAACCCAAACTGATCCAGATCGAAAGAATAAAAGCCAGATAAGTTTGATCATACAAGCTTTATTCCATAACTGTAGATTCCTAATGCCTAATCCTCCTTCTGATTTAGCCGTGGTAATCGTTTCCCAGGCCACACGTGTAGAGTGATGACCCTTTGTAGATCCTTTACAAAGAAATGCACCAAACATAGAGTTTAATGTTTGGATGCATTTCTTTGGTAGGATAAACGCGGAGCACCAGAAGTTTGTGAGACCTGCAATTACTGTGTTTAAGAGTTGAAGCCGTCCTGCGAATGAGAGGGATTTAGTGGACCAGGCATTGAACTTTCCCTTGACTTTCTGAATCAGTGGAGCACAGTCTAGTAAGGTAAGCTTTTTTGTGAATAGGGGGACTCCTAGATAACGAATTGGAAGCTGACCATGGCTTATGCCTGATTCTACTTTGATTTGATCAATTTCAGCTGGAGTTAGTCCCGAGGAGAAAAAACTGGTCTTTGGGAGACTGATTGCCAGGCTAGAGACAACTTCAAAATCCTTTAGAATCTGAATTACTGATTGCACGGAGGCTAAAGAACCATCAGTAAAAATGAGGAGGTCATCCGCAAAACATAAGTGAGTTAGTTTTATACTTTGACACTTGTGATGGTATTGAAATTTTCCTTCTTCTGCAGCTTTGTCTAGCAGGAATGAGAGGCAGTTCAGTGCAAGGACAAAGAGATATGGAGAAATAGGGTCTCCCTGCCTAAGTCCTCGCCGACTCTTAAAGTAGCCATGTACCTGCCCATTAAAACCCACAGAGAAGGAGGGAGTGCAGATACAAGCTTGAAGCCACCTTAGGTATAGTTCTAGAATTTATCTGATAGTGTCAAAAGCTTTGGCTATTTCCACCTTAATAGTGATACGCTTAGGTCCTTTTTCTTTGTGATAGCCATTAACTAATTCTGCTGCAAGAAGGGTGTTCTCGACTAACAACCTTCCTTTTATGAATGCAGATTGGTTTCGCTGAATCAAGTCTGGGAGGACAGGTTTTAATCTTGCCACTAACACTTTTGATATAACCTTGTAGAGGGTGTTTAAACAAGATATAGGCCTGAAATCAGAAACAAGGGAGGCACCAGGGATCTTCGGGATCTAAGCAAGGGTGGTAGCATTAACGGACGAAGGGAGAAACGAGGTGTGGAAGAATTTGAGGATGCTTGCTATGACTTCGGAGCCTAGGATTCCCCAAGCAGCTTTATAAAAAGCAGAGGTAAAACCATCTGGTCCAGAAGCTTTATTTGCATTAAGTTTGAACATCACCCTAGTTATATCATCTTGAGAAGGAATTCTGACCATTGAGGTTTTTAGATCCGAAGGACAGCGGTAACTGATGAGGCTTTGGATCCATGATGGTGTAACTGAGAGAGGAGCTAGGACAGCAGGCCCGAGAATAGAATGAAAGTGATTAACAGCCATTCTACTCATTTCAATGGGGTTATCCACTAGTTCACCAAAAGGGGTAGTGAAGGAGCGAATAGCATTGAAAGCGTTTCGAAGCTGAGTAATGCGATGGAAGTAACTAGTGTTCAAATCACCCTCCCTTAGCCAGTTGATATGCGATCTTTGCTTGAAATAAGATTCTTCTATTCTTCGCAGCATGACCCATTTCTGGTGTAAGTCTCTCTCTTCTTGGTAAAGAGCTGGAGTAGGATTTGTAATGGCTTGAACCTGCACAGATTGAAGCAAAAGATTAGTCTCTCTCACTTTGTTTTGTATATCTGAATAGTTCTCTTTGGAAAGTGTTTTTAAATCTCTTTTGAGCATTTTCTGCTTAGCACTGAATATGGACAAACTTATTTCCCCGGGATTAGTGTTTCCAGCCAAGATCCAAGAAGTTTCAACCGTTTGGGAAAAGCGAGGGTGGTCAGTGAGGAAGTTGAAGAATTTGAAAGGGGTTGTCCCAGCGGAGGGAAGAGAAGTATCAAGGTTGAAGGGCAAGGTGAGTGATCTGAGAACTCAGGCGCAAGGAAGGTAGCAGTGGAGTTAGGGTAAGATGCAAGCCAAGTGTTGTTTACTAGTAATTTGTCAAGCTTTTTTGCTATAGGGTTTAAAGGGTTTTTGTTGGACCAGGTAAAGAGGGGGCCATGGTATCGAACATCGAAGAGCTCCATTTGAAGTAAGCAGTCTCGAAACTCAACCATCCTGGAAGTTAAGTGGTTGACTAGGTCGCTTGAGTGTTCCATTGGATGGATAATCTGATTAAAATCTCCACCCACCATCCAGGGGAGAGTGTCCAGTTGGTAGCGTTGCTGGAGACTAAGTAGTTCACACCAGAGGTCTGTTCGTTCATCACTAAGGTTAGGTGCATACACAGCTGTAAATTAGAATCTGTGACCTCCTTGAATTGTGACCTCACTTGTGATCATGTGACGAGACTGATGTAGTACTTGGATTGATGCAAGTGACTTCCAAATGAGTACAATTCTGCCATCATCATCAGAGTTGTGGTTGGACGTGAAATGCCAACCAGGACAGGTAAGGTTCATTACTCGGTTAAGGTTTGGTTCTTTTATATGGGTTTCAAGAATGGCACCAAAAAGGGGCTTTTTAAAAGATTGCCAGTTAGCAAAAGACCGATGTTTATCCGTGTCATTAAGACCTCGAACATTCCAAAAAAATAGTTGTATATACATGGTAAGATTTATAAAGGAGAGGGGTCAATGGCGAGGCTCCCCCGTTAAAGGGAGAGTCTCAGGGTTAGCGTGGGGAATCTTAGGGAGGGGAATGGAAGGAGGGTAGTTGGTGGTAATGAAGCAAGAGAGTTTGGGACTGAGGTGGTGTTGGATGAAAGAGAGCAAGGAGAGGTGGTTTGTTTAGGAGGGATTGGTGTAGGTTGTTGAATAGTAGAGAGCACATCAAACGGGTTAGTGGTAGTGATAGTGGGGGTGGAAAGCGTGGCTATAGGGGGTGAGGAACAATCCATTGGGGTTGGAGATGAAATGCTTGACTGGGATTGGGCCTTGTCCTGAGAGGACTTCGGTTTGGGGGACTTAGGTGATCTCGGAGTGGTGGTTTTGGTGTTTCTCTTGGAGCCAACAGGCAAGGAGGTGGTAACAGGATGGTCAGCTGGAGAAGTTGAAAGACTAGCCAGACCAGTATCCTTTAAATGGGTAACTGGACGAGCCACAGGATTAGCATCCGCAAGATTTGCAGGAGCCACAAGGTTAGCATCCACATTATCTATGTTCTTTGCCTGCTTCGGAACCCATGTAGTTGTAGTGGAAGGACAATACCGTATAACATGGCCAATTTGTTTGCAGTGGGAACAAGTTGGTGGAATCCAGGGATACTCAACAGCAATGGAGATAATTTCGCCACTCTCCCGAACAATCTCGACACTCGAAGGTAATGGTTTTGTCAGATCTCTTTTCACTTTGACATGAGCTTCAGTTAGACTGACAAGATTACTCGTGAATTCAACCATTTCTTTTGGTTCACCAACTAAATCTGCCACTAAACTGATCCCTTTCTTATGCATCAGGTCAAACGGCATGCCCTTGAGATGAGCCCAGATAGGAATAGCATTCAAATCAGTTTTTGCCCCTACTGACGAGTCCCACTGAGCAACCAGGAACATGCATTCTCCAATGTACCATAGTTTCTTCTCCAGTACCTTAGTACGAATGTATTCATTTGGCAAACGGACAAGCATTGTGTTATTTGTGTGGTTGAGGTGGATTTCTAACCTTTGACCTCTTCCCCCCATATGACTAAGAACGCTTTGAATATGTTTGTAGGTTGGGAGCCGTCCTTTAAAGGTGCCAATGATGAAGTCTTTGTGAAGCTCAGACCCTTCGTGGAAGACTGAGTCAGGGATAACCAGACGCGGCTTTCCTCCAGGAGAGTAGTCAGCGGGAGCTAGACGCGAGAGGGATCTATCAGCAACTTTTTTGAGTTTTTGTGCTAAGGTTGGTGCTTCTTTTGGGCGAATTGGTGGAGGTTGGGAAGTTGGAGGCGTAGGCAATATAGGATTGGAAGGGGTCACAGAGGTTGAGGTAGAGGTAGAAGGCCATTAGTTTGAGCTACCGTACAGGTTGACACTGTAGCTAGGGATTCAGATCTAGGGATTCCTTGCAAAGATTTAGTGTAGGCATTGAATATGGCTTGAACTTGCGGATTAACTACCACAGGAGTTGACTTATGCTGGACAGGAAAGGCAAGTATTACTCGCTCAGGGGCAATGTAATCAGTTGAGAGAGAAATGGGAGAAGAAACAGGGGGGGAGATAGGGGAGAGGGGAGGAAAGTCAGCAAGGAAACAAGAGGATTTTGGTCATGAGGATCAGGGGGAAAAGGGGGAGGACGGTTGGAACAACCTTCAGCCTTAGCTGAAGCTGGATCTTGGCCTTCAGCCTTCAACCTTCAGCCTTAGGATTTTGTTTGTATATTAAAGGTCTTATTTACCAAACCCTTATTATTCTGTTGTTTTTTTTACATCATCTATAACTTTAATTGTTTATACGAAATGTAGGTGTAACTGTATCTCAGTGACTCAGTCAATAGTAAAATGTTTGATGCATCGACCACAATATAATAGGTAAGATTTGTATACATTACACAAGCTAGATTCTATAGGCTATATCATGCACTATATATAGTATATACCATGCATGTGTGTTTTAATATTTTCAGTTTAATTTTTTTTTACTAAACCTAAAGTTCTATCTACATTGGTATTTCATCAATATAATATTCATATTTTAATTGAAAGTTTTATATTTTATTTTCAATAATTCTCTAAATACATATCAAAATACATTTCAGATATATTCAATTGCTACATATATATCAAGATATATTTCAATATATTAAATTGCATTAATTAATTTGTTATATTTATTTTAAAGTAACATAATAAAATCATAAATTTTAATAGCAATAATATTAACTTACATTTCAATATATTTGATTGCATTGACTAATTATATTTATTTTTAATAGCAATAATATTATCATAAATTTACATGTCAATATATGTAATTGCATTAACTAATTATAAAATAACTAGATAAGGGTCCGCACGATGTGCGGGTTTAAAAATTGTGGAAGAAAATAAATTCTAAACCTTAAACAATTTTTTGAAAATATATAAAGAAATTTTATTTCCCAAAGTAAATATATAAATAATATAAGTTAGAGAATATTTGTATTTACCTTCATACGTTTATTTATATATATATATATATTTAATATATTATAACAATTATTACAATAATCTAAAGCTAAATTATATCCCATTGAAACTTTTGCCAAATACTCATCATTACAAATATAATTATTAAAAACGTTTCACAAATATTCACAAAATATTTTACATGCAACAAATTCATCAAAGCAACATCTAATAAGTAATCACGTACAATTTTACTCTATGTTTTATCATTAAAAATATGTTCTTACACCCAAAATTATTTTATTGTTAAAGTATGCTCTTTATCACCATCTATAAAATGTCTTCTAAACAAATTAAACAAATTTTATGTTGTTTTACTTTTACTTTGGCATAATTATAGTTCTTATAATTACTAAAATTGTTTTGTGACATAAGTTCTTTAACCATGAAGTTTTTTTTACTCCAAAGATATTTTGGATGAACAACTGATGAAAATTATCTACTCGATTACAATGATTTTATGACTAACTCTATAAAAGTTGAGAAATGGAAAGAAAATTAATATAATATAATAAAATTAAAAATTTGAAAATTATAATCAGGATGGTATATATAAGTCTTAGATAATTCAGATATACATAATAGAAACTTTATATAGAATCCAAAACATGACATATGTCATAATCATGTTAGGGATCAACGACCTATTTACTCTTCAGAAGTATCCAATTGTACCAAAACAACTTAAATCTATGACCTCGTCTCAAATATTCTCGAATCATAAATTCTCAACTTATTTTTACTCGAATCAAGTTCTCATATATTTCTCCATATATCTGGTTTAAATGGTTTACGAACCTAATCCGATAGAAAACCACATAAATCTTGTTTGAAACCAAATTTAAAATGGTATACCGTTCCAACTTCCTAATTTTGAAACCGCTTCTGAAGCAGCTCTTGTTTCAGTACCAGAATCATCAACATTATTCAGAAAAGATAACTCTAAATTTTGACCAGAAACATCAACCACTGACTTATCTTCCAAAGCTTTCGATATAAACATGTAATGTTATGTAGATATAATGTTATTTTCTTAATTAGCTGTCCTATTATGTTTCAAAAAAAATAATTCTTTTGAAATAACTTATGTTATTCTTTTTAAATTTGTTATTCACTATTTATTTATTAATAATAATATATATGCTTAGTGAATTACTTTTTTTTTTATATACATGTCAAAATCTTATTGAGAAAACACGTATAATATAATTAACTTACAATGGAAAATAAATTAGTTTTGTTAATTTTCCTTTTTGATTTAGAATTTTTTTTAGATATAAACATGTAAATTTTATTTAGATTTAATGTTATTTTCTTAATTAGCTGTTTTGAAAAATAATAATTTTTGACATGTGTCAACATCTCATCAGTATACTTGACACATGTCATGATCATGTTAATGGCTAATTTGAAAACTCAACTTTATATAATAAAATTTTTGATATGACAAAAAGATTAGTTCAGACTTCAATTCAAGCTATTTTTCTAAGACTACCAATCGGTTCTTCATGATCTTCGTTTTTTTTGCATGTGCCTTCACAAATCTTGTTGCAGTACTCAGTGTCCGAAATTGGCTAAACCATAGAGACATATTTTTTTATTTTATTTTTTGTGCAAACAAAGACATAAATTTAATGTGTTAGGTTATATAGTATAATCATACGACCAAATATGGATAGCACCTAGTGTATTTATTTTACCATGTAGTGGTTGAGAATCTTTGTAACAATGAAATTTTGATATGGATGGCACATAGTATATTTATCTTTGTTTGTTTAAAATATTATAAGATTACAATTATCTTATGCTTTGTTTTACCAACTTAAAAACTGTGATTTCTGATCGTTAAAATTGACACGTGTCATGATCTGAGGAGTTACTAATTTTGATACTTAATCGTTAAAATTGACACATGTCATGATCTGGTGAATTTTTAATTTTAATCTTTAATCGTTAAAATTAACACGTGTCATGATCTGGTGAGTTACTAACTTTGAGAACCAAGGTTTATATAATAATAATAAGATAGCAAAAATATTGTCATAAACTTTCATTTCAATATTTTATTGCATTAACTAATTATATTTATCTTTAATAGCAATAATATTATCATAAACTTTCGTAACACAATAAAACATAAAATTCTATCTCTTAAGTAAACACAATTTAGTAGAAACTTTTTATTTTATTTTAAAATCTCTAAATTATAAATTATTTTACTAACTAAAAAATAATGAATATCTTATATTAACCTGAAGTAATATCAACAAAAATAATATAAATTTATGCACAATAAAGCTTGATATATAGGTACATTTATTTTATGATTTATAAGAAAAAATATATGTAACAACATATGAACTATTTAATTAGTATTGTAAACTATGGAAAATATGGTTTACGATAAAAACTGTGAATCAATAATAAAAGGACCAATTTTATTCTCATGGATCTCTAATTTGAGAACCAATTCTATTCCGGAACCCTAAAGAAAGTGCATTTAGATTCTTAAAGTTTCTTATGCTTCTCGTGTACTTGTTTAGAAGTGTTGTGCTTGTTAAGAAGTGAATAAATGATTGATCACAATATATTGTAACACTTGGGTTTTCTCAAACAAATGTCTCTTTATATATCTATAGATATATACGCAATTATGAGTAACATATACTGATAAATACAATAAAATAGTTATGTGTAATTGAGTATATATATTTTAGAACACAAAATAATGATAGATAGTAAAATCGGTTGGAATTTTGGTTAAGTTCTTGAATCATGTCACCAGAATGTGTTACATACATAGATGTTTGGATCATGCCACTACTGTAACGTTTGGACTTCGCTAAAATCATGTTGCAATTTGCTCATATAATTAATGTTTTTTGTTTTTCTGCAGGTAGTATCATAGGTCCCGTCATCTTAATATTTTAATAATGTTTAATTGATCCACCAATATTTTTATCATATAAAATAATAAGCCATCCCTCGTTTTGAATTATACATGCATATATATATATATATATATATATAAATGTTGTCTTCATTCTACAGATATTTTAGCGATTAGAAACAATAATCACATGATTAAAATTTAGAAAATTAAATTCTGAGTATTTATAAGTTTAGTGTTATTTAAGAGGACTAAAAGCAGAAACAAACATGTATTGCAGAATCTTATTGGTCATTGTATATTGTGTGTTTACGACTTTGCCTACACATAAAAAAAAAGAAGATAAAAGACATATTTAGAAAGACCAAACATATTGGAAAAAAATCGAATCTATGAGACTATAATAATATGCCCATCTCAGTACATCGAGGCTTGCGAAATTACGTAAGTTCTATACTAAAGAACTAAAAAATACATTTCAATATACCACGGAAGCATGTAACTTAGTGATTTATATCAAAACCGCCGCCATGCATGTATCACAACTTGAATTCAAGCTCGACAGTGTTGTAAACAATTAAAAATATACTGTATACATTTTAGTATGCCACGCCCTCATCCACATGTTTTGTAAAGCTAAATTATTCAACTTAAATTAGTTTTCTCTTAATATTGTATATGATGTCAAACACATCAATAAATCATAGTTTTAGTTTGAACAGATTGGAATTCCAATTTATACATACTATGTGGAAGGATGAATCCGTTTGGAAAACTTCTAATAAAAAACTTTGAAAGTAGTTTATACTTTATACATTGCAAAGACTAACTAGTTAAAGCCCGTCATATAATATGGGGTGATGCATACGATAAAGCGTCCCCATACTCACAATAATTCAGTTACTATCAACATCAATTGACTTGTATAATTGGAGAATTATCAGCTTTGGAATGCATCAACATTGCCGCCTTGAGATAGAACTATCAGCTTCTCGTCGTTATGCTAGTTAAACAAATAATAATTACGCCGAAGTATAAAATAACACTGTACCAGATGATGCTATGAGGGAGTCGATTTATTTGTTACTATGAGGGAGTCGATTTATTTGTTACTGTACCAGCTGATGGCCTGATGCTATTAAGTTAATAGCAGCCGCGTTCGTTTTTTTTTTTTTTTTTTCTTTTCTGATTAAATTAATTAACGATAAAGAAGTCATTATATTATTGGAGTTAAGTAATTTATTTTCACAGTATTGTAGAAGCCAAGTATCTTATATTTTTTTAAAAAAATAAGATAATTTGCAAGTTTTGGTCTTAGGTATTTCTCAGATTAATTGATTAGTGTTTAATTTATTAGTGTTATATATATATATATATATATATATATATATGCTTTTTTCAACTTATCTGGAATCGTCATTAGCCTTAATTAACCCCAAATTGGTGGAAACCAAAATTTGTATAAGCTTCTGTCTTAACGTCGATCCCACATTCTTAATTTACTTTAATCACACGCTTTTGCATATAGTGTTACGATTTTAGTTATGGTTGTATGTTGTATACATTTAGCAAAAATACATAGTATTTTTTATCTTCATAGTTTTGGTTTTGTTGTGGAATTCAATAATTAGATTAAAAAATGTAAAAGAGAGTATTTTCTCGAGTAGTTCTTCTCAACCATATCCCAAAATGGGTTAAAATGGATTATTGTCAAGAAGCCTTAGAAGTTGTAAAAGGGTTTCTTGTTTATTTATGTTCGACGGCACATGCCTTATATACAAGTGTGTACAAGAAATATTCATATGACCTAATACAAGTTATTAAACCGACTAACTATAGGCTAAGTATAATACAGCCCAAATCCAATATAGCCCAACAATTATCAAAGGAAATTTTACCCATGGCCTCATTTCTCAAAGATGTAATGTCGTTGGCTCATTCCACTCGTAACTTTTGTTTTATGATTCTCAATTGAGGAGCTAGCTTAGTTAGTTTCTTAATCAGCCTGTCAGAGAGCGACTAGTGAGAGCACACTTTCCCCAATCAGCATCACACCACGCAGTAAGCACCAACGGAGTATGCGCTCGAAGAAGTATCCCTTGACCCGGACTATGTTTCAAATAGCAAACAACACGTAGAGCAGCAGTCAAATGAGCCTGTTTCGGAGCAGCCATAAACCGCGAGAGAATGTGAATAGCATAAGACAGGTCAGATCGAGTGACACCAAGATAAATCAGCCGACCCACCAAGCAACGATAACGAGTTGCTTCAGAACCAACTAGAGTGGCACTTTTAACCCGGTCAAGACGATGATTTTGTTCCAGCGGAAAAGAAACTGTTTTGACACCCATAAGACCTGTTTCAGCAATAATATCAAGAGCATATTTCCTCTGACATAAATAGATACCAGACGGACTACGCGCAACCTCAATACCCAGAAAATAACCCAACACACCGAGATCCTTCATGTGAAAACAAGAGCTTAAATAAGCTTTGAACTCGTTGACAACATGAATCGAGCTTCCCGTGATAATCAAGTCATCTACATACACGAGAACATGAAGACGAGTTACCCTATTTTCGAATATAAAGAGGGAATGATCTGAATCATTTTGCTGAAAACCGTAACTTTCTAACGCCTGACTCAGTTTGGCATACCAACATCGCGGTGCTTGTTTGAGACCATAAAGAGATTTACGCAGTCGAAGGACCTTATTGGGATTACTTGACTGAAACCTGGGGGAAATTTCATATAAACTTCTTCATCATGATCACCATGGAGAAAAGCATTATGAACATCCATTTGATGAACCTCCCAATTCAAAGATGCTACTTGTTGAAGAAAAATACGGACTGTGACCATTTTAGCAACAGGAGCAAAAGTTTCGTTATAATCAAGACCCTCAGTTTGATGATTACCAAGAACGACAAGCTGTGCCTTGTACCTTTGAAGAGAACTATCGGTATTAAACTTGAGGCGAAAAACCCACATACAGCCAAGAGCTGTCTTCCCTGGAGGAAGATCGTCAAGAGTCCATGTTCTTGTATCCTCACAAGCAGTTATCTCATCTTTGATAGCCAACCGCCAATTTTCGTCCAAAATCGCCTCTTTGAAAGATCTTGGTTCTGTTCCAGCCGTAATTTCAAAAAGAAATGCTTGATAGTTCTCGGAAAAACTTGCACTAGACAAGTAATTATCTATGGGATAAGGAGTAGCCGGTGGATAAGGATTGGCGAGAACAGTTTAAGCATAATCAGCAAGCGTAGTTGGAGATTTCTTTTTGCGTTTTCCACCTTCAAGCGACTGAGAAGAAGCAGTTGGAACAACCAAAGGTTCCGAAGAAATGGAGAGGTCTGGGGCTGGTAAAGCTGCAGAGGACAAAGCAAGAGAAGAACTATGAAGAGGAGGAACAACATAGTCTTTAAGAAGCACAGAGGGCATTTTCTTTCGATGACCTCTGCCTAATAACTCGGGTAGCCCTGGTGACGAAGAAGACGCACTGTCTAGTTCTGGATCAACTGAGGCAGAAATTGCAGGAACAGAGGTGTCTAAAGACGACTGAGTACGCAGAACAGGGGATTCGCGGGTCTCAGAAACCGGATCATGCGGTCTCGAAATGGGAACGGGCAAATCATCTGTAGATGAAGACGTAGGTGCTGGTAAAAATTCATCATCGAGGACAAGTGGAGGAGATGTGTCTGCAGAAGCTACAACCGGTAATGAAGAAGACACAGCAAACGGAAACTCCTGTTCATTGAAGATCACATCTCGTGATACAGAGACAACCCCTGTCTCAATATTGTAAACTCGCCAGCCCTTCTTACCAAAAGGGTAACCAAGAAAGACTGATTTCGTACTACGAGTAGCGAATTTATCTCCACCATGTTTCTGGTTATGAACATAACACAAACATCCGAAAACACGAATATGAGTCATTGGAGGCGGACGAATATGAGTCATCCACAAGTTATGTCTTCTACTGGCTTCGGCAGTTTGTGCGCATATATTGTAAGCCTTGATGGCAAAAGATTAATTGATTAGTTGGTCTAGTTAGTTTATCTTGTGGTGATTAACTGTACCAAAAAGAAAAAATGGACCAACTCTATGCTATATTGTCTTATTGATTGTGTTCGGCTCTTACCGATTACCCAACTCTATTTACAACTCTCTTGTGCAACCCATTAAGAATTTATTTTAGAAAAAAAATCTTTCGGCTTATTCAGGTCCTACTAGACGATTACATGTTTGAGCCCATTGAAATTAAATTGTAAGACATAACACACTGCCCATTGTTAAAATAAAAATTTTGGATATGTCTTAAGTCTTAACTCATGTGTGGAACCAAAATTGTTTAAATACAGCAATAAGAAAACGACTACAAAAAATAATATTCGTTCACTGAAAAAAAAAACATATTCGTTTAAATTTTCTTCACAAAAAGTCTAAAAAGTATTTTCATTTTACAAAGAGTTTAACTATATATTTTTAATATGTTTATACCAAAAAATATATATACTATTAATATGCTTTTTACAATAAGTTTCTTAAATTTTTCTTAATTCAAAGCTATTTTCATTAAATTTAAATAATTCACACTTATTAGTGTAAAATACACATAAATTATTAATTAAGATATAATTTGTGTGAAATGTGTTAAAATGACATTTTTATGAAAGAGAGAAAATACAATACAAAATACAATTGTTGACAAAATTATATAACAAAACCAATCCGAAAAAAAAAAAAAAAGCTAAGATACCATTATTCAAAGAAAAAATAAATCAAAAGTGAAAATTAAATTGGAAGATATATCATATATCCTCTAAAATATCTCATACACAAACTATCCACAAAAACAAATACCTCTTAAGAATGTCAAGAGTCTTATTCAAATTTTCTACAAAATTTCCATTTAGACGTGTATAGAGGGAGACAGAACACATGAGCGAACCAACTTGTTATGTTTTTGGCAAAAACAGAGTCTGACCAGAACCGGCCTATAGGGTAATCAACTGAAGCAAAAGATTAGGAGATCAAAAACTTTTGTAAAAAAAATATAAAGTTTTTATATATATTTAAAGACTTTTACAAAATTGTGGGTTTTAATATGGGAAATTGCAATCTGTACGATCAGAAGATTTGATAATTAGTTCTCTCTCCTACACCCTGTTTGACATATACGTATAGAGGCATGAGACAATAATAGCCTTAAATACTTTTTTTTTCTCTTTCTCTTTTTTGTTTTGGTCAAAAACCTTTCTATTATTTTATTTTCTTAAGGCCTTAAAACAGAGTGAAGTTTCAACAATACAAAATCAAAACAGAGTCATACACGGATGCGACGACGATGAAGATGATAATATATGTTTAAGTTTTCTGGCAGAGTGATGGTTAAGTTTTATTGACAAAATTAGTTGTGAGTGTTTGATGGTGGTGGTGGTGGCGATTCTATCGGTGGTGGTGGTGGTGATTCTCTCGGTGGTGGTGATTCTCTCCGTTGCGGTAGTTACAGCTGAGAAATAGGTAGTGTTGTGAACTTAGATCAAACGAATCGGTGGGCTGAAACAGAGATGGAAATGGTAGAGGTGCCGTGAAATAAGGTTTTAGTGCTGTTAATCAATCAAAAAAGATAAATCGTCGATGGCTACTATTGTCACATTTTTGTGAGTTCAATTTTGATGTGTAGATAACAAATTAATTAACAACGTATATAAATTGTTAGCATATAAATTTAATCTAACAATTAAAGTATCTTGTAAATAAATATACCATAATATATAAAATAACGCAATAACTAAAAGTATACAAACAAATACTATCATATAATAAATAATTTAGCATGATAAATATATTTTTACCAAATTATTTATAAACTTATCGCAATAAAATGTGATTTACAATGATAAGTAAATAAATAACCACAGCTCAACAATGTGTTTTTCTTGTTACTAGTTATAAACAGTGTTTTCATCGTTAAACAAACAGTATTTTGCATTGTTAATGTTCTATCATGTTACTAAAAACTATATTAGTATATATCATGCTAATAAAATAGTTAACTATCTCAAATAACAATCGAAGACCTCACCGGTAGTTTTATTTTTTTGATATAATAATTGAGTTAGCATGATAAAAATAAATTTATCACCTAAATCATAACTTTATTGCGATATAATATAATTTAAAAATATATATTCATAAAGTTATTGATACATATCTTTAGTTAACGTGTTATTCCAATAAATAATCATCAAATTCATATTATGTTTTTACCTAAACAAATATCGTCAAATTTTGATTTAAATTCTGATGTTTATAGTGATATCAGTAAGTAATTTATCGCGATATTATTTTATTTAGCATGATAAACAAATAAGTATACACTAAAATGCAAAATGTTTTACCATCTTGTATAGTGAACAGTGTATGTCGATTACATATGAACATTTTTACCATTGGTAACATTGGTTTATGAACAGTAACATTGAAATTCTAAAGTTTAAATATTTTTAAATGTTTAATAGTATTTTTGTAGTTAGTATAAAAAAGAAGGATAAATGTGGTAAAAAGAATATAGAGAGGAGAGAGAACTAATTATGAAATAAAGGATGGTACAGATTTAATTTTCTGGTCAAATGGGTATATAGATTAATATCACCCTTTTAATATAAGTGGAAATCATAGTTTTTGAGGTTAATGTTAGTTTTGGTTTTGATTTTTTTTTTTTTTCTCTTTTGAGGTTAGCAGATTATTTTGTTAAACTATTAGATAAATCCTTTTATCAAATTTAATGCTTTGGCTTTACTTTGTGTTAATAAAATTTCAAAATATTAAACATAAAGTCTTATATACTATTAGTTATAATTTTTTGGTAATATATAAAAGGATATGTTTTTATGTTTTGCATAAGGCACTCGTAAATGCAGGACCGGCGCTGAGTCTGACCAACAACAAACTCAAGTCATGCAACGGTAGATTCATACCAGCTAGTTTTTTTGTTTCCCATTCTATTTCTTAAAGATAAACACTATATAAAAATAAAATAAAAAACATTGGTGTTTGATGAATGATAGATAGGCACATTGAATTTGGATAGTCACGCGTGGTTAGAGAGAGAGAGATAAAAATCACATTCACATGACCCCATCCCCCACATGGGAATGGTCCCTCTCACTTTCACACACTTGCATCTTTTCATTATGCACCATAACAAAACAAAACATATATTAGATTTGCGAGATGAAGAAGCATTGATAAAGACTGTACACTAGTCATGAAGACCACGATCTGTATTAGCTACGGGTAAACCAGAAACCAACACCCGTACCGGACCAAACCCGCCTAATAATAGTTAATAACGATATTACCCTTTTCAACTTTTAGTTTTAGCCGCGTCCTTTGGTATTGTTACCTAACGTCAGCTCCAAGTCATCGATACCAACATCGTGAATCTTCTCACCTTCCCACGGCTTCACCGACACATCTCCGACGAGGTTAAATGTCGGCGATGGAGGACATGTCTGAGAAACGTTAACTGGTTGGAAGTTTCCCCATCGACACGAATCAACCGTCGAAACATCCGATTCGTCGCATTCTGGAATCGATGTGTAGTGGCGGAGACGCCTTGTTGGGCTTGACGGAGCTGAGACTGGGAAATTACTGCTTTGCCATCTCGGGAGTCTCGGAGTTGATCCTCTAGGAGAAGAGAGCGGTGGTGTGACAGGGGCACTATTGGAAATTCGTAGAGCGAGGTTTCCAGACGAAGCTAGGTTTTGTAGATAAGGAATGAGATAAGTCGAGGATTGATTCGGGTCGAACCGGTTTGGAATGTGATCAAACCGGGTCGGACTGGGGTAAGACGACGAGGATGGGCTAGCTTGATACGACGGAATTGGGCTTTGAAAGGCCGATGATTGTGGACTGAGTTGGATTGACGAATACGGCGGTGTTGTTTCCATTGGTCGAGAACCCTGTCGGAATTTTTTTTTAAAAAAAAGAAAGATCAGCTCAATGTCTGAAAATATAAATAAAAAAGAATGTGAAATTTAGGAATGGAACCTTTCGATAAGTGGTGCCGTCTTCGTGAACGATCCAACCAGCTTCGAGACAAAGAGCTTTGAGGACTTCATTGTTGTCACAGTGTTTAGGGAGTTTGTAATTGCCCTGAGATCTAAGTCCGGTGAATATCTTTGCTGCTATGGCTCTTCTTCTTCTCTCTCTTCTCTTGTTGTTCTCTCTTTCCTTCCACGTCGGCATCCTCCCCGTCGCCGTCGTCGATCCTCCTCCTCCTGATGCCGTCATTCTCTCTCTCTTCAACTTTCTCTATTTTTTTTTTTAACTTTACAGTTCTGAGTTATCTATGGGTTTTTGTTTGTGGTTGCGTAATACTAATTCTCGACGAGAGAAAAGACTAAAGAATTTGAGAAAAAGAGGCAAAAGTTATACTACTATAATTTTATATAGAAAGTTATATTAAATCGTTACGTATGTTATGGGACTAAACCATATATATAGTTAAAAAAATAATACTATGATTTTTAAGTTTGTAACTAATTTTGGTATATAAAGTGAAAAAAAAGTGAAGAAAGGATGTGGAATGAATCTAATGAACTCGCTTACTGTTTAAAAAGCTTGACTTTGAAGTTGGGAAGTTTGATTATTACAAAACCAACTTTGTTCATCTGACAATATTCGGTGGAAAAGGATATACAGTATTTTATTTGAGTTTGGTTTTTTCACCGTAAGATGAGAATCTGTGAGGTTAGATCCAACGGACAAAAAAGCAAGTACACTGGTTGAGAACATGTGTCAAGCCGCAGACGAATAAATTAAGATGATTAGTAAAAAAGATGCCTCCTCGGTAATTGTGGTTTCATAAGATCTGACGATGATGTTAAAAGTTTGAACGGCTCAGATTGAGTGGCAGCACCTACCGCTCCAGTCAGGTCAACATGGGAATCATGTGTGTTCACGTACCAGAGATTTGTGTGCCCTGTTTTGCTTCACACGTGCGTCATAGAGACCTCGAGCGGCAGCTATATGGGATTTATGGGACCCGTTCGGCCTTCGAGCCCTACAATGCACGTGACTGGGGATCACATTTGCGATATATTTCTTTTTTTTTTTTTTTATAATTATAACTCCTACCGGTTCGAAAACTGTGATCGTTCTTCTTAATTTTCGGCTTAGAATTAGACCATGGTGTAAATAAAAAGGTATATGAGAATATTTCGGAATCTCCATATGAGACTCTTGAGAAAGCATGCCAGTATGAGGAAGCTTGGAGGTTAGCTAATAATCCATCTAGTACACAATCTCTTGTGTGTTTTATAGATGGCTCATGGCACCCGAAGGACGATTGGAGTGGACATGGTTGGATTGTATTTACCAGGAACAAGTTGATCCATTTGAGACTGAAGGGATCGCGCAGAAGCCTCTCCCCACTACATACAGAGCTGGATACTCTTACTTGGACAATGAAGTGTTTGCTCGCCTTGAATATGAAGAAAACTTTGTTTGTCACGGATTGCATGGATCTAATCTCAATGACGACATCTGAAGAGTGGCCTAATTTTACTTGTGAGTTGACGAATTTTAGACTCTTTAAAAATGGTTTTCTAAATTTTAGTATTAGATAGATTCTCTAAAATGAAAATTTTCGGATTGATAAGCTTGCGAAATGTGCAAGAATGCGAGGGTTCTGTTTTCCCCATGTAAGTTCATCGGTTCCTAATTGACTCTCTCTCAAAGAAAATCATATCCAATAAAATAGTGTATAGGGTTTGATCGACAAACAAAAAAACAATAATAATAATTAGACCATTGCGCCTTATCATATCTTCTTTCTTGTTATATATAAAGTGTTCAATTTTATCTTATCCGGTTCTTTAATCCTTCGTTTACTTGTATTAACAAACACAAACGTTAATTGGTATTCTTTGTTAATTGAAGCAAACGAAAAGCTCATAAGTACGTAATGAGCTAAAAGATATCATTAGACCTTCTCCAACTGTAGTTTTTGAGAAGAGTTTTAGTATTTTGAAGCAAGAAAAAAATAACTCAGAAGGAAAAGAAGAAAGTTAAGGGAGACTTTTATATAATATACCTGATTGTGTTGTAAGAGCCTATACGTGTCGTTTTTATGTTGGTCGATAGAATAATAGAAAAGGAAAAAAAAAAATTGGGAAGCATCGATTTTTTTTTTCACACCATAGTTTTTATTCTTCTTTACCTTCTCTCAAATCTCTCCGATTTTGCAATCAGAAAAGAGCTGTCTCACAATCGAACGGAAACGGGAGGAGATTGAATCAATTGGGGAAACTCGGTTTAGTTTAAAGCCTCTTCCTTTATCATTCCCCAAGTTTTGATTTTGTGTGGGTGAGATCTGAATATTAAACATTTGAGTGTTTCAGGGTTACGATGCTAAATGGAAGTTTGAAGCTTGAAGTCTCATTTCTCAATGCATGACTTGTAAGTTTTTATTGTTGAATCTTCCGTTTTTACATTCTAAACGACTTAAGATTTTTCCAGCTTGACGAATTGTGTATATCATCATCAGATTCCAGACATTTTTCCTCTATTGGCTGCTGCTCAGAAAGCACTTGTCACCAATTCACGCGATTCCTTATCAACCCGAACTCTTCATTCTGACCTCGTTTACACGTACTCCGGATCTAAGCATGTAAGAACAATCTTTTATGGTGCTTCTTTAGCCATTCCTGTCTACTTCTGAGAACAGTTAGTTGAGTATTGAGACTTGAGAGTCTCTCCTTAATCAATTTCTATTGTTCAAGCTTTAGCCTAGGACTTAATGCAGCAGGTTCTAGCTGTTGTGAGTTGGTTGGAAAATAGTTACTTGAGTATTGAGATTTGAGAGTCTCTCGTTAATCAAATTTCTCTGGTTTGGTGAATTGTCATTAAGAATAGTAGTTTTCTCAACTTCGCTGACGCTGTTGTTCATTTATTTCTTTAAGTAGATTACATAATCATTAAAACGATGTGGGATTTCTGAAACTTCTGCTTACATTCTAGCTGCGCTGTTCAATGCTTCTCTCATCGAGGTCATAATCTTTTCAACCATCTAAGAACTGATGGGTTTCCACGTCATCGCTTTTTTTTTTTTAGTTATGTTTATCGACCATGACATGTTTTGAGATCAAAACCAGATGGAAGAGGTAGCGAAGAGTTTCCATGTCATCGCATCAAATTCTTTCAGCATTACAAGATAACTAGCCAAGAACTCGGAGTTTCCTCTCTTGGAGATGCAATTGTTTGTCGGATCGCTGCACACGACACATTGTAAATGAAGAGATGTCTCTTTCTTTCTTTCTTTTTATCACCAGTTATAGTTTTCTCCTTTATATTCAAATTAAACTGCTTTGTTTGTCGCTTTACTCTTATTTCCGCAGATATGAAGTGGCTTGGAACCAATGAACTCTCTCTGTTCCTTAGTGGCCTACGTCCACAATGTAAGTCTTCCGTAGGATCATATAAATGAAATCAGTAACATATATGAATGAAATCATATTAGCGGAGGATCATATGAATGAAATCATATTAACACTGATGTTATTTTTGGTAGACATGGTTAAGGGTTTCTCAGTAGCTTCACACGACAAGGACTGATGTTTGCTTATAGTCCCTCAGCCATCTATCTTGGTGACTTGTGAAGTCTCACACATTGTTCTGATCATTTTAGTTTGCCTTCCTATATTGTTGGTTTTAATTTGGTTTTATGTCCTTCAAGGAAACAAACTGCTTTTAAAGTGATCCATTATATTGTTGGTTCTGCTAGCACTTTGATCTCTTCTCTTATACTTCTCTACTCTCTCTTCCACAATTAGTTGATCTTTCTCCTATCAGTTTGCTTTGTAGATAGTAACTCTTGAAGATGTATTTGAGTTTTTTATTTTTAATATATTTTTTGTATGTTTAAAAACTAATCAGATGCAATAATTTCTCATTTTTATAAAATCTGAAATGTTTAAACATTTATACTAATTATATTCTACTTAAAAATTTTAAATTTTAAAAAATAATATTTTCAAAAATAAGAGATCCAAAATTAGAACTACTATTGGTGGAGAAAAGTTTAACTAAAAGATCACGAGTTCTTATATTCAAAACAATACACAATTATTTCATAAAAAAAAATCAAAGAGTGTTTAAGATCCTCATAATATGAACCTCCCATTGGCCTTGCTCTTAGGTTGTTGTAGCACCCGAAAATTTAGGGAATGTTGTTTGTTATAGAATATAGATCCCATAAAATAATGGTTTCATATGGTTGGGCCGAATGAGCATTTATTTTGTTTTCGAAGCTGTCAAAGTGAAAAAGAGTTAAAACCCTAATCATATGGATAGCAGCCGTAGATGGGAAGGGAGAGACAAGATGTGCATGTGATCTAAGTCAGGACATCGAGTTTGAGGAGGTTGGTTCTTAAACTCTTAATTCTGCGATATTGCTCTGTTTATCATATCACATGATGGAGGAGGTGACAAATCTCTTGCAAGATTCAGATGTGTATGCAAGCAGTGGAACACGCAACTTGTAGAAGAGACCTTTCTCGAGCATCACTCGTCTCGTATGCACAACTATAGCGGATGTGGTGAAGATCAGATTATAATCAAAGGTGCTCGTAATAGGATAAATTCGGTGGCCAGTCCGTATCTAACAGTCCAAGACCTTACCCTTATAAATAAAAGATTAATGGTTCACGAGTTTGGCAATAGAATCAGAGTGTACAAGATTGTTCACTGCACTGGTATATTGTTGTGTGTTATGGAGAACCAGCTTTTGGTATGGAATCCAGTTCTGAAAATGACACGATGGGTCAATGCAGCAGCGACTTTCACAGGTTTGACGAAGCCTACGGTCTTGGTTTCATCCGCCAATCACCAACCCAACACAACTACAAAATCGTAAGGTTTCGATGTCCTCATAATTCTAGAGATCGACCTCCTAGGATTGAGGTATACGAATTCTTATCTAATAGGTGGAAGGTTATAACTAATCATATCAGTTTTGATTGGCACCTTAGAGACCAAACAATTACACTATCTATACTATTAAAAGGGAAGCATTATTTACAAGGCAAAATGAATCTTGAAATATATGACATGAAATGACCCTGAATAAACTAAAAAGCATACAATACATGAGGGACAAAAAAGTATTTTTAAGCGTCCAAACGCGCGAATCTGTCTATGACCCGAGTTTAATTAATTCGGATTATGTTTACTTGTCCGGACTCAGATTAGTTATTTCCATCAACAAATGAAGTCTCACAATCAGAATAAACGCTCGGCCATTGAATAAGTGGTGACACGTCCGACCCAAACGAAGGATATCCAATAAGCCATTATCTAGAAGCCTAATAAATACAATAGTCCAAAAATCTCCAATCTTTCCAAACAAAACATAATTCTTTAGATAAGAAATATTAACTACTAAGATATTGTTAATTACTAAGATATTGTATTCCTAAAAAAAAACGAATAGCAATAAAAATGGAAAAACAAATCAATACTTATGTCCCCATAGTCACGCAAATTAAGACTTTTCTAAATATGTAAAATTAACAAATTTACAAAATTATCGTATATCAGTAATAATGAAAAAGAATATATTACGGGCTACAATGTTTCCAATACTAACAAGAAAATATTACACTTAGGAAATATCTTAACAATAAATGAACAATTAAGAAATTTATGAAATTTTTTGGGCAAAAAATATTTTAACAATAAATAAAAAATCACAAACAGATATTTAACTTACGTCATACCATTTTCCTATATATATAACAAAAATGTGTGTTTAAAACCTAGAATATTCTTTTTTTTTTCAATTTCGATAGCACATATTTTTTTGTTCTATTTGCTAATTTAACTATAATCTAATTTTGAAGTATTTTTTTATTCTTGATTCAGCGTTCGAATGGAGCATGGAGAGAGTTGTTTGTTGTTTCCCCACCTTGTGTGTCAGTATATCTTCAAAACTATGGTACTTTGATCTATTTATTTTTGAATTTTACTTATTTTGTTGACTTGGTGGAATTTATATTATGTTAAGTTTGATCTTAATTTTGCATGACACACCCTTTGATTGAAAGAGTTTATAAATTAATTTATTAAATCATCAAAAAAAGTTATCAGGATATTGGGAAGAGCAGGAAGAGCTGTCCATAGAACATGGATGCTCGAAGCAACTCATCGAGCTGTAATTAATTTTGTTAAATAATGATGTAATTTTGTGGTTAGTATTGAGTTTTAAGGTGACTTTTGTGTATTATTAATTTGTCTGCTTTGTTTTCGTAGATGGCAAACTTCGGTTCAATAATTTGGATTTGGGAATCAAACTCAGGTATGTCATATACATAAACATTAAGATTCTCATTTTTGTTAATATTTAATATTTTTTAAATTAGCTAATAATTTGGGTGTGTTTATACAAGGTTAAAGGTCAACATTGTCGAGAAGCCTACTAAACTGTCTTCTTTTTTGTTCATAACAAAATTGTTTTTAATTTTATGTTAATAAATGTTTATGTTCATACAAAGAATAAATGATTAATAAACCTGAAAATTATGTACAATTCCAACTCATCCTAAGACAAGGATCACCGAAGAAGAAAGTATGAAAACCATTTTAAGATAGCTTGGCTGCAGTCACTAAACGCACATAAGGGTGTCCATATTTTTTGTGAGATTAGTAGTGTGAAGAAGAAAGCATATAGGTTGAAACGTGGAGTAGTAAATTCAAGGAACTTTAATTATGACGTGAAGAAGATACTTCACTTATGATTGATTTTATTGTGTTTAGACTTTTAAACAGACAAACAACATGTTGCATAGAAGATTTGTGCATCCATCCACACGTTTAGTATAAGATATATGTGTGTGGTATAAAATATAAAATTTTTATTCCTACCAAAAAAAATATAAAGTGTTTATTAATATATTTTACAAAGAAATTGTAAATTCAAAAAGAATATCAATAGTTTTATACCCAATATATCTGAAAATCATTTTTAAAAGTTTCCGTAACAGATCAGATTATTAAAGTTGATATTCTATATATATATATAAACTTATTTAATTTGATAGTATATTATTTGTTATTTCCAAAAACGACTATCAAACTGAATATGTCCATTAAAAAATCATTATTAATTTTTTCTTTCAAAAAAAAGTTTATCATTAATACTAATTAATTCTGATTATAATAAATATATTAAAACCAAAAAAATTGAATATTTTTTTTTTCAATTATGAAAACAGTTATTATATTTGTAATATATAATCTAACCATGATTTACTATTTTGAAAAGTAGTATATTCTTTATATAAATTTTGGATTTTAGATTCATTAGTATCTCAAAAAATGTAAATATTATCAATTTCCAAAATATTAATTAAAAATATATACTATGTTGAAATTTTGCGGATTTTGGTTCATAAGTGAAAAAAAAAACAATTTTTAACAGTTAAGAATAGTTTTAGTAGATTAATATCATAACTGCTACAATTCTAATAAATTCTATGGTGAAAGAGTTATAATTTTATGTTATAGCTAAATATATAATATGAAATGTGTAGATTATTATTAAAACCACGGTTATTAGATGAAAAATTATATATGGGACAGGACATACTACTTTTGTTTTACTATTTTCTGTCTTGAAATAGATATATCGTCTTTCTCTTACATTTTTCTTAAATGTAATTATCTTTAGATATAACCAAGACAAAACTGATCACTATTTTAGTCTAAACCAAATTATAAACAAATTGAATACTTAACTGGTATGAGTGCGGATTATGAATGTTAACTTTTAAAAAAAATATATTTACAAACATAATTCCACACATATGTAATATATTATAAATCTAATTTTTTTTTTTTTGACTTCAAACACTCCATTATATTAAGTTTAAAGGATTACAAGCTCCCCTTGAAGAGAAACTAAACACACCAAATAAACTTACACAGGAGGATAGATGACTTAGACAAGTTGTAAACAAAGACAACAACCAAACTTTAAAACTAGGCATAAAACCATAAGCACTACAAGCTAAATAAAAGGGACCCAAAGTCCTAAAGATAGCGAGTTCCCACACAAGGTAAGGCCACTCGAATTGGTAGATAGCAGTCCACTGCCAAATGAAATGACTAGGGGCTGATAATGACCAGATCGCTGATCGCATAACGACATATTGCCACACTGGAATACTAAGATTCCTACGGGTTTTAAAGCTCCTAACTCGCACTGATGAAAAATCATCATCTCCCTGAACAGGGAGGCAGCATGTAGGGCGGGAACAAGTTCCCAAGAGTCGAAAGCCAGAGAAAGAGTCCATAAGCGAACCACCTTGCCACTCTTTGTTGATGAACCTAAAACAGATGAGTAGCGGAGAACAAAAGCTAGAGATAGCCCAAGAAACCAAAAGAGTGGATTTGGGAGAAGAACATAAGAGCCAACAGAGAAGCTCGACATTTGCTTGATTTTTCAAACAAATATCTAAGAGAAAAACACCTCTCAAACGAGGAACATCAACGAAATAAGTCTCTCTTTCAAATAAGAGGAAATGTGAGGTTGAACTCACCATAGAGAAAGAAAGAGACAATGGTCTCTCCAATCTATTAGCTGTTGATACATTCCAGGGTAACCGCTTTAAAGCATTCTCCTCTAAAGAAACAAGTGAAAGTGTGAGTTTCTTAGTACAGAGGGATAGTAAAAAAATTACACTCTCCATATAGGAGGAAAAAGTGAAGGAATTTGAGCCGTCTATGGAGATAGAACTCGCTAAGTCGATGGTTCTGGCGGCTATGGAGGGAGATGATGGTTCGAGTAGGCACATGACACCTTGAAAATGAAGAAACAGAGGCGTATGGTGCCGTAAGTATGTCTCACCGGCAACAAAATCAACCGATGGAATGTGCAAGAGATCCTCGCCGTAGAAGATACAAGTCTTCACCGGAGGGTGAGAGGTAGATGAGTTTGGATCTGCATTTGTATACAGATCGAGAGAGATCCGAAGAGCAGTCATCTTTAAAATTTCAAAGATTTTGAGGAGGGAAAGAACTAATTGCTCGGGTAGAGGGCTGTCATAAGAAGAACTCACCGGTGCCGGGAATAACCAGTGGAAGGTGTAAAAAAGTTTCAGTGGAGGATTTGATGAGAAGCGACCGTAAGTGGGCGGAAAGCCGGCGTGTCGCAAACCTGAGACAATAGTGGGCCTTCGGCAACTTGTCGGGTTCGGTAGAAAGGCATGGAAAGCGTTGACGGAAAGTCTGTTGATGGTGATACTCAAGAAGAGAAATTTAAAGAGGCAAACAGAGAGCAAAGATTGGTGAAGAGAGGTGGTGATGGATTGGGGTTCCAAAAATCTTCGGTTGACAACCGAGAGGAGTAACACACCCAAAACAGGTGGAGAGAATACAACAACTATACTGGATACAGTTGTCCACCGGAGAACCCAACCAGAGGCTAAGTCACTGGTCACCAGATCTGGTACCTTTAACCTCGGCCAACTGCCGGAAACTCGTAAAACAGATCCAAACAAAGGCATAAAAGGCGAGAGCAAGAGATGCAAGATGTTAGAAGAGGAGGTGGTCCGACGCCGGCGAGCAAAGGCTCTACCGGCGTCGGGAAACTAGCCACAATATAGAACCTCGAAAATGACGCCCGAGAGAGAATTCAAAATTCAAAATTAAGTCCACTAGTCCTGTTTTATATTATAAATCTAATAGCAAATTTAGTTTTTGAAATCAATGCCGCACGTACGTGCGGGTCTGAATCTAGTGAAATTATGAAGATTGAATATAGCTAAGACAATGTAAAAGTTTATGAATGAAAGTAACTATCATAAAAGGAAAGTAAACAAGTGGTTTAAATCAATAGGAAAACATTGGGCACAAGAAATCATTATGAAATATAATCACAAATCTAGATGATTAGATAGGGATGCATTAAACACTGTTCTCGAACTCAAATCACAATTGTAAAGCTAACCCACTCTCGCAGCATTAACTATCTAAGCAATTAATTAACTAGATCCTAAACTTTCATTTGAATCTAGCAAAACAAGCAACCATTAACAAGATCAAGTTTGATTTGTTCACAAAGTGCCTTAACTTCAACTCTCATTGGCTAAGGATCACTTTGCTCACATATGTTCTATTCAAGCAACTCAACAACACTTTTGGTGTATGATATATTAAACCTAAGATCTTAATCTAGGTGATCAATCTAGCTTAAGCATTAAGAACAACAATAGATGAAAAACAATAAGATAAATCCCAAATCTAACAAAGCTAACATCAATTAATCATAGAAACCCTTATGAAACCCTAAACCCAATTAAGGATCTACTAAGACATACTCCCTCTGTTTCACAAAGAGTGTCACTCTGGCCTGATTTTTTTGTTTCAAAATAAGTGTCATTTTAGATTTTCAATGTAAAATTAAGCATAAATTTCCAATTTTAACCTCATATTCATTAAAGAATATCAAAAGTCATTTTCATTTTTAAGGGTATAAGAGATATTTTAATATGTTTTATTAATTTGTGTGCAAAGTGTCAGAATGACACTTATTATGAAACAGAGGGAGTAGAACATAAGCAGCAAATCAATGATGAAAAAAACATAATTGAATTACTAAGAATAGATAATAGGGTTTAGAAATCTTCTTCAAAGTGTAAAGAATGATTAGAAATCTTCTCCCCTCAGCTCTCAATACAGAATAGTCTTAGAAAATAAAACTTATGTCTCTAGAGGCCGAGCCTCTTACTTAACTATCAAAACAAAACCCTAAAAGTCGGTTTAAAACGAAAAATGAAAACTTAAGTCGAGGACGGGATCGGTCGATCCCAAGTGAGGATCGGTCGATTCTGGGTGCTTTTTCTGCGTTTGCACCAACTGCTTGCTACACTGATCAGTCTTCATGAAATTAGTTCCAAATGCATGTTTTCATCCCAAAACATTCAGTCTCCTTACAAAGTAACCTAAAACATTTACAGACCAACAAAAGATTAAAAAGACTCTAAAATCACTTTGACTCAATAAAAAACTCAAAGCAAATGTAAAAGTTATAGTTAAATTTAAAACCCTATAAAACAAAAACACATCATCCCCTTTATACAACTGATTCACGCAAGTCATATGTGATATACCTCGTTGATTTCCTTGACTATGGCTCTGTTCTTTTGCTAAATGCAGCGGCAGCGACTGGTAAAGAAGAAAAACATTGTTACCGGAGAGAAGAATACACAGAGATAAGAGAGAAGTGTAGCAGACGATGAACGCTGATGAAGATTGATATGTCGCTGAAATTTTTCAGCGATCGATGCAATGCCGTTGCGACTCAACGGATGTCATCCGTGACTCAAAATAGTCAACATAGAAAAGTATTTTTAAAAAAGTGCATAGAATAAAAGATATTTTTGAGAATACCCCAAAAAATTATAGCGGAAGAAATGGAATATTTATATTTGTTGGTATTTCCTTTTTTTTTTTTTGTTAATTTTCTTGTTGTGTGTTTGTTATAGCTACAGTATTATAATGTCATTAATACATGAAAATGGAATATGATTTATAATATATTCGATAATAATGTAAAACAAGATAATAATGATAATACTGCGCTACGTACGACAAGGAAAACTTTAATCAAAAGAAAATTAATTCAGTAAAAACAAGAGATGAGGTTGTGTTGTAGTAATTCCAATGACCATGACCAAAAAAAGATCTAGAGAAAAAAGCTCTGTCTCCAATATTAGCTCATAACACCGAACATCAACACCATCGATATCCCAATCACTCCATAGCTAATGACTCCCTTAGAAGCTGCATTTGGCGGCGATGGAGAGGGTGAAGGTGTCGATGGATTTGGTGAAGGAGTCAACGATTCTAAATCTGGCGTACCGTTGGCCGGGGGAGAAGCTGTTGGAGGCGGTGTTTTAGGTTTACGCGGAGAGCGAGGGGAAAGTGATGGAGAAGGAGTAGACGAAGACGGTGGAGAAGGTGTTGCCGGAGATGAAGCGGTAGGGAGGACGGGAACAGCGAGTTTCATGCCACCGAGGCAGTGACCAGGACTAGGGCAAAGGAAGTGCATAGTTCCAACTGTTGTAAGATCGATCTTAGTGTCGCCCCCAGAAAAGCTCTGTGTTTCTCCGGTGCTGTCGCAACTATCGAATCCAGCTTTATCCACCACTGAAACCGAGTGTGACGGATCATATTGGAACTCTGTACAAGAGAAAAACAGTAGCTTGTTACTTGTTATTAGTCTAAAAAATGGGTTTCTTGCAACACAAGTGATCTGCACCAAGATTTATAGACCTAGATTTGCTAGGTAAAGAACAAAGGTTTCTTGTAAAGTAATCAGATAAACGTTTTAGCTACCTAGAGTGTCACCGACTCTGAAAGTCTTTCCACTAGCCCACGTCGTGTAATCAACACCACTATTCCAACCTGCAGTATCTCCGACCTGGAATGTCACGGCCAAGATGGAAGGGACTGCCGCTAGGAAGAGGAAGAGAGCGGCCACTGAGTTTGATCCCATGGAGATAGATACTGTAAAAAGATAGATGCAGAGAGATATGAGGAAGAGGTAAAATAGTGTGGTGCGTTATAAAGTGAGAGGGCTGGCTATTAGAACGAGGAAGACGAACGACTAAACTAAAAGAGAGAGTTATTATGTTTTTAAAATTATTTTTTTTTAAAAGTCGTGGTGGCTTGATGAACTCCGTCAGCTGTTTATTAATGTATTTTTGAAATTCATTGTTATTATGTTTACCAGTTCTTTCATTTTTCTTTTCAAAATTTTATGTTTTTAATGATGAGCTCCATCCATGTGCAATCACCGCAACCATTTTCTAAACCATGTGCAAACGTGAAAAAATATATAAAAATTAACCAGTTGATAAAAAGAAGAAGAAATTAAACCATAACATTTTTTTTAAAAAATAGTAAGAATAAGATCATACTACGGAAATGGCTACCACGTAACACGTTTTCTAACCTCTTTTCTAATTAATAATCGAAGGTACACAAATTCGGTACGGTGTTTCTTGAAACAACATTTCGGAAATGCCTGCGAAAGCAAAAATGATCAATGATATAACAATAATCAATCCCAAATAAAAAATATACTAATTCGTTTGACTAAACTAAACTAACTAATATTAATATTCGTTTATATAATACAATAATCAACCATTTCTCTCACCACTAATATTATTGTATTATATGAACGCGTGAAAGCAAACCTGCCAGATATATATAAATTGTTGACATAGTCCGCACTTATTTGCTAAAATGTGCTATCATATTCTTATTTATCAAGGTTTTTTTTTTTTTTTTTTCCAAAACATATTCTGAATATGATATTCATCAAGATTCAAGTACATCACTCTTTCATCTACATCCTTTATTGAAGATAAAATTTAATTTCACAAAAGTCCTAAAAGAAAAAGCATAAAGAGTAAAAGATATTTTATGGTTAATTATGGAAATGTATCAAAATAAATATTATAGTTAGTAAATAAATAAATTTTATTCAAGTAATTATGTTTATTAATATCATTTTTAAAAAAGCTTGGTTTTGATAGTCACGACAGGTCAACTATAGTTTGTAATGTATTAAAAATAATTGGGTGTAAATGGATGCAGCGGTTGGGACGGACAAATCCGTCTGCGGACAGGACCACTTTTTATTTACCATTCAGCAAATGTAGTCCGTAGTAGTGCGATCCAAATAAAGCAGAGATAAGACCGCAGCGGACCAACTGCGGACCGCTTTTGCAAACAAATAGAGTTGGTCCGCAGCGATCTGTAGTCCGCTTTAAAAATGGAGTGGTCTAGACCGCACATGGATTTGACCGCACTGACCGCAGTTACCATAGGTAGCCACATTATCATTGTAACACTCATATGAAACACAAAATATATATAGATAATATTAATAACAATAACAATAATAGATAATAAGTTTATGTTAATAAGTTTTTTCAATTAGCTTTTCTATGTGATTAAGAAGTAGAAAAAAAAAGTTGAAAGAAATTATTGACATAACTTGACATTAACTAACACACATGTCACAAACTTATTTATTACAACTTTTACACATATATCTTTTAGAGGATCCATGATTTACATAAGAATCTAACTATGTGATTTCTGGCTATATTTCATAAAATTTAATATTAATGTTTAATTTGTAGATTTTAGAATTAAGTTAGATTAGATCTAGAAATATTGAAGATAAAATTCAATTTCACAAAAGTCCTAAAGGAAAAAGCATAAAGAGTAAAAGATTTTTTATGGTTAATTATGGAAACGTATCAAAATAAATATTATAATTAGTAAATAAACAAATTTTATTCAAGTAATTATGTTTATTATTATCATTTTTAAAAAGCTTGGATTTGATAGTCAAGATAGGTCAACTATAGTAAGTAATATATAAATGTTTATGAAAAATAAATGTTTAACACTTTATTAGGTAGCCACATTATAATTACGCAAGATGTCACACTCATATGAAACACAAAATATATATAGATAATAATAATAACAATAATAATAATAGATAATAATAATTTTTTAAAAAGTATTAAATTAGTGCCCATTACAAAGTAGTCGTCTCTATTTAAGGGTGTATCGGGTTTAGTTATCATCAATCAGTCTTAAATCATTTCGCTACAAGTAAAAAAATATGACGATGCCAATGTATCTTCCATCTGATTTGCAAGAGGAAGTTCTCTCTAGAGTTCCAATGAAATCTCTTGCAAGGTTCAGAGCTGTGTGCAAGCAGTGGAACACTCTCTTTGGAGAGGACAGGTTCCTCGTGAAGCACTACGGTGAACATCATTTTATAACTGGTACCTATTTTGGTGAGATTACTTCTCTGGACATTAAAGACAATACACTTATACTGCTCCAAAACCTTTCCGTCGGAAACATTCGTCCAAAAAACTCGCAAAAATACATTAACGTGTATAAGATTGGTCACTGCGACGGTGTATTATATTATGTATTGAGCAACCAAATTTTAGTTTGGAACCCATTATTAAAACTTTCCAGATGGATCGAATGTGACTGCAACGAATTTTTAGAGGCAGATGAAGCGTACGGCCTTGGATATATACGCCGATCATCAAGCATCTATGATTACAAACTCGTAAGGTTTCGATGTCCTCGTAACTCTAAAGGTAGACGTACCACGGTTGAAGTCTACGAGTTCACCTCTAATATGTGGAAGACTATAGACATTAGTTTTGATTGGTTCCTTAGAGTACCACTGGCGAGTGTCTCTTTAAGAGGAACTCCTTACTGGATTGGTCTTCGAGAAGACAATATGGCTTTTATACAAAGTTTTGACTTTACCAAAGAAAGATTTGAACCTTTGGATCAACTACCTTTTAAGTATGTTGAGCATAATTTTATTGCACTAGATAATTTTAAGGGAGATCGGCTTTCATTGCTACACCAATGTTCTAAAACAAGGAAGATAAACATATGGGTGAAAAATTGTATCATGTCTTGGACCAGGTTGATGACCGTGGATATACCAGAACTTCCGGTATTATATGAACATCGTATAGTTTTGCCAGCAGTTTTTTTTGTTGTCAAGGATAATGAACTTGTCATATCTGCTATAAACAGAGAAAGAGGATACTATCTAGACATGTACATTGTGAGAAAGAAGGACTTCCAAAGATTTGAAACATCCGTTGGAGATTTTATTTTTATTGGATGCAAGTATCGCCCGAGTTTAGTTCGGCTTCCTGGATTTTCGATACAAAACACGAGTCCGATAGGCCAATAGAAAAGAAAACGATCTAAGTAGTTTTGTAATTATTATTACTTTTGGTGTCTCCGCTTATCTATTGTTCCATTTACCGTTATGCTCGTCCCGATCTCCATTCGCCACCAACATTTGTAAATTTCGTGTTAATTTTAAGTAGTTCCATTTTATGATAATTATTACCGAAAATGTTCTAATTGCTTTCTTCCTACTGTTCTCCATAATAATATATTTCATGTAAATTATATGTTCTTCGTATTTTGTTGTGTCTTTTATTATCTTATTATGTAAATATAATAAAGTTTGGTTCTCAAACTTAGTAACTCACCAGATCATAATACATGTTAGTTTTAACGATCAGAGATCAAAGTTAAAAATTCACCATATCGTCACACATGTCAGTTTTAACGATTAAATATCTAAGTTAGTAACTTATCAGATCATGACACATGTCAATTTTAAAATAAAAAATAATATATCAAAGTTAGTAACTCATCAGATCGTGACATATGTCAGTTTTAACTATAATAAATCACAGTTTTCAAGCTTGGTAAAACGATGCATAAGGTAATTGCAATCTTATTATATTAAAAAAAAACATTGTTAATCCTAAATGGAAAATGATTGTAAATACACCCCTTTATATAAGCAAATAGATGATGACATATTTTTCACCAAACAAAATAATTTCAACTAGCTTTGTTTTTTTTTTGGTAAATTTTTCTTCTTTGTTTTTTATTAACCTTTTGTTTGACACATCATCGTTCTTGAGCAAGTCTTGAAGGCAATTTTTTTTGTTGTCTAATCGAAGCAACTATATAATAAGATTCCTAGATATTACCACGTGTTTTCATATTATTTCTTCGAATTTTGTTTCGTTTCTCAATTTCATAACGCATACTACACAATCTTTGACTTTGAAGTGTTAACAAAGTTTCTTATGAATAATAACTAAGGTTTTTGGGATTAAACAAATCTCTTATGATGATAATATTATTTTTTTTAATTTGTAGGACATGTAGCATAAAAAAAAGATGAATACACAAATGCAATATAACAACAGAGATTATATAACACTAGATAAACTAAACAGAAAGTGTTTTTATCGTCGAACAATAGTACGTCTTACAAAAAAGTGGGAAGCAAGAAATTTTTAAAAAACAATGAGCTCATGGGAATAAATTTCTCATAAAATAGAAAAGAGATTAAGGAAAATATACAGAAAAATATTAATTCTAAAAAATGTAAATACTCACTTTTATATATAAACATAGATCGTTTCATATTATTCATCTAACAAAATAATTTATTCAAAAATATTGCTTTCAACTTTGTTCTATTGGTCAAACTTTTTGAATGGGAAGACAAATTTTCCTTATTTTTTTAAACCAAAATATACTCATACTTTCTAATTTTTGTGTTTGAAATAGGTAAGATTAATATGTTGACCCAAAAAAAATGGAAGATTAATATATGCATCTTTTTATTTCTAATACTGTATTTTAAAATTTATTGTAGTAGTTTTGGATTGTTTTATTTAATTTATATTTTCATCTTTGAATTATTTGAGGTTCATATATTACCGTTCTTATAATTTTCTATTAATTCAATAACTATGTCACATTAATTTTCTTCTAATTTCTCAACCTTGATTGGTTGGTCATAGACCTTTTTTTTATGCAAACATAATTGTTGCCATTCGTTCAATCTCAAAAGAGATAAAGAGGAGAAGGTCATCAACCCAATGGTTGGATAAAATAGGCTAATCAAACACAAGCCTACAACAAACATAGATAGATTGGAAAAACATAAATCGTTATTGATAGATCCATAGGAGGTTGGAGGCAGAGGCTACATCATGGTGTTTCAAAAAAACTTCTATGAAATACATTGGGAAATTTAACATTAGTTACTATCACAAGATTTATTTTGTCCCGCCCAAATTCATTTTATTTTGTCTTTTAAGTTTACGCTAATTATTTAATAAACTCTGAACATATAGTTGTCTTTCTCCTTTTTTTTTTTTTTTTTGCAACCTATCGTTGCTTCTCCTGTTCTATTTTGATTTCGACGAAAATTATGCAACTAGCTACCTCAAAATATGGTAAGTAACTCGAATATCCAGTGGAGAAAACTTGTATCTTCCTCCTAATTCTGATTTAGAGCCATTAGTGATTTCTTCCCATTTAACCTTTCATATTTTCATTGGATAAATCAGTTTTTGAGTTTTTCTTTCTCCAATCAATTTTTTTTTTTCTAGAAATTCACTTTGCCTCACTCAATTTTATGTATCTGTTTCTGTGTGTTAACAACTCCCAAGTGCCCAAGTCACCCACAAGGCCACAACACAAGATCGAGGCTTAGAGGCCCAAAGCTACGGTTAGAACTTTCATCAATTTCACAAATCACAATCCACTATTCTTCAATTAATCATCAGAATTTCATCAAAGTTCTATCGTTCTCTTCTCTTATATCAACAATTTAACTTTACAATTGAACAATTGTAGTTTGAGCGTCTAATTATGTCTTCGTCCGATAATGTGAAAAGACAAAAAAGGGCATATGGATAAATTGATAAATTCATTGTTAAAAAGAGCTTAGATGAAAAAAAAAATTGATGATATTGATGCTAATATAGATAATGATAGTATAGCTGCTCATGAAGTGGTTGAAAAAATTGATGATCCTAACGTTGGTGTTTCTGTTCTTTTTGATATCTATGATCCAAAAAACTGGGACAAGCTTGATTTAAAAATGATAGAAACCTTATCAATGAGTGGACCAAAAAGAGATTTATGTATTTTAAGAGGTCCTAAAAATAAGGTTCATAGAATATTTGTTTCATCTTTTTACACTAGAGAATTAACAATGGGGAATCAAGTGATAGGAAATGACTAGTTTATTCAAAAGAATTATATAAAGTTTTTTGTTTTTGTTGTAAGATTTTTAAGAAAGCTATTAGGAAAAGTCAATTAGCAAAGGATGGTTTTTCAGATTGGACTCATATTCTTGGTAGATTAAGTGATCGTGAGAAAAGTAATGAGGATATATTTAATATGACTACTTAGGTTGAATTACGGTGTAGACTTAACAAATATGAAACTATTGATAAAATTGCTCAAGATAAATTTAAGAAAGAAAAAGAATATTGGACAAATGTATTAATTAGAATTATGAAATTAAAATATCTTGCAAAGCATAATTTGACATTTGGTGGAACAAACGATACATTATATCAAAATAGTAATGACAACTTTTTTAGGATTAGTAGAGATGTTAGATGAATTTGATCTTGTGATAAAAGAGCATGTTTTAGGATTACTAATCGAAGTATTCATCATCATTATCTTAGTCATAGTATTCAAAATGAACTGATTCTCTTAATTTCTTCAAAAATTTAATCAAAAATAATTATGAAAATTAAAGAAGCCAAATTTTTTTTTTGTGATTTTGGATTGCACTCTCGATGCTAGCCATCAAGAGCAAATGTCAATAATTTTAAGGTGTGTCTTTTTTTCCTCAAATTGTTTTAACTAGAAGAATATTTTGTTGAAATCTATTAAAGTAGATGACACAACGGGTCAAGGGCTTTTTGAAGTGTTAAAGGGTGTATTAAAATCTCCAGATCTTGATATAGATAATGTGAGAGGTCAAGGTTATGACAATGGATCTAATATGAAAGGATACAAACAAGGTGTACAAAAAAGAACTTTTGGATTTGAATCTTAGGGCATTTTATACACCATGTGATTGTCGTAGTCTTAATTTGGTTTTGTGTGATATTGGAAATAATTAAGCGAAGGTTAAAGATTTTTTGGGGTAGTGCAACGTTAGTATTCTTTGTTTGCTAATACAATCAAGAGGTGGGGTATTTAAAAAATAATAATGTGAAAAGTTTAACTCTTGAACAATTATCAACAATCCGATGGGAAAATCGCGTTGAGAGTATTAAAGCTATATGGTTTCAGATTATGGATATATGAGAGTCTTTATATGAAGTGGCTGAAAATGATAATAATCCAATGATTCAAAGTGAAGCTAAATCTTTGGTATTGAATGAGCTTAGTAGTTTTGAATTTTTGTTATCTATTGTTATTTGGTTTGACATATTGCATGTGGTAAATATAGTTAGCAAAAAATTACAGTCAAAGGATATGCAAATTGATGTTGCAATGACCATGGTAATTGCCTTCTTATTTTAAGAAATATAGAGAAGTTGGATTTGTTGATGCTATGATCAAAGCTAAGGAAATTGCAACTGAAATTGATATTTAACATATATTTATTCAAAAAAGAATTATCCATGGAAAAAAGCAATATGATGAAGTTAGTGGTAATGAAACATTATTATCCGTAGAAGAAACTTTTCGAATTCAATATTTTTTGTATCTCATTGATCATGCTATTAGTTCATTTAATAAGAGGTTTGAACAATATCAGTTCTATGAAAAGATGTTTGTTTTTTTTGTTTGATTCCACTAAACTAAAAATGTGTGATGTTGTGAGTTTAATGTCTCATTGTAATTATCTAGAAAACAGTATGAAAATGGTGTTTTAGTAGAAATTGTTGGAGAGGAACTTTTTATTGAGCTAAAGTTTCTTTAAGGAGCTTTTACCAAATGAAAATATGAAAGCTAGTGATATAATAAATTTTTTTGTATCTTTTGATAGTTTTGCATATACTACAATTGCTTATAGAATTTTACTAACAAATTCCGGTTAGTGTTGCTTCGGCTAAAAGGAGTTTCTCCAAACTGAAATTATTAAAGTCATATTTGAGTACTTCTATGTCACAAGACAGATTAAATGGACTAGCTTTGACGGAAATTGAGAATGATTTTTTGGAAGAATTAGATGTTGAAACTTTGATTGAGGATTTTGCTTCAAAACATGTAAAGAGAATGATGCTATTCACTTGAGAAATGTCTGATTTTTCATTGTATTTTTTTTTCTGTGAAAACAGTTACATCATAATCTATGAGTTATGATGGAATGATTGTTTACAAACATATTGTGACGATGATGCAAAAAGACTTTTGCACCATTTGAAGCTGATGTTTAAGCCAGACCTGTTTAGAGCCATGCAACAAATTGATCGTATTATATCTTATAATCAAGGTATATATTTTTTTTGGTAGGAAAAGGAAGATTACCCCCCCCCCAAATTATTCAAAATAAATTAATAACAACTAAGTGCAGATATGCTTTGGAAACGCAGTTCCTCAGACATCATCCTCTAAAAAAGTCCCCACATAAGGAGGAACAACTTCTAACATATGAAACCCAATGGGTAACGAAAAGCATAGTTTTTGCTAACCCATCCGCAAGATAGTTATTCTCCCTATACGCATGCACAAGACGGACTTTCCAATCCCTCGATACAAAGTCATGACACAAACATACCATAAAAGATAAGAGATGAGAATCCCCAGTCCCTTTAGAGAAGAATCCAATGACGATCTGCGAATCGACTTCCATCTCCACTTTCGGCACACATCTCTCCCAAGCAATAAAAAACCCAATAATATACACCCCACAACTCCGCTAAGAAGAGCCGAACTGATACCAATGTTAAGAGAAAAATTCGCACACCATCTTCCTGCTCTATCACGCAACACACCTCCAGCCGTGGCCAACCCCAGGTTCCTATACGATGCCCCATCCGTATTTCGTTTCAACCACTTCTCTCTTTGTGGATGCATCGAATCATTCTCTATTATTTCATATATAATCAAGGTATATAGTTTCATATATAGAAAATAGACAGCTAAAAAATACTGCTCCATTCTGGTGAAATGGTTGGAGAAGGAGAGGCTAAGATTTCAGCTACAATCGAGCAGGATGCTACCATGGCAGACATCGGTGAGAGAGATCGGCCCCCGGGAAACCCGCCTGACCGACCTATGTCATGGGTGGATAAAGTGACGGGTACAAGAGGTGGTGGGATACTGATGCCGGATGAGGTGATGGATGATGCATTTGTTAGGGAACGAGTGTGTATCACCTTTCTGGATGGTGAAGACGGAGAACCGATGATAACAATCGGGTAGGAAGTGTTGTCGGCTGTGAATGGGTTATGGCTATCGTGCTTGATCGTGAAGCTGCTAGGTTGGAATATTTTTGTCTTGGTTTTGAGTGGGAGGCTGAGGGAGATGTGGAAACCTGTGGGGGGGGATGTCAATTATGGATCTTCCCATTAGTTTTTCATGGTTCGTTTTGAAGCGGAGGAGGAGTATATGGCGGCGCTGACTGGCAGACCATGCAAGGTTTTTTGATAGTTATCTTCTGGTGCAAAGGTGGTGTCCCGAGTTTGATCCGTTAAGAGATGAGATTGTCACAACTCCAATATGGGTTCGTTTGGCTCATCTTCCGTATAATTTTTATCATAAATTGATCCTCATGAGTATTGCAGAGGGTCTTGGGATACCGATTAAAGTGGGGTTAACGATGATGAATTTTGAGAGGGCTTGGTTTGATATGGTTTGTGTGAAAGTAAATTTGAGAAAGCCTCTCAAGGGTACAATGATGATTAATGGTGAGTGTTACTTTGTCTTGTACGAAGGTTTAACGAACATATGTTCCAATTGTGGGATATATAGTTACTTGGCTCACGCTTGTCTATGACTGCTACATGAAAGAGGATCGGCTGTTAGTCCTAGTGTGCGACCGGCGGAGACGAATCCACCTCAAGTATCGCAGGGAGATGAGGGTTTTACCTTGGTCACATCAAGGGGTCAGAGATCAATGTCACAAAATTCTCTGGTGGTGTTTGGGGCCGGTGGCTCAGGTCTTGTTTTGGGTCAACATAATCGGGGATCGACACGGGATAGCGTATCTGGGAATATTTCGGTATCTAACTGTTTTGGAAGGTTGGAGTAAGATTTGGTATCCAATGAAAAAGAGAGGTGGATATTATAATGAGCAATAAGAAAAATAAAGATCCTTAGTATGCCATAATTAATCTTACGCATATTGCGCAAGGCAAGGAGGGTACGATTGGAAACGAAGCTGCTAAATCTCGCTGGGGTATGAAGGAGGGCCTCCGAGAGAGAAAAAGGGTGTGAGCCACAAAGCCCAGGAGAGTAGTGTGTCCAAGCCCAAACCAATGAAAGTTAATAGGCCCACAAGGGGGCATGTTTTTGGTCCAACAAGAGGAGAATTGGAAATGTCATCATCATGAAAGAGGCTCAGGGTGGAGACGGAAGGTTGGGGTCATTCAGGGGACTCATTTGCAGTGGACAAGGGAAGTCTAGTGGTGAGCGAGAGAGTGTTGCAGCGAGAAACGAATGGCGGTGGAGATGTGCAGCCCAATTCTGATGCTCTATTGATGGCGATTGTGTCGGATATCCAGATAGAGTTACCAGAAGGTGGAGGGGAGATGATGTGCCTGGAAACGGGGAGCAAAAAATGGCTTTCCCCGTGGTTCCTCTATTTTTTCGATGAATAGTGATGAATTTACTCCTATGGAATTGCCGGGTGGGAATAAACTCAATTTTCGGAAATCAATCCTATATATGTTGAAGAAATGGAAAACGGATATCTTGGTGGTCTTTGAGACACATGCCAGAGGAGATCGTGCAATGCAGATCTGTAGAGGTTTGGGGTTTGAGTCCTCTTTTTGGGTTGACGCCGCTGACCAAAGTGGAGGGTTGTGGCAACTTTGGCAAGATTGGATTGGAGAGATTGAAGTAGTGGAATCATATGACCAGTTCATCTATGTGAGGTTGGTAAATGATGGGGAGGCTTTAAATCTCATTGTAGTTTATGCAGCTCCTACTATTATGAGACAGAGTGGTTTTTGGGATCGTTTGAGAGACGTGATGCGCGATGTTGTCGCACCATTGGTAGTTGGAGGGGACTTTAACACAAATGTTCTACTTGATGTAAGATCTAGAGGGATGGTCGCCTATCTTTGGATTTGATAGCGTTTGGGGACTGGATCAATGAGTCATCTTTGGTTAATATGGGATTCCGGGGTAAGCAATTCACTTGGATACGTGGGCGGGGGTGTCAGTACATCGGTTGCAAAGCATCTTGTCCTCAGGCTTGCTTGAAGTGGAAAGAAGCCAGAGTGACACATTTCCCGTTTTTATCCTTAGACCATGTTCCATTATATGTGCAAATGACTCCTGAGATAACAATGGATCCTAAGCGTAGACCTTTCAGGTTTGAGGCGGCTTGGATGAAACATAAGCGGTTTAAAGATCTTCTGTTGGCATCTTGGAGGAGGGACTTGAGTACACTTGAGGCCGTGAAGCAGCTTCAGTCAACTCTGAGTAAATGGAACAAGGAGGTGTTCGGTGAAGTGCAGAAACGCAAAAAGACATTGATCAAAGAGTTGGATCATGTCAAGACTTTGCTTGAGCTAGCCCCAACAAATGAGTTATTGGCCAGGGAAGAGAATCTAATCAGGGATTTTGATTTAGTGCTGGAACAAGAGGAGATTCTTTGGTTTCAGAAATCCAGGGAGAAGTGAATTACATGTTGAGTTCGTAATACATCTTTCTTTCACACTTCTACGGTTATTCATAGTCGGAGAAATCGTATTGAGATGTTGAGGAATGAAGAGGGGAGGTAGATTACAGACTCGCAGGAAATTGGAAACATTGGCTGTCGAGTATTATCAGCGTTTGTATTCTTTTTAGGATGTGGATGATGTGGTGGAGACGTTGCCGAATGTTGGCTTTGTTTCATTGTCTGTTATTGATCATAGTGCATTGAATAAACCGTTTGTAGCCTCAGAGATTGAGCACGCTATTCGGGGAATAGGAAGTTTTAAGGCTCCCGAACCGGATGGTTACGAACCAGTTTTTTATAAGCAGAGTTGGGATGTTGTGGGGGAGTCAGTGGTGAAGTTTGCTTTGGAGTTCTTTTCTACAGGGACCTTACCACCAGCTACAAAATATGCATTTCTTGTGCTTATAGCTAAAGTGGCCAAGCCGGAGAAGATCACGCAGTTCCGCCCAATTAGCTTGTGTAACGTGTTGTTCAAGATAATCACTAAAAGTTTGGTAAAGCGCCTGAAACAGGTTATGATGAAGTTGGTAGGGCTTGCACAGGCGAGTTTCATACCTGGGGGGTAAGTGTAGACAGCATTGTTATTGTACAAGATGCAATGCATTCGATGAAGAGGAAGAAGGGCTGTAAAGGGCGGATGCTACTAAAACTAGATCTAGAAGAAGCTTACGATAGGATCCGATGGGACTTCCTAGAGGATACATTAAGAGTGGCAGGTCTGTTTGAGGTTTGGTTTAACTAGATTATGAAGTGTGTTTTCGGTCCTTCGATGAATTTGTTGTGGAATGGAGAGAAAACTGCACCTTTTAAACCTTTGAGAGGGCTTCGACAAGGAGACCCTTTGTCGTCTTTTCTGCATGTGCTCTATATGAAGAGATTGTGCCAGCTGATTGATAGGGCGGTTGTTGATAAAAGGTGGAAGCCGATTAGTGTCTCTCGTGGGGGTCCTCAACTTTCCCATATTTGTTTTGCAGAAGATTTAATCTTATTTGCGGAAGCGTCTGTTGCACAAATATAAGTTCTAAGAAGTGTGTTGGAGCGGTTTTGTGAAGCCTCTTGGCAGAAAGTCAGTTTAGAAGTCAAATATATTTTTCTCTGGAAATGTGTCTAGAGATTTGGGAAACCTCATTAGTGAGGAGAGTGGGATCAAATCTACAAAGGACCTAGGCAAGTACTTGAGCGTGCCAGTATTACAGAAAAGAATGAATAAGGAGACATTGGTGAAATTTTGGAGAGAATGTCATCACGTTTAGCGGGTTGGAAGAGACATACTCTCAATTTGGCTGGGGGTTTGACACTCACGAAGGCGGTGTTATCGTTTATCCATGTTCACTCAATCAACACCATTATGCTTCCTCAAGCTACTTTAGCTTGTTTAGATAAAATTTCTCCATCATTCTTATGGGGTAGTACAACATGATCGAGAAGACGACACTTGGTATCTTGGGAGAAGGTGCGTTTGCCTAAATGTGAAGATGGACTAGGGAACAGAGCTGCAAAAGATATGAATAAGGCACTTATTGCCAAAATTGGTTGGAGATTATTTCGCGATAGAGAGATTCTGTGGGCGAGATTGCTGAGAAGTAAATATAAGGTTGATGAGGTTTTGGGTTATAGTTGGCTGATAGTAAAATGCAATTGGCCGGTCTTCAACATGGCGAAGTATAGGAATTGGTCTCCGAGATGTGATTTTTAAGAGTCAGAGCTGGGTTATTGGAGATGGGAGGAATATCAAGTTCTGGACTGATAAATGGCTTTCGAACAAACCTTTGATAGAAGTCGTGGTGGGAGAGTTTCCCACGGTTGCACTGCAGCTAAAGTTTAGTGATCTATGGAGAGATGGTTTGGGATGGGATTTTGCTAGGATATCTCCATATATTTCCTTGGATAAAAGACTGGAGTTAACAAATTTTGTTGTGGATAATGTCACAGGTGTTCCTGATCGACTTTCGTGCGGGACACAATGGATGAGAAGTTCTCTATCTCCTCGGCGTATGCACTGATTACCCGGGATTGTTCCCCAAAGCCGAATATGACGGCTTTTTACAAGAAGGTATGGCGTATACAGGCGCCGGAAAAGATAAGAGTGTTCTTTTGTTTGATAAGTCACCAGGCAATTATGACAAATGTGGAATGTGAGAGACGAAATCTCTGTCATCTGCGGTTTTCAGGTTTGTAAAGGAGGTTTGAAGATTACCTTACATATCTTACGTGATTGTCCAGCAATGTCTGGAGTCTAGAAAAGGTTGGTGTTATCAAACATACAATATATCTATATAAAGTATATTCTATATATATATATATATATATATATATATATATCAAATGTTAATTAAAAAATTAAAAAAATTTATCCATTGGTTAATAGCTGCGGTTTTATCAAAAACCGCTGGATATATATTAGATGAGATTCTGATTTGCGGTCCTGTATAATACCAACTCTTAAAATCCACAAAACAAAAAAAACGCTTTTCTTTTTGAAAACTTCAAACTTTTAAAAATTTTGTTGAATGGTAAATATAAAGTGGTTTTCACTTTATCCTTCTCAAATCCGATTTGGGCATGTCTCCAATCAGCCCCAAGGTCGTATAAACTTTGAATTTTGGTTTCTTGTTCTAAATCGATATTGGTAAATAGAGTGAACACTTTACACTATATGTTTTTGTCCTTTACCCTTTGCTGTCCCAGTTAAAAGTACAATATTTTATAAATTGGACCGTTGTCTCACATATGGATACCATAAATATGGCTACATGAAAATGTTTGAAAATCAAAATTCGAAAAAACAAAAAGTAAAAAAGTTAGAAGAAGTTTGACAAAAAAAAAAAGTTATAAGAACAACAAAGAAATATAAAGTTTATGAAATCTCTATGTATTGCTTTGCATCCGCAGATAAAATTCTCTTCGGTGAAGTTCAATCCAAGAAACAATTATTATTGTCTTCTGCTAAGAGTGAGAGAGAGCGAAACGAGGAGAGCATCAGCGTGAGAGTTTCAGTTATTTATTTATTTATTTTTTTGTTTTTTTTGTGGCTCAACATCAATTTTCATTATCCAGAAACACTACATCCAAATCAAAGAAATGGGTCGATCAATTTTCATTATCCAGAAACCTATCATTTTTTTGTTTTTTTTGTGGCTCAACATCAATTTTCCTCCAAAGATTTGGACCAAATGCAATGAGTCGATCTAGTATCACCCTGAATCATTAGGCGGATCCAACGCTACCAGACCGAGAACCATTGCATTTTTTTTACTACAACAAGATAAATAACACACCACAACTCGGTGTGAAATCATCTTTTAAACCACATAAGTAAATCTTATGACACGAAAACAACTACTAACACAGATGTGAGGTGATAACTCTCCGATCACTCACAACGCCGTAGAATCGAATGTTTTAGAAGACGAAACAGAATGAAAACAAATACGAGAGAAAGCAAAAGAAAAGACAACACGAGTTTAACGAGTTCACGCCCAAGCTGGAACGCTACGTCTCACCGGAGATATAACTCCGGAATCCACTATAACCTTTTAATCACTCTGATTACAAGATCTCTCAAAGCTTCTCTTTCTCACTCTCTCTCTCTCTCTCTTGATCTAACAACCTTAAGATCGTAACTAACTTCTTCTTCCTTCTCGAATGAGATAAGATCAACATATAAGCTGTCAACGGCGAATAAACTTGTCAACCGTCCCACGTGCTTCTCACGTGTTTATCCTTTTACTTAAGAGATCAAAGCCTCTTGTCCACCAAGAGTCTTCTTTATACTTAGCCATTCTGAAGACTAAAACCTGAGTCACTTCCTTCAATTCTCCACCTTGACTCTGGTTGCCTCCAAAAACAACTACCCTGTTCTAGATCCTGGATTCCACCTCCAGTACTTGAGCTTAACCACTCTTGTTCTTGAGCTTGACCGCTTCACAACCTCCCTGAACTTCACCGCTCAGTTCTCTTATGAACTCATCCCTTCAATTATCACGAACCCGGAGCATTTGCAAAGCTCCTTCCAACTTGTCCACTGGTAATACCTTGGTAAAAATATCCACTGGGTTACACTCAGTCGCTATCTTCACAAGCTTCACGATACCTTCACTGATGATATCTCGAATAAAGTGTAACCTGATATCAATGTGCTTAGTCCTCTCATGATGCACCAAATTCTTGGCTAGTGCAATAGCACTTTGTGAATCACAATGCACCTCTACTGCACCTTGAGGAAAACCAAGTTCCTCTGCCAACCCCTTCAGCCATATAGCCTCTTTCACAGCCTCTGTCAACGCCATATACTCAGCTTCTGTTGACGAGATGGCAACAACCTTCTGTAACCTCGACTTCCAACTGATTGTGTTACCACCTGCTGTAAACACATATCCAGAAATCGATCTCCTGTTATCACCATTATTGGCATAATCTGAATCATAATAGCCTCTCAACAAAAAATCCTCACTCTTTCGATAACAGAGTTTCTTCCTCTCTGTTCCCCTTATATATCTCAGAACCCACTTCACTGCTTGCCAATGCTCCTTCAATGGTCGACTCATGAATCGACTTATGACTCCCACTGGATAAGCAAGATCTGGTCGAGTACCTATCATCGAATACATCACACTACCAACCGCATTCGCATAGGGAACAACCTTCGTTCTAGCAAACTGATCTTCATACTCCTTATCAGTAGCTGTTCTTAACTGGAAATGCACTCCAATTGGAGTAGCTATCGCCTTTGACTGATCCATCTTAAAAGTTCTCAACACCTTCTTAACATATTCCTCTTGTGACAAAGTCAAAGTCCCTGCAGTACGATCTCTAGAAATCTCCATTCCCAGGATCTTCTTAGCATCTCCTAAATCTTTCATTTCAAATTCTTCACTCAATAGTTTCTTTAATTTACGAACCTGAGCCTTGTCAATTGAAGCAATCAATATGTCATCGACATATAACAAGAGATAAATGCGTGTATCATTCTCTAGCAACTTCCAATACACACAACTATCGTAGTCACTTCTTTCAAAACCAGTGCTTCTCATAAACTCATCAATCTAAGATTCCACTGCCTAGGCGATTGCTTCAAACCATGAAGAGACCTCTTGAGGAAACATACCTTCTCTGGACAGCCTTGATCAACAAATCCTTCAGGCTTTGTCATAACAATCTCTTCATCCAGAAAACCATGCAGGAAGGCTGTCTTCACATCCATTTGTTGCAACTCCATATTAAACTGAGCAACCATTGACAAAATATATCTGATGGAAACATGTTTGACAACTGGTGAAAAAAAATCTCTGTATAATCGATACCTTCTCTCTGTGTAAAGCCCTTAACCACAAGTCTGGCTTTAAATCTCGGAGCCTCAACACCTGGTATCCCTGCTTTTCTAGTGAAAACCCATCTGCACCCTATTACCCTCTTGTTTTCTGGTTTGTGTCCGAGATCCCAAGTATGATTTTTTTTCATAGACTTCATCTCCTCTTTCATTGCTTCATTCCAAAATTCCCAATCAGGATCCAAAAGTGCCTCTTGATAAGACTTAGGTTCTGACTTACCACCATCTTCTGTGTAATAAGCATATCCCACCATATTGGACTCATTGTACTTCTTATTGAACTTGATTACTCTCTTTCCTCTATCTCTACTAGCTGGTAATCACTAAGAACTTCTCTATCATCGTCTGAATCTGACTCTACTCGATTTTCTCGTGGAACCTCTGAATTTTCAGCCTGACCAGTAGCACTAACTATCGAACCCGAACCAAGAGAAGCTCCACCTTGAACACTAACAACTTGCTCTACTCCACCTTGATCAGTATCATCCGACTTATCTTCAACAGACTCAAAAACTGTCTCATATGGAATCACCGTAGTGTTAATCTTCAGATCTTTATACATGATTTCTTCCCTGAACATCACATTACGACTGATCACGCATTTATTCTCCTCCAGAAGCCACACTTTAAAACCGTTTACTCCCTCGGGATAACTCATAAAAATTCCTCTCTTAGCTCTTGGATTGAGCTTACCTTGATCAGCATGTACATACACCAAGCAACCGAATCTTCTCAAAATGCTCATGTTTGGTATTGCAGACGTCCACTTCTCTTCTGGCAAAGCAAAGTCAATAGCCATAGAGGGTGACCTATTGATCAAATAAACCGCAGTTGCAGCCGCTTCTGCCCAAAATTTCTTCTTTAGATCACTCTCACTCAACATGCTTCGCACCTTGTCCATGATAGTTCTATTTAACTGTTCTGCAACACCATTCTGTTGTGGAGTGTAAGCACACGTCTTACGTCTCACAATACCAGCATCTTTTCAATACTTATCAAATTGATGATTGCAATATTCCAAAGCATTGTCAGTTCGTAACTTCTTAACCTTCTTATCTGACTGGTTCTCCACCATCGTTCTCCATTCAACAAACTTCTCGAAAGCCTCATCTTTCTTCTTCAGAAAATAAATCCACACCTTCCTCGAATAGTCATCAATAAACGAGAGTAAATACTGACAGTTACCAAGTGATGTGGATTGTGTGGAGAGCCCCACAAGTCTGAATGCACATAACCTAGCTTCTCTTTGGTCACATGCTGAGCTGGTGCGAAGCTCACCCGGTGATTCTTACCAAACACACAATCTTCACAAAACTTCAACTCACCAATAACCTCCTTATTTAAGCATCCTTTCTTAACAAGAACCTCCATCCCTTTCTGACTCATATGTCCCAGACGACTATGCCACAGTGTAGTTTTATCCTTGGAATTCTCAGAAACATTCGACTTTCCCGTTTCTGCTTTACCCTGAAGAATGTACAATGTTTCTCGTTTCTGACCTTTCAAAATTGTCGAACACCCCTTTAAGACCCTCAGAATACCATTCTGTGACTTGAACCAACATCTCCTGTCTTCAAGAGTTCCCATAGAAATCAAATTCCTTGACATAGTAGGCATGTATCTAACCTCCGTCAAAATAACCTGTGTCCCATCAGAATTTCTTATTTTGACATTTCCTATTCCCTTAACTTGAGAATAAGAATTATTCCCCATTTTCACAAGCCCTGCATCCAACTCCTTGAACTCTTGAAACCAATCTCTCCTTGGGGTGATGTGAAATAACACCCCGTATCAAGAACCCATTCATCAGAATTGTCCGATACAAGTAAAGATGTATCTTCAGCCATTAAAACCATCGCATGATCTGTACCAGTTCCAGCCTTAGACAGGCTGACTCTCCTTTTTCAAAACCAGTAGACTTTCCCTTATTCTTTTCAATCCACTTATAGCATTGTTTCTTGAAATGTCCCTCATTACCACAAATCCAGCAAACTCTTTTATCTTCTCTAGACTTAGATCGAGACCTTCCTCTGCTTTTAGATCCATTGTTATTCACTTCTGATCTACCTCGAGCAAAATAACCTTCCCCTACAGACTTACTGTTTTGAGCTACTTCTCTTTCTTTGTCTCTCGCAGCTACCATAACATCATCAATCCTAAGTTTCTCTCTTCCGGTACTATACTTCAGCGTCTCAACCAAACTATCATACCTAGCAGGTAGAGAACTCAAGAGGATAATAGCTTGTACCTCATATGAGACTTCAATCTGCAAATGGTTCAAATCCGCCACAATCTTCAAGAAATCATCAGTGTTCTCATCAATCTTCTTACTGTCCTGCATCTTGAATGTGTAGACATTAAGTTGCGAGTAAACCCGATGTGGAAGAGATGTAGGTTGGAACATCTTGTCCAACGTAGCCCAAGCTTCCGCCTCAGTATCGCGTAGCTCAATATTCCTGGGCACCTTATCAGCGACATTGAGAAAGATTACGTTATTCGCTTTATCGCACCGCTCTAATCTTGCCGCCTCATCTGATTCGCGTTTCTTTTTCTTTTCCGGATCTTGTTCTTCTTCCTCCGAGAGTGGAGGAGCCGGAGACTTCTCTATAAGCACATCCTTCAATCCGATTATACTCAGATGTGCTCGGATCCTTGTCTTCCATAAAGAGAAATCGCCGGAGCCATCAAAGACCGCAATAGAAACCCCAAACATCTTCGATTCACAACCACCGCTCAACAACCGTAAGCTCTAATACCAATTTGTGAGGTGATAACTCTCCGATCACTCACAACGCCGTAGAATCGAATGTTTTAGAAGACGAAACAAAATGAAAACAAATACGAGAGAAAGCAAAAGAAAAGACAACACGAGTTTAACAAGTTCACGCCCAAGCTGGAACACTACGTCTTGCCGGAGATATAACTCCGGAATCCACTAGAACCTTCTAATCACTCCGATTACAAGATATCTCAAAGCTTCTCTTTCTCTCTCTCTCTCTCTCTCTCTCTCTCTCTTGATCTAACAACCTTAAGATTGTAACTAACTTCTTCTTCCTCCTCGAATGAGATAAGATCAACTTATAAGCTAGTCAACGGCGAATAAACTTGTCAACCGTCCCACATGCTTCTCACGTGTTTCTCCTTTTACTTAAGAGATCAAAGCCTCTTGACCACCAAGAGTCTTCTTTATACTTAGCCATTCTGAAGACTAAAACCTGAGTCACTTCCTTCAACAGAGAAGACCAAATCCTATACTGAAGAACAAAGCAATTCCATGCTATTAGAACCACATGATCTGCGAGTAGAACTGTCCCAATAGCATCAACACCCAGAGGCGCAGTATCAGAAAAACTTGTTTTCTCCAGATTTCATTGTTCCGGTCCTAAGCCAAAAAACGGACCATACATCTAACTGACCCGACCAAGAGACGCAAAGCAAAACCAGCATGAACAGAGGCTTCTCCGAACTAACCACACAATAACCATAATGCTAATACCTAAACATAAGAGATTGGAGCACAAATTAGCATAGCTTCACCTCACGGTGCATTTTCGGATTGCCACATCGCATCAGCCTTGTTGTCTCGCTTCTTGGCCTTTACTGACACCAGAAAGTTGAGGAAAATCTCGAGAAACGCCGGTTTTGAGGAAGTTCTCAAATCTCGGCCATTGACGCACACAAAAATCTTCCCAACAACCGGTAAACTCTAATGCCCGACTCCACCATTAAACTCCGGTCAGCTAGGACCTCCAGCAGAAGGTTAGAGGTAGCAAGAGAACGCAACCCAAAAAAACCCAGATCTGACACTTTGAAGCAGCAAATAAAGCCGCCTGGAGCTGCTTCGAATCACCACCATTCTCCCGGAAAGGAGAGCGAACCGAGATCTCTCTCCGAAGCGTTAGCCGCTGTATCATCACAACGCCGCGGTTGAACCCTCTTCAGCACGACCAGAGAGGAAGAGATCGAGTCTCACAACTACTACAACTGAAAAAGAAAAAAAAAAAAACAAAAGAAGAAAAGAAGAAAAGCATAATTCTCTCACACCGCCAGCGAAGCCTCGGGAGGTGGAGAGGCAAATGAACCTCAGGCGACGGCGGATTGTAGAACTAGAGTTTTTGAGAGAAAAGTCTTTTTAAGATGTTTTATGTATGGTTTTTTATTTTTAGTTATTTATTTAGAGAGTGATGAACGGCTAGAATTAAAAAAATCAGAAAAATAACGGTCATAATTTAAAAAAAAAAAAAAAAAATGACTGAGATTATAACATAATACAGGGTCAATTTACCAAGTTATTACGACCCACGTTTATCCGTTTTGGGTTCAATGCTTAATAACAGTTGTATCCCTCTGCAGAAATAATTATTTGGTCATAAATCTAATAGCATTCGGTTGTAATTATTTACAAAAGTAATGTTTGTTTTATAACTGTGTTTTCCATTAATAGTAAGGATGACGAGTCTTTTATTACTACTCCTATACTATACACACTTTATATGTAAGAAGACACAATTTTCTATAACTATGAAGTTATTATGTGTTGTCCACAGATTGTCTAATATGTATGCATCCTATATATTTTGAACGGCGTAAATGCATGCATTAATTATATTAATGTACATCCTATGTCTTTACATATTTTTTGGATTATTGGATACTAGTACTACATACTGTATGTATAAATTCGTTATCATTTTTTTTTTTTATCTTAAATTTATCTCAACACATTATTCTTCTTCTTTTTAGTTTTTACTTCTGAACAAGAACATAAAATTAGCCTTGTCAATTTTAAGTTTTGAAATGATTTTATTTTTGGTGGTAAGGAAAATAATATAAATGAAGAAGACAAAGAATATTAACATATCTAGCATTGCCAGAATATTCCGTGTACTTCCAAGTTCCAACTCTACACGTTATATTAGTTTTAAAAAGTTGCATGTGAAGTGATTAAGAAAAAGACCAAAAAAAAAAAAAAAAAGCAAAACTAATTTTACTATAAATAGTAAATACCACCCTCTTTTTGTTTGCTTTCACCTGCTCAATAACTTAGCAACTCGAAAGAATTGAACTACCTTTTGACTATGGTGTTAAAAGATACTCCCTCTCTATCAGAATACTTGATGTTTTAAGATTGTCACTAGGATTAAGAAAATAATTAATGTCATCCAAACACTACAAATAATTAACCCAAAAACAATAAATGATGTATATAACCATGTGCTTTTTTTTTATGCTTAGAACAAATGAATTGATTTAATAGTTTATTTATAGTGAAAGCAAAATCAATAATTGATTTTGAAAATAAGAATGCATTAAATACTCTAGAAAATCAAGTATTCTGATACAAGAAAAAATCCTAAAACATCAAGTATTCTGATACAGAGCGAGTATCTCAAATCTCAAAAGATATCAACTTAAAAACTCTCTTACGTTTCTAACCAATTAATTCTTTTAAAAGAAGAAACCACAAATAATGTTGTTAAGTTATTATGTGTTGCATCGTCACAACTTACTACCAGAATATTCCGTCTTTTCTTTACACGTTCTATTATCTAAATATTGTTGTTAAGTAAAAATAAAATAAAAAGGCCGCTGCAAAACAAACAAATTCTACTATAAATACCACCCTCCTGCATTCACAATTTCACAGTTCTCTCTACCTCTTTATTTTCGATTTCTTCGTCTCAATAGTTTATACCAAATTCCTAACTTCCATACTCAGCAATGCCTTGGGGAGGTGCTGCTCTTCTCTTCGTCAGTGAATCAGAAAGGGCTGGCTTATTGAGGGTAGGAAAAACTAATGGTACGTTAAAATTACCATTAATCTCTTTATTGCTCGGACATATATAGTTCAATTAATATCCGTTTTTAACTTTTTCTCCTTCTCTTTTGGGGGTTTTGTAGTTATGCAAGCTCTGGAAGATGAGCTTGTTTGGGTCGTTTTCTTGGCCCGTGACGCTTCTGCGAGCTTAAACACTCGGTTTCATATCTTGTGCAATAAGAAAAACATTCCATTATATGAAGTTCCATCAAGACTGGAGTTAAGCAACGCTGCAAGAGGGTTGGCGGGACTTCCTAGCGTTTGTGCACTTGTGGCCGCCAATCAAGATGAAGCAGATCATCATCTCATATATAGGAGGTCGATACTCGAGACGATTAGGGAGCTTCATGCTTCCTTGGGTGATGACAACCCAATCAACCCTTGAAGTTGAAGGAGATATTTTGGGTGCTTTTTCTAATATTAAACTACATTATATTATGAATAATCGAAGCATCTGTCGTGGCCTTGTGGATTTGTGTTAGGGAGTTTTTAAAAATATGTTATCTGAAGACATTATTATAAGTTATTATTCTACTATATATTGAATACTTATTTAATATATAATTGCCTCATGTTGCAAATATATCTATATCATAAATAAAGCAATTATTATTTGATCAAAGTTTCAAATCTCGATATTTCCGTCTATGATATATAACTAATTAATTTTCTGCATCAAAATCATTAAGAACAATAGATTATCAACAAAGTTCAAAGGAAACGAATTTTGCAGATTAAAAGTTTAAAATACTGAGAGAGAGAGATAATGTGGATGGTGATAAATGAATGACAGCTAGGAAATTATAAAATTCAACTCGACCAAGCTTACTTACCATCATCGTAACTTGCTTGTTAAAATTTTAATTATATATGCATATGCATTTAAATTAGTTTATGTTAATATACTAATTATTTTTCTATTTGATTAAGGTAAAAAAAAAAGTTTAAACAAAATCGTGATAGTTAAATATTGCAGATCAATTCATATATAAAAAAAAATGAAAAATAGAAGAAAAAGCTATTAGCATGTTTTGTCAAATACGTACGGCCGATTTATTGATGTGTCCATCTGGGCGCAGTCATCAACACGGAGGCAAAACTGAATTTATACAACAATGAAGAACCTGTTCATGTAAAATGAAATTAATTGAGTTACCGACCCTGGGAGGTCAAAAGATGGTGGAATTGAAGTACATGAGTCTAAAATCTAAAAGTTAATAATACAGCTCTAGGAAAAGGTACATTAATTTCCTTCAATGCAAAGAGCTGTTAGTTAGACGCTATCCTCTTTTTATAAGATTTATTATAAAGAGTTTATACTATAAATACCGCTCTCCTGCGTTCACAATTTCATAGTTTTCTACCTCTTTATTTTCTTTTTCTTAGTCTTGATAACTTGTACCAAACTCCTAATTACCATACTCAGCAATGAAATAAATCATATTATGTCAACACTCTATGCAAATTAGTGGTCCATTATCGCAATTTGGTGGTCCATTATCTTATAAGTATATTAACACATGTTTCAACTGAATTTCTTACAAAAATATCACATTTTTATCTACAGACTAGTTATATATGTTGCAACAATTAATCAGCTTTAGCTTTAAGTACAAAGAAAATATTCGTTCAAAAATTATTAATCTATTCTGAAAAAAAAAAACTATGTCTCTACATTTTGTTTGGGTACTGCATAATTACATATATACAGTGTATATAAATCTTTCATATTGTGCATAATATATTATTTATTAGTTATTATCTTAGATTTATCTCAACACGTTGTTCCCCTTCTTCTTTTTTAGCTTCTGAACAAGAACATAAAATTACTTTTATCAATTTTTGGAATTTTTTTTTTCATAGGGAAAATAAAATTTAATGAATTACGCAGCTAGCATTGCCAGACTTGTATATTCCGTGTACTTCCACTACACGTTTTTACTAGTTTAAAAAAGTTGTGAAGTGATTAAGAAAACAAACAAACAAATTCTACAGCTATAAAATACCAGCCTCATGTTTTCACAGTTTCATAGTTCTCTAAGCTCTAGTTATATATATTCTTTTGATTCATCTCAAAAACTTATATCAAATTAAAAAATGGCTTTGAGGGCACCTCTACTCTTGTTTGTTCGACTTGCTGCGGCTCCGGGGTTGAACGCACTGAGGACACATTTTAATGAAGGTACGTTAAATTATCATTTAATCATATACACAATTATTAAATTGAAATTATATAATATACGTCTTATTTAGATATACCTTGTTAATATGACTGTTGGTTATTTGGTAGTTTTGAATGTTGTGGAGAACAGTCAAGCCAAGTTCGTTGTCGTGGCTGGGAATGCGGATCCCCACATGATAAATCAGATTCAAGGTGCTTGCTTTCGCCACAGAGTTACCATGTTCTATGTACCAAGGCAAGACGAGTTAGGATATGCTGCTCGTCACCCCGTCCGGGCCGACCGCATAGTAGCTTGTGCGATCGTCAAAGAACCTCGTCGTGAAGGATACACGCGTTACTGGATCAACATGCTCACTGAGCTTGACTTACTTCAAAGACGATTACAGTATCAACCTAATGTATAGAGAACCTAGAGTACAGAGAGATTCGAGTATTATCTAAAATATTATATTATTATACGAATAATGGTGGATTTGGGAGAAGTTATGTGGGTTTTAATATTTAATACAGTTAATATATACGGTATTATTATATATGACTTATGAGTATTCTCTGGATTTGTTGGAAGATATATAATCTTATAAGAATAATATTGCATAAAAGAATCAGTCTTCTTTTATTTTCTTTCACGCGATAATTAATCGAAGATCAAAAAAGTAAGAAAACAAATTGATGATCAAATAAAAGAACGCTATTTGCATTCTGTCAAATACGTACGGCCGTTTAATTTGATTTCTCGTCAATCCAACACTATCTCTGTCCGATTCATTGATCTGGGCAGAGTCATCAACACGCAGACGAAACTGAATTTACAACATAATCCAGCGTTTAATTATTTTTAATGAAGAACCTGTTCATGTATAATATAGGAAATTAAGTAATTAATTAATTGAGTCACCGACCCTGGGAAGTCAAAATATGGTAGAAGTACACGATGAGTAGCTCCAAAATCTAAAAGTTAAAGTTAAATTATACAAGGAGGCTGTTAGTAGTAGTCTCGCTATCCCCTTTTTGTAAGATCTGTTACAGAGAGTTTATACAAATATCGTATTGTATAGATATACGTACATATTTCTTATGTCTTTAATGATGGGGTTTTCTGTAAAATCAAACTAGAGATCATTAACGGTAAGTTTTCTATGGGTTACTCAAGAAATTGGCCCCAAATTTTTAATAAAAAAACCCATTAATGGTCTAAACAAGAGAGAATCGTTGTTGTGGGAAAGATGTGAAGCAATCCCTTAAGAACGCTTCGTGGCGTTTTATTATTGGTTGTTGTGTAAATATAAAAGCGGAATTTTTTTTTCTCCGCCATTTTCTTCTTCTTTCTTCCCGAGTTTCTCTTTCTTTGTCGAACGAAGCGGCGAGAGAACATGATATGCAGAGCTATGGTTCAAGAAGCTGTTCAAGGGATTCCTTTGGTTTACGCTAGGGAATGGAGCGTCTCTCTGCTAAGGAGTCTCTGATTCTCGCCGTAAGATTCTCCTCTCTTCGATTGTTTTATAAAAATTGAAACTTTTCAGCTCTAACTTTCTTAGAAATTGGTGAAGATTAGGTGTGAGTTTTAGTATTTGGTATTGGAGATTCTTTAGATTGCTCAGAAAAGTGAAAGTTTGTGTTTTTTGATTTCCCTGTGTTGTTGGAAAGTTCTGAAACTAATTTGGAATTACTACAGTTCAATGATGCTGGAGGATTTGAGGCTCTAGTTACAGGGAAGATCACTGATGTGCAAAGGATTGATGTGAATGAGAGAATAACTTCTCTTGAGCGGCTTAATCCAAATCCTAGACCAACCACGTAGGTTGCTTACTCATTTTCAAGATGTTTTATTTGAGGGACCAATGCCCTTTTTTTAACTGTTCCTAATTAGTTTTCCAGGTCTCCTTATCTTGAAAGCATATGAGATTAGTTTGTTGGAATGGTTAAATGTAGCATATGAGATTAGTTTGTTGGAATTGTCAAATGTTTTGTTCTTAGTAGTCGAGTTGTTTTGTGCGGGTTTGTTGGAATGGTTAAATGTTTTGTTCTTAGTAGCATATCCATCAACTGGATGTAGCGGTTCAATGGTGACGTGAAGGGAAACATGAAGTGGACACAGCGGTTATGTTATCTCACTTGAAAAGGTATGGTACTCTAGATTGCAAATGTTGTTGTTAGGTATTGTTTGAGTAGGGTTTTTATGTTCTTGAAGTGTTATGTCTGTGTTTGTGTTAACGATTGTGAGCCACGTATTTAGTATTAGAGTGATGAACCGTGTGTTGTTGTTTGATGTTAAGCTTTTCACGACTCTAGACAGAACACAGAAAGCTAAGGTTGGTTTGGTGGATGGAACATGATAAATCTGGATATTATGAACATTAGACTGATTTAAGTAGCCATGCTTGCCCAACATTTTTTTGTTAAACTGATCAAATCTGGATGCTATGTTTCTAATAATCTGAAGGAGCAAGTTAGGAGTGGTGATGCAAGTGCAATAGAGCTCGGTGCAGTGATGTTGAGAAGGAACTTTTACCCTGCAGCCAACAAGTTTTTGCAACAATCCATCCAGAAATGGGTCGTGTTCTTGGAATAGAAGGGATCGAGCTTGTTTAGCGGTTGGACAGTCAAAATTGATAAGGTATAGTCCTATTTTTCTCATATGTTGTTGTTAAATTTTGTCTGAGTTGTGATTGGGATGAATGAGTTGGTTTTGTTGTTCTTGTTTTATTTTGATAATCTTTGTTTTATAGATTGAATTTTGTAAAATATGTTTAATATTCCAAATTTTGTAAAATATGTTTAAGATTCCAAAGTTTTATGTAATATAAAAATTTTAATCATTGTTTCGTCATTTTAGATTATTAAAGTTTGATAATTACTAAACATAAATTATTATTATGCAACCTTCTTTGGGTTCTCGAGTAAAGGAATGATTTTGCAAAAATACTCTTAGTATTGCTTTACTAAATTATTATTAATTATATGATTAATCAATATAAGAGTAAGTAAGGAGAGATAATCCACTAATGATGCTCTAATAAGTATTCTGTCTTAAAGGCAGGTGGGGCGCTAGCTCAATGCAAGAAGTGCATTTGTATTATGTCCAGTCCAAATTCCTTTTTTTTTTTTTGTCTTTTAAGTTTATCCTATTATATCTTAACATTTTTGAAGTACAAATTTGTGTCATTCTTTTTTTTGCAACGGGTTGGATTTTTAAAGAAATTCTAAGCCGATTACATAAATCGGATTCTTCCACATTATATGTGTGATGTTTTCTTTTAAACATTAATTAGATATTTACTCCTACAATATAGCAACTAATTACATTTGCACGTACATATCTATCTTACACGTATGACACTTGCAACATCCCTATAATGTTTCAACTAATTAAAGACAGTTACATGTTAGGCAATATATAATTATAATAGAAAATCACATCAAATTTTGGTAATTTCTTATGATTTACATGATTTTTTTATTTCACTAATTTACTAATCGGATTCTCTATTAGTGCATTTAATCAAAAGAAATCTTAATAAATTAAAACCGATTATTTACATCCCTAAAATATAGCAACACAATCAAATTTACAGAAACACGATAACAATTTTTTAAGATCTCAATATCATTAGCGTTTGATATGCATTATTAGGATTTACACCAACTTTCTATAATACTCATTCATCTAACAAAATTAAACCCCTAAATTATCATGGCAATAATGGTGTAAACACAATTACCATTAGTTGAGCATCCTACTATATTAATAATTGGGAAGTACAAATATGAAACTAACTTTAAAATGTGCTAAAAGATTACATTCAATTACCATTAGAAAACTTAATTAAGATTAACTAATTAATTAAATAAATATAATTAATTAAAAAACGAAAATCGGGACATATCAAACAAAATAAATGGTAGAAAATTAAAAAATAATCTATTAGAATCCAAACTAGTTCGTACTTAAAACAAAAAAAATTAACAGCTAAGGTTTTAAAAATCCAATCGAATAAAATCTATATAACTACAAATTTCATCAAAAAAAATTGCAGCACGGGTTAAAATTTTTATCAAAATTCTAATCGAATAAAATATATAACAGTTTCGTTTAACGGCTTAGATTTTAAAATCAATAAATAAAAGATAAAGATATAGTATCTTATCATTTTCTTCTTTAATTTTCTTTATTTTTGTAATATTTATTTTGAATTACTCAGTTTCAAATAGAGATAGAGAGGAAGAAAAATAAATAATAGACTTTAGTCATTACATGGAAAATACAAAAATTATAATATAAACAAATCGAAGTTTTAATCACAAACCATTATAAATAATATTATAACAAAATAAATTATTACAAATTTTCATCAAAAAAAAAGTTCAGCCCGCCGTTTTCCGTGGGTTAGTACCTAGTATTAGATTAATATACCTTAACAGCCTTCCATAAATCAAAACAAACCAAATCGAGATATATATATACTTAACTTGCGAATCAAGATTTTATAACACTCACAATGATGAAACCCTACCATCAGCTCAAACACTATATATACTAGATACTAACCCGCGGAAAATCACGGGTTGAACTTCTTTTTTTTTATGAAAGTTTGTAATAATTTATTTTATTATTATGTTATATATAATGGTTTGTAATTAAAAATTCGGTTTGCTTATATTAATTTTTTGTATTTTATAAATGCTTATAGAAAACCTGTCAATAAAACATTTGCATAATGAATAAAATTGTTTAAACTTTTGTCAATTAAACACAATTTTTGGTGTAGTTGTGAAGTAAGTAAAAAGATATAACTAACATGTAAAAAGAGCAATTAAATATAATTAGTGAAAGTTCTCAAAAACCTCTCTGAAAACAACATTTAATGTTTTTTCTGTGACTTTCTTTTTTTGTCTGTAATAAACATTTTTAAGCATTGAATATATTTAAATCTCAACTTAGTTTTATTTTCCTAAAGAACGGTGGCTAATAAAAAAATATAACTTTTTAAAATAGATAAGATAAAATATCTTACCTATTATTTTTCATGTTTATTAATTTTCAAAATCTAAGCAAACTGTTATATATTTTATTTGATTAGATTTTTGATAAAAAAAAATTAACCTGTGCTGGAAAAGTTTTTTGATAAAATTTATAGTTATATAGATTTTATTCGAATAGATTTTAAAAATCTTAGCTGTTATTTTTTTTAAGAACGAATTAATTTTGATTCTAATAGATTTTTTTTTTTTTAATTTTCCACAATTTATTTTATTTTATGTGTCCCCAATTTTCGTTTCTAATTAATTATATGTATTTATTTATTTAATTAATCTTAATTAAGTTTTCTAATGGCAATTGAATGTAATATTTTACACATTTTAAGGTTAGTTTCATATTTGTACTTCTCAATTAATATAGTAGGATGTTGCATTCACCCCCTACTTCAAGCTAAAGTTCGCACAAGAGATAGACTCATGTTCTTCAAACTTTAGCTGTTATAGCAGAAGTTGTTATGATATTCCTGTTCTTATTTTCTGGATTTGATGTTTGTTTATTTGATGCATAATTTTCGTATCTTACATTTATAATACTTCACAATTTATAATTTTTTATTGCATTGGTTATTTTTATAGCATCGTTAGGAATATTCATGGGGTTGGTAAATATATTTGTATCTGCTTTTAATAATAACATATAGTTGATTTCGGTTTTTTAGTTTTATTTCTTATATTTGTTGAATGTCTAAGTTTATTTTTATATGCTACATTTATTTTGGTGAGTTCAGTCTCATACTACCATATGACATACATGAGAATCCTAGCTGTTATATTCGACTCGATTTGAGGTTTGATGGGTCTATGAAATAGAAATTTCTACACAAATTGAGGTTTTAAAGTTACGAAATTATAATCGACAACTCTAAAGTCACGAATTATGAAACTGCTTAATTAACGGTTTTTTTTTGTTTCTGTTATGTAAATAAAGAGTACAGATTTATGATTGTTGCAGTCGAGTGAGGAAGAAGTTGTCATAGCCAGAGTGGAAAGATACCTGGGCATTACAAACTCGCGAATTGAGCTACGGGCCATCAACAAATTATTGCGTCTTGACAACATTTGGGATTTAATAATGTTGTATAATCATAAGACTGAAGAAAAATTGAATCTCAGAGGGAATGAATTGAAACGGATCGATAATGTTTTTGCCAAGATGGTGTGTCGGTTTTTTTTTACCGTTAAATGAATATTAACATAAGTAGACCACAATGAAAATTTATAAAACTAAACAATGAAAAATAATTAAAGAATTCAGTCCAAACCATTACGAAGCCCAATCCAATATTTAAAAGCACAATCTATTCAACTTATACAATTACACAATCATTCTAAAAAATGAAAATACCTACAATACACTAAACATTAAATTTGATCCTATACTATTAAATTGTAAAACTATGCAAACTCCGAATGTGAATAAAGGAAGTTATATAAAACACTACATTATATTAATTTACCTGGTATTTCATTTTAATATATTGGATATAATCTGATGTTTTATATAATTTATTCTGTCTATAACGAATGATCTACATACATATATAATCAAATATAGGGTATAACAAAAAAAAAAGTTATAAAAAATAATTGACCCGTGCTGTACCACGGAGTAAATTCTTATTATTTAATAAACTCTAAACATATAGTTGTTTTTCTTCTCTGTAGTGGAGGCTGGCCTCTCTCCTTGCATCACACAGGAGATGAATGACAAGCTTTTTCGAATGCCTTCCAACATTGAAATAAAAAATGTGTGTTTTGCGGTCCATGTTGATAAGGTCCTGGGACCCGATGGCTCTTCTGCAAGCTTTTTTCAATCTAATTGGGAGACAGTAGGAGCTCAGATCATCTCCGAAGTTCAGTCTTTTTTTACCTCCGGCTCCCTGCCACAAAAAATTTACCACACACACGTGAGACTTAATTTAAAGATTCGAAACCCACATAAAGTATCCGACTATAGACTCATTGCGCTGTGTTCTGTTTACTACAAGATCATCTCGAAGATCCTGTCTATGAGACTACAACCGATCCTCCAAATCTGCATATCAGAAAATCAATCAGCTTTTATTCCCCAAAGAGCTATATCGGATAATGTTCTGATAACTCATGAGACCCTACACTATCTTAAGACTTCTGGTGCTAAGAAACGATGTTTCTTGGCAGTCAAAACAGACATGAGTAAGGCTTACAATAGACTAGAATAGGACTTTATCCAAGCAGCTTTCGAAAGAATGGGATTCCACCCCCGCTGGATCCACTGGATCATGCAGTGTGTTAGTACGGTCTCTTACTCTTATCTTCTCAATGGTAAAGCCAAAGGATCCGTCACACCGGGAAGGGGTATCAGGCAGGGATACCCGTTATCACCTTACATATTCATCATATGCAGTGAAGTCCTCTCTGGTCTTTGCTCCAAGGACCAGCAACAGGGAAGTCTCATAAGTATCAGAGTCTCAAAACGCAGCCCGCAGGTTAATCACCTCCTTTTCGCTGACGACACTATGTTCTTTTGCCGCTCTGACCAAATAAGCTGCCATAAACTTCTTCACATCCTGAAACAATACGAAATAGCATCAGGACAAAAGATTAACAAAGCCAAGTCATCCATTACTTTCTCTGCAAAATCTCTGAAGGAGGTAAAGGACAAAACAAAAAACATTCTTGGTATCCAAAATGAAGGAGGTCAAGGCAAGTACCTAGGCCTACTTGAGCTTTTTGGTCGCAAGAAGAAGGACCTCTTTAGTGAGATTGTGGATAAAATCAAACAGCGTACTTACTTGGTTTTCTAGGTTCCTTTCCTCGGCTGGTAAGCTCACCATGCTAAAGTCTTTCCTGTCCGCTATGCCCACATACACCATGTCTTGCTTTAAGCTACCGAACTTGCGCAAGCGAATCCAATCAGCACTGACACGCTTCTGGTGGGATACAAAGACAGAAAAAAAGATGTGTTGGGTTTCATGGCAGAAGATGTCTAAATCTTTTAAAGCTGGAGGATTGGGGTTCCGAGACTTACAAACCTTCAATGATGCCTTGTTGGCAAAAATCAGTTGGCGAATTCTTATGCATCCCACATGTCTTCTAGCCAAAGTCCTTCTTGGAAAATATTGTTGTTAACCCAACTTTCTAGAGTGCCGGATCCCTAACTCTGCCTCTCATGGTTGGCGTAGCATTTGTATAGGCAGAGACCTCCTCAAACCACGAATTGGCCTCCTGGTAGGCTCAGAAAACTCTATACCTATCTAGCGCACCCCGTGGCTCTCTACTGAATTCCTTAGAACGCCAATGGGTCCCTCCCACATTAGAGTCCCACCATCTGACGATTGCAGATCTTCTCAACCCTGGATCACTTACTTGGAACAGATCCCTTATTGAAGAAGTCTTACCAGAGTATGAACTAGACATCGTGAAGCTAAAACCCAGCAAACAGGGAGCAGATGATAAATGGGCTTGGCTGCCTTCCCATAATGGAATTTACTCAACCAAATCAAGATACTACGAAGCACAAGCACCCGCTCCACCATCTGCAACCAAAACCAGATAGACCAAGCAAATCAGTTTAACTGGAAATCCCATATTTGGATAGTGAAATCATATCCCAAAACAAAGCTCTTACTATGGAAGATAGCGCCAATGGCTCTACCTGTAGGAGAGAACATATCCCACCGAATGATCTTAGAGTCAGTCTCTTGCCCACACTGTGAAGCAATTGAAACAGGGCTACACCTATTCTTCCACTGTCCGTTTGCAGCTAAGATATGGAGTCAGTCCCCTTTCAAAGAAAACTTTGAACCAACAAGAATATCCTCGACCCAGTCGGGACTTATGGCGCTGAATAAGCTAACTTGCCTTCCCCCATCCAGTATCAGCGAAGGACCCCTATTCCCATGGATCTTATGGATCATCTGGGTCTCCCACAACAATCTAATCTTTAGTAAAAAAACATACCCCGAATGAAGAGGCCATCTTGCTAGCCATCCTACGGGCAAAAGAATGGCAACAATCCCAGATCCGTCAGTCCCCAAATGCCCTTGCCCCCCTTCCCCCGACTTGACGACAACCAGAGACACAGATTTCCAGTCTAATTACCTGTTGTACGGATGCATCTTGGATCACAGAATCGAAAGCTGGTCTTGGCTGGACCTTTCAAAATCAAAGCCACCAAACTATCGGACAAGGCCCAGATCTCGCTCTGCATGTACAGTCGCTGTTGATGGCCGAAGCGTTAGCAACTCTCAACTCTATAGAAGTTGCAATCGAATCGGGCTTCACGCACCTCTCTTTCGCATTCGTCTCTCAACTGCTAGTCAAGGCTCTCAATTCGAAGCTCTAATCGAAGGATCTTCATGAGATTCAACACGATATCCTATCTCTATCTAGAATTTTCTTGTCTTGGATTTTTAACTTTATTCCCCGAAACTTGAACCGTCAAGCTGACAAGCTGGCCGAAAAAGCTCTATCTCTCTCTCTTGTATGTATACTTAATTACTATAAGAGCGTTTGTTTGATAAAAAAAAATAGTTTTCTTTCTTCTTTTTTCTTTTGCAACCTATTGGTGCTTCTCTTGTTCTATTTTGATTTCGACAAAAATTATGCAACTAACTACCTCAAAATCTGGTAAGTAACTCGAATATCTAATGGATAAAACTTGTATCTTCTTCCTAATTATGATTTAGAGCTGTTAGTGATTTCTTCCCATTTAACCTTTCATATTTTCATTGGATAATTCAGTTTTTGGGTTTTTCTTTTTCCAATCAAAAATTATATATTTTTTTAGAAATTCACTTGCCTTAGTCAATTTTATGTATATGTGTCTGTGTGTTAACAACGCCCAAGTCGCCCACAAAAAAATTGTCTTTGACACATCTGTCTGATAGCTTCATTGGAGAGTTTCTTTGCTCCCAAACACATGGAGTTCCATGTTATGGCCCTTGTACTACCTCAAAAAGCATCTATTGCGTCGGCAAGTTGCTTAGCCATGACAACCTTATCAACATTACCTAGTCATAGTTTGACAGGGACCATTCGGTCTACCACTGAGCTTTCCGTGGAAGATTTATCAACAAACCATTACCTCTTTGTGACATTTGCTTCTTAGCTAGTGCCTCAAAGTTCTTTTGGATCATTTGTTGATGTTTATTAGAGAAAACCACAAGGTCCAATAGTATGATCCATTACTAGACTTAAAACCCATGTAACTAGGGTTTCCAAGTGAGATAGATTCCATATATATATATATATATATATATATATATATATATGTATATGTGTGTGTAATGACTCTAAGAAATGTAATTTTGAGAGTTGTTTTGACAACTCAAAACAACTCTCTTTCTTCCTTTTAATAAAATATCAAATCAAAATCTATTTTGTTCTTGAAGAAAACCTAAAGCTTCTCCTCTCTTTGTTCTTTACATTTAAATAAAGCTCCAATGAGCTATTGTATTTTCAGGTTTAGATTTCTGTTTCAATAAGCTCTTTAAGAGCATAATCTATTTTGTTTGAGATTGCTTTCAATGTGTACTATCACTCTTTGTATGGCATTGGGGATTGCCTTTGTTTTGCTTTTGTTTTAGAACTTGGATCCTTGTATCCTTTTCCTTGTACTTGATTTTATGAGATTGAATCAAGGGGAATTGCATTGTATAACCCAAAAAAAAATTATAATTCAAGAAATAACTACTCTAACCATAAAAAAGTAATACACTCTATATAAACTATAATATATACTATATTAACTTTGTTATAACCTCTCCACCAACTCCATATCACCACCATCTTTACCATCTTGCCACCAACACCACCTCCACCTCCACCTCCACCTCTTTATCCCCATCACCCTAGGATTTCCAATATACTATCCTCTAGGGTTTAGTTTTCTTTCAGCCACCACTACCGCCAACCACCGGCCTTTACTTCCGGCCACCTCCGACCACCGGCGAAACTCTGACCTCCGGCGAACTCCGGCCACCGCCGGCCACCTCCGACCTCTGGCGAAATCCAGCCACCGCTGGGCATCTCTGACCTCCGGCGAACTCTGGCCACCGCCGGTCACTTCCGACCTCCGACCTCCGGCCTCCGACCACCACTGGCCACCACCTACCAAATAACCCAGGACACCAAAATGGTAATTCTATGTACCCCTTATCCTACATTTCATTAAATATGCTATATTCTTAATTACATTTGTGAATATGGTTATTCAGCAAATTGATTTTTGAATCAAGTGTTTGATAAAAAAAAATAATTAAAAAAAAAAAAAGGAGGAAGAGTACATTGTGAGAAAGAAGGACTTCCAAAGATTTGAAACATCCGTTGGAGAATTTATTTCTATGTCATGCAACTATCGCCCGAGTTTAGTTCGGCTTCCTGGATTTTCGAAACAAAACACGAGTCCAATTAGCCGACGGAGAAGAAATTAATTTTAAGTAGTTTCGTATTTGTGGTGGTTTCTCCATCTATCTATTTCTCCATTTTATGTGATTAATACCGATGATGTTCTAATTACTTTTTTCATATTGTTCTCCCTAATGATGTATTTCCTTTAAAGTCATATGTTCAATTCGTATTTTGTTATCTCTTTTATTATTAGATTCTAATCTGAATTCAAGTTTTTTCATACCTTGGTTTCATATATATTTGGTACCAGCAGAGGATAAGCAGATTACAATGACTTAGGTGTTGACTGGTTCTCCCGCTACTTCCCGCAAACGCTGCGTTTGCGGGTGGTAGCGGTTGCTAGCAATTGGAACCAATCACACAAACCGTTTCCAATCGCTCTTAATTGCTGCCATCCGTTCCAAACCACTGAATTCCAAAAGCTGCTTCCCGCAAGTGTTTGCGGTTGCGGTTGCGGTTAGAATTTTTTTTTTTTTTGTAACAAAAGTTAAACGAAATCAATGATAATGATTTTTTTTTGTTATATCTTCTATCTAACCATTTTACTCATTAAGGATGAGAGAAAATGAAGTACGGATACGATTGCAGAGATTATAAAATAAACAATTATAAGAAAATAATATTCCAATTAACAATAACCTGGAAAACTTGATGTAAATTTGGCACATCGCACATAAGTTCAAAAAAATCTAAATAAATATAATATTTCATCAGAAATTTAAGAAAATAAGATTATTTGTGAAAGATATTAAAACAAATCACCAGTGACTCTTCTCAACTCTCACTTGACAATTCCTATTGATGCAACTACTGACCCACGATCTAAGAGAAAAGAGAAAAGATCTACGATCTAAAACATATGTTTTGTCATTTATCAGAATATTTGATTAAATTTTTGGTGAAAAGCCAAATGCATAAAGGAATAAATATTTCAATATGAAATTTATTTGTTTTTTGAATAATTATTTTAGTATTTTTTAATAAATTTAATTATAAATCAAGTTTAATAAAAATTTTGGTGTTTTTAAACATTTATATATTATATATCACATTTATTATGTTCTAGCCGCTATTGCACCCGCTGGTCAACCAGTCGTAAACTTTCCGCAAACGCACCAATTTTAAACCGCTAAACCAGTCGTTCAAAATGCTTGAAATCGCAATCGCCCACTTCCGCAATCTCCCGTAACCGCAACCGTAGCGTTTGAACCAGTCAAGGCCTCAACTATGATAAAAATTAGACAGCTAATATGTATGAATATATATATATATATATATATATATATATATATATAAGTTATTAAAGCAACTAATATAATGGCTTAGAATAAGCAAATTTTTGATTTAACTCTTAGAGGCTATCGAGACCTGTATCGTTTGTATACAAGAATATGATAAACAATATTTATTTCTTTCATACCACCTATGGACTACTATCCCTTATTTGATACACTATAGCATAATGATTTTTCATCGATGATGTGTTAAGAACGAAGGTAAAGAAACCATGCACAAACGAACATTAGTATTCTTTTGAATTAGATAGATGATAACCAATATTAATTATTCTAAACAAAATATACATATCCTACTATATTAATTGAGAAGTACAAATATAAAACTAACCTTAAAATGTGTAAAGAATTACATTCAATTGCCATTAGAAAACTTGTATTTGAAAAAAAATCTATTTAAATCAAAACAAATTTGTATTTTTTTTAAAAAAATAACAGTTAAGATTTTTTAAAAATACAGATAATTATTAATTAAAAAAAAATCTCTTTCTAATAAAATTATGGACGAAAATTACTAAATATTTTTTTAAAAATACAAACCAATCACAATTTAAAAAACTAAGATTTATATCCAAATGGACGATAAAATGATTTTTTATAACTAGATTTCGAAGATTTTATTAAGATTTCAAATTATGATATATAGATTTATAGAGCAATTCAAAATAAATATTAACTCAAACAAAATATTTTTCTTAAGAAATATAACCATAATTATTAACAACGGGATATCTCCTAGTTGTTAATTATTCTAACCATCATCAATAATTAATGTACACTTCTTATTTCCCTCCACCAGGAGGGACAGCGCAATTCAAATGAAACCCCACGTGAAACGCATATGCATGGCACATCGACCGTAATTTGGGATCATAAAATTAATTGCGGTTTTGAATTTAACAAACCAACGTCGTAATGAACCGAAAACACGGCTCGTTTTGTTAGTTGCAAATCAACTAGAGTAGTCCATACATCATTTTCAAACGGGTTTGTTACTTTCCCATCGATGTCTACACATTTAGGGGGAAAAAAACATAAAAACAAAATGTACACCAAGAAAAAAGTAGTAGATTTGAATAGTAATGAGTATAGATCATAATCATATCATATGTTTCCTGTAGAAACATCTTTTAACAAGTTTTAGATGATTATTACATTTGCCATTTCAATACAAATTTGAACTTAAACTGCCTATGTGTCTCATATCAGTACCAAGTTTACAAAGCAAAATCCAATTTATTTGTTAGAACGATATCATTTATTTGAATAAAGTGATATCTTATTTTCTCCTAGTTTCGGTAGAGCTCTTCTAATGATAATGCGTGGTAGGTCAGGTGGCACTCAATTGGACCTACAATGCAATGATACGTGGCAAATCCTAAGCATGTGTTCTCAACTCCCGCCAATTAATTCGCGGGTCGAACGGACCGGAAAATCAGTTCATCGCTTTAACTTCCGAATTTTCAGACAAAAACAAATACTAAAACTTAGGTTTGTAACTAAAGGCATCTCCATCAATACATCTTAGTGCAAGTTGCTTAACTATCTGTTTATTATAAATTTTTTAAAATTTTTTATTAAGAACTTCTTAAGAAACTGTACTATTTTATGAGTCCATTGAGAGTTATTAAACTTAGGATTCTTAATTAAAAATACAATTTTATAAATTAGTATAGTAGAATTTTGTTTAAAATTTTAATTATTGTATTTTTAGAAAGAACTTAAAAATGATTGCAAACAATTGAAATATCAAACTGTAACCTGAACAGCATCAGCCATATTCGTGGAAGAAATTGTATTTTTTTAAAAACTTAAAAATGATTGCAAACAATTGAAGAATAAAATTATAACTTGAACAGCATCAGCTATATTCGTAGAAGAAAACTTCAGTACTCCATCTTGAGTAGATATGAGCTCCACTCTCTAACAACTTTGCAAGACATGCTCAACCTCAAACAACATGGAGAACTTGAACCAACACCCAAAGTTCCAATTCCTCTCAGACTTCCAATATGTTTTTGCAGAGAAGCTGCACCCGTTAACCTAAACAGGGAACTTCCATTTTAACAAGAGCAGAAGTACTAAAACGTTATCACAATATACTATGCAGTTGACACTTAACATTGAACTCAAAACTATTAATGAAACCACTCTACGTCAATAAGTGGTTGTACAAGCTTATGCCCACATAGCTAAATATTTCAGCTATATCATACAGATGTAATACCTACACAAATCGTACCAAACATCAATTGGAAGAACAACCTTCTAACTTAAATTTTCATGGCTAAATCCAATTATCACCCAATAATATAACTCATCGAAAGAGATTATCCACAAATACTTTATGTTTGATTTACTTTAATTGCTTGCATCATACAAATGTAATACCTGTGTATGGAGTCCACTGTCCATAACATTTACTAGCCGCAAAGCACGAGCGGAGAGTTCTACAGCAAGCACCTCTTGCTTCTCTACACTACAAAATATGTTTAATTTCCATTTCAGTGTTCATATATTGTTTTGTTCTTCAAAAAGACCTAAATGCAAATAAACCCTAAAATATGATAGCAACTTAACTACAACCGTTGTACTGTTTTATTTTAACAACAGCGACAACAATATGAACAACCCATGACAGTTTTGCTTCAAAAACAAAACAAAAATCAATACAAAAATCATTAGAATCAATACACAAAATATTAGAAAGAGAATACAGAATGGTGATTCAACCTGCAAAATATAGAATATCCGATTTGTTGAACCAAACAATTTGCGATTTGCCCACTTCAATATCCGATTTATTGAACCAAAAACCCTCCCCAATTGATGAACCGCCACCGTCGATGGAGATGATGATATCGCCGGTGAAATACGCTTCGCCCATGGTTTTGCCTCTCAATTCTAAGACTCCTCTCTGAAGCTTTTGCCATTGAAATCATCGATCTATCGAGAGAGACGAGAGACAGAGGAAAGAAAGAAAATCGGGAAATAAACAAAACAAATAATTTTTTTTTCTTTTTTTACTCTAACCAATTAGAAGTCAACACACCTATGATCCTTAATGAATCTAAAACATCTAAACTAACATTCGATCCTTAGCAAAGTTAGATTATTTACATTATACTTAACCAAATTTTTTACTAAGAACTTCCTAAGCAACTCATTAAGATGCATCAATATCAATGGAGATGACTTAAGAAGTTTCTGTTCCTTTGGTTTCTATCTGGGTTGTTCCACGTGCTTTGGTTTCTCTGAAGTTGTCCTAGTTTCAAAGTTTACAGATTTTCTTATTCGGGGTGGAGATCGCAGTGATTGATAGCTGGCTCGTTTTGAAGGTGTTCTTGTTCGCAAGAAGGTTTACTTCGAGTGGTTAGGCTTGGCTCCTTGTCTTTGCTTTGCATATCGGGTAGAGATCTGAAAGGATTGTGTAGACTTCTATCTAGGCGTAAATTGATGGCACATGGTCGTTATTGTTGTCGTATCCGGAAGTGGTTGAAGTTCAACTAGGTTCTTGCTTGTCGGGTTATGAAGGTCTTCAGTTCTTGGTTTGGAGAGGTCGGCTCTCATCTTGATAGGAGGAAGTGGTTGTTATCTTTGGTATGCTAGAGGGCATCATTGATAAATCTCATTCTTAGAATTTTCAGAAGAAGAAGTTGATTTGTTGAATTTGAGCTAGCTTTTCTCTGAAGATTGAAGTCTTGTTGCTATTGTGCTTAAACCTTGGTTGCAATTTCTTTTGATTTGAGGCTTAAAATTTCTGCTTTGTATGTTTAATAGTTCTTAGCTCTTAGTTTAGTTTCTGAGGACTTTCCTTTCGTCCGTCGGTTTAGACCCCTCGGGATATTCATGTTTCCGTCGGCTGAAGTTTGTAATTCATGTATCCTTTACGTTTATTATCAATATTATCATCAGACGACAAAAATAAAGTAACTAAGAAGTTTATGTTAAAGATGTAGCTTTGAAATTCCAAAACAGTATTACTTGTTTGCTGATTGGTAGTATGTGTGTTTTACATATTCATTTACTTTGCCGGAGACAATGTTAAATTAGCAAAAGTAAAACAAAAAAGAAGAGAAGATTTTGTATGTAAACGTAATTGCATCCCAAAAAACGTTTTGTAAAGTTAACAATTTGAATAATTCACGGGAGAGAAAAGGGGGTTTGATTTGATTGAAAAAGTGTTAATATAAAAACTAAAAAGAGTGAGTCGCTTTATAATTTATTAAGCTTTTAACACGTAAGGCATCCCATATTAAATGTGTGATAGTGCTAATACGACCACTCAAAATGTGTCACGTACAAACATAGACAACAACTTCACTAACAAGGGGAACACACTCACTCATATTTGCATACACTGATACACATAGAGATCTTAATTCTTCTCTATCTACTTATGTATATATTAACTGAGGAGACAAATTACAACTTAACCTTAGATTCATAAACACATTTGTATAGAAGTTTTGAACATTTTTCTCAACAATATGAATGGCAATATATAAATTTTTAAAACAAAAGTTTATCACCCATGTGCACATCGTAAAATAATATGTCAAATTTTAAATGCCTCATGACCTATGTTTCGGTCGTGAAAAACCACCAAAACTAGGTAATGTACATGTAGAGTATTACATGGCTTTATACATTAAGGCGTGGAGAGAATCCAAATGAGGAGACTGAATCGGTGGATTGTGGTAAATAAAGACTGAATCGGTCCAAAATGATGATTGTAGTCAATAAAGACTGAATCGGTCCAAAAAACCATTTGATAGATTTTGCTGAGTTACCCTGAAACCTTAACTCATATAAATACATATATATATTTTTTCCTTCATAGGGGACAACACGCCAAAACTGAAATCTCGAGGAAACAAATCAAACATTTAATAATGTATTCTTTTTTTCTTTTCTCTCTTCATGGCTACAAAAATACTAATAATTTCCTAAAATAAACGAATAATATCTCGCCGACAAATTTCCCATTCAATAACATTGACTTTCTCGTAACCCACTTTTCATTTCAAACTCAACTCAAATTTTTTTCCTAAAGAGTAAAGAAACTTCTCTCCCTTGTCTTGTCTCCTTCTCTCTCTCTCTTTCTCTCTTTCAAAGCTAATAAATACAACATTTGCATCTAACGTTTCTCTAACACAAAAACATGCACTCGATCAGCTCTTTATTATACCTGACCTTCCTCGCCGTCTTCACCGTCTCTTTCGCCGGCGGCGAGAGGTTCAAAGAAGCTCCAGAGTTCTTTAACTCCCCGGAGTGTCTCACCATCGAAAACGACTACGATTTCGTGTGTTCGAACAAAGCCATCCACGTGGCAATGACCTTAGACGCGGCATACCTCCGCGGCTCAATGGCCGTGATTCTCTCCGTTCTCCAACACTCTTCTTGTCCTCAAAACATTGTTTTCCACTTCGTCACTTCGAAACAATCCCACCGACTCCAAAACTACGTCGTATCATCTTTCCCTTACCTGCAATTCCGAATTTACCCTTACGACGTAGCCGCCATCTCCGGCCTCATCTCAACCTCCATACGCTCCGCGTTAGACTCTCCGTTAAACTACGCAAGAAACTACCTCGCCGAAATACTCCCCACGTGCCTCTCACGTGTCGTATACCTCGACTCAGATCTCATACTCGTTGACGACATCTCTAAGCTCTTCTCAACTCAAATCCCTAACGATGTTGTTTTAGCCGCGCCAGAGTATTGCAACGCGAACTTCACAACTTACTTTACTCCGACGTTCTGGTCAAACCCTTCTCTCTCCATAACACTCTCCCTCAACCGTCGTCGTCCACCGTGTTACTTCAACACCGGAGTGATGGTCATAGCGTTAAAGAAATGGCGTGAAGGAGATTACACGAGGAAGATTATAGAGTGGATGGAGCTACAGAAACGGATCAGAATCTACGAGTTAGGCTCTTTGCCACCGTTTTTACTTGTCTTCGCCGGGAACATAGCTCCGGTGGATCACCGGTGGAACCAACACGGTTTAGGAGGAGACAATTTCAGAGGACTGTGCCGTGATTTGCATCCAGGTCCAGTGAGTTTGTTGCACTGGAGTGGGAAAGGGAAGCCTTGGGTAAGGTTAGACGATGGTCGACCTTGCCCGCTCGATGCACTTTGGGTTCCGTATGATTTGTTGGAGCCACGGTTCGACCTCATCGAGCGTTAGTTTTAAATTTTTTTTTTTGTCGGTTTAAAAAATGTATAATTTTGACTGAACATGTAAAATAGATAGTGAAAAATACTTGAATAATAAATGATAGGAAGGAATAGGATAGTCGAATATGTAATTTAGTTTGGTGGTGGTAGTTACTCTCGTAACGCAGTGCCTACTTCTAGCATAATAAATTCGATACCTATAAAATAAAAAATAATTGTGAATATATTATCTACCGATAAATGTACTACGGCGAGTCGAAAGGATGTAATAACAAATACATATACGTACTAGAGCGTTTCTGTTTATGGATCTTCAAGTAAAGCTTTTTGTTTTTTACTGTTGACTTTACATTTACCATCTTTCATTACCTTTTAGTATGAAATTTAATATATAACACGTAGCGCTTAATTAGAACTTAAGACTTATAATCAGTTGATCACCATGAGTATATTATACATTCGAAATTTCAAATAAACAACTTAACATTTGTTAACAAAGTTAGAAGCATCATCATTAACTTTGTTAACAAAAATAATAATTAAAAGAAAGTTAGAATGATGTTGTGTTCAAACGTTTTTAAAAATAATATTCTAAATGTAACGTCGTATTGTGCGTAGCAAGCTTATTTTAACGAAGAAAAATGATGATCGTTATGAGATTTCCTCTTTAAATGATTAGTTTAAGTTGTAAAGGATTCATCTTCAATAATCTAATGACATCACACAATGTATCAAATTATATTTTTTGTCGTATGAATTGAGATTTTGATAGTTAATAACTTAATACTTAATTTAACTTATATATGAAAAATATAAGTCATACAGAAGAAAATTTTAAGTACGATTGTTCAATATTATTTGGCCAGATATTGATCATTCTAATGACGAAATTGTCCTGGAGGTTGCAGTTTCTTCGGTCGATTCCAAATTTAAGCTGTCTATTCAATGACACCATAATAGTTGATTTGATAATTGTACTTAATATTCATATAGTACAATAATATCCAGTAATTTGGTTATTTTTTTCTTGCGTAAATGAAATAAACTCGCCGGCCAAGTATTACGAGGTTGTCTTCTTGTTAATTACTGCACATCAAAAGTCAACAAGTCAGCGCGTTGTCGACTACTTGATTAAACAAAGAAGCAACTACGTACAAGTCTTAGTCTATATATGTGTTCTATGTCTGTAACCCAATAATGTATAAAGGAATCTTAGGTTTAAATCGACTAATTTGGGTAAACAGAGAACTCTCGTAGACTTATATAGGTCGCTGGCGCTGTGAATAGAAATCACGTAGACTTAAAATACTTTTCGTTTATATACATACTAAGATCTCTACTTGAGTTATGAACAAATTGTATATATAAATGCGTAAATCTATGTCATATATATGTGCGATTATAAGATTAATACATAGTTAAATGATTAATAAGCACATGCTAACTACATTATATATGCTTATGTAAATTATTCACGAATATAAAAGATGATGCGTGTGAGTCAACCCAATGAGGATTCCGTCTGGATCTCGACGGATTAATATATAGTGTAGTATACCAATGAACATGCATGTTATTTAGATTCTTTCGATAGGTCAACTCAAGGATTAAATATATCATGAAATGTAGTTATAGTATTAGATATCGAAAAGTAATATTTTAATACTCAACTTACAGAAGAAAAATACCAAAATTTCTTAAAAGACCAGACATTTTGTTTTAATTACCAAAAAATAAACTACAAATTATCATGCTAAAATAACATTAAAGCTTAAAATTCCCCAAATGAAAAAAAAAAAAAAACTAAAATCCGTAAGCATTTTCTCCATGATCCATCGAGCTCACTTGCCATTAAAGAGAAGGTTCTTGATTTTACATAAAGAGAAAAAAAAAAAAAAAAAAAAAAAAAAAGAGAGATCAACGTTACTAAAACGCTTTAGAAGTCAAGTCTGCATATTATATATGAGCGACAAATTAGGCCGGTGCATAAAATGCCAAAGATCAGCCTAACCAACTCTCATAATACAAATCGGCTCGCAAGAAAATTTGGCAGATGAAGATTATTTCGCACTATTTTTTTTTTGGTCAATATCAGACCGACGATTATTTTTTCCCAACCACCAAGAGCTTAACGCGCAAGGGAATGCACGTTCTCTGAGTGCAAAGCTTCCGCATACGAGAAAGGCCATACTTTGGCGTGAAAGTTCAAAGCCCACAACTTAACTACAGGCTTATGAACTTTATCCATCCCTTGTCAGAGAAATCAAATTTTATTTCGTGGTTTAAATTTTGCTCATTCGTGTTTGTCTGACGAATGCCTTCCTTACTCTCCAAAACTGATGATAAACTAAAAATTTTCAAATCAATTAATCTAACTGTGAAACATAAAAGATATTAAGCGCTTGTGTTTTTTTTTTTTGTCAATGTGCTAACGATAATAAGGCAAGCTATCAGACTAACATATTCATACATCATAATGCGAAATTCTAATTCACTTTAGAGTATACTGTACTAAATTGGGGGGTGAAGCTCGTGAGAGAAACGAGGCTTGTAACAGCTGAACATGGGCCATATTATGACTCCATAATGATGGGCCTAATGAACATTTGGTGTTGTCACTTGTGTACTATATTAGGTTATCTTGGATTTTATTATATTTTTGTATTAGATACAAAATAAATTAAATGCTTTGATCCCAAGCGTTTTTCTTAATATGCAATTTCCTTTTGTTTTGTTGTTTTCTACCTTGTAGTTAGGTATACTCTCTTTTCATTACCTATAATAACAAAGACACTACATCAAGCAAATGGCTAAATTTGTCTGTGGTGGAACTTGTGAGGAGGAAAAAAAAACAATAGTGATTAGGAAGACAGCTTGTTTCGTGTGGCTCTTTGCAAGGAATATCTATCTAGTTGTATTATAAGATTTCAGAAGTTTAAAATAAGAATACATCAAATTAGTGGTGAATAGCTTTGTATCAGACTAAAATGGTGAATTATTTTGTATCAAACTATTTTGGTGAATCTCAAAACTAGTAATGTGTGTGTAGTGCACCTAAAAAGCTAATGATTGATTACTTAAGATGTAATGCAACAAGAAGAGTCAATCGAATTTTATAGAGATGGGTCATATTATATAATTAATAATTCACTAAGGAAGTTGCGATGAAATTTCATATAGCTTTTGTCTTTTACCCATCTAATCATTTAATCTCTGAGCCTACGCCATCAACACATATCTTATAAGCACCTTCTTCGAAATTCCCCTTGGAGGACAAAACATGGACCTCGTTTTTGTTCCCTTGGATTTCTCCGAAAATGACATGCATGTCTTTCTTATTATATTTAATTTTTTCAATATAACTCTCTCATTCTTTTGTTTTTCGGAATTCAATTTTTAATATAACTCTTTCAATTTTATAAAAATACAATAAGATTAAATCCCACCAGCTAATGTTCAGACATAACAAGTTCAAATATCATATCCTCCTTCAATTCAAACTATTGAATATCTTTCGGAGAAGTAAGCTATATTTTTCAATCCGAAATGAATGAAATGTCCTAGCTAGAGAGTGAATATATTAAAGGACTCTTAATTCTATAAAATATATTATTAGATTATAATAGAAGATGAATTGTCCAAAAATCCGGATACGATCGTCACAAGAAACAAATTAACTTTCCTAGATAATGTATTAATATTATTATATATGCATTTTAAAATTTATCAACATGGTGAGTCAGTGAGTCTATCATGTTATATATAGAGGTGGGTTAAGGACTAAGTAGAATAACACCCCACATCATAAAATCTCAAAGATCCGACATGGCAACTCAACAAGAGAAACCTTCCTCCAATTCATTCAAATGGTTTTCCACTAAAACCTTAAAGTTAAACCTAAGTTTTCAAAACCGACGAGGGTCACCAAAATCCAACTCTTCGTCAACCTTAAACTCCCCAAGAAGCAACACCGATGACAACAACAACACAAAGAGTCCCCACTCCTTGGACAATGAGCTCCGTCGAGTCTTCAGCCATTTTGACAGCAACGGGGACGGTAAGATCTCAGCCTTTGAGCTCCGAGACTACTTCGGCTCTGTCGGTGAGTATATATCTCACGAGGCAGCTCAAGAGGCGATAAACGAAGTCGACACCGACGCAGACGGGTCTCTAGGGTTTGAGGACTTCGTTGGGTTGATGACAAGAAGAGATCTTGACGGTGACGGTGGCGGAGAGTTGAAGACAGCGTTCGAGATGTTCGAGGTGGAGAAAGGATCAGGATGCATAACACCAAAGGGTTTGCAAAAGATGCTTGTGAAGTTAGGGGAATCAAGAACGTACGGAGAGTGTGAAGCCATGATAAAATTTTACGATATTGATGGTAATGGCGTTCTTGACTTTCATGAGTTTCGTCAAATGATGACGGTTTAGTTCAGTTAACTTTTTCCTTATTATAGAATTACCCTACTACATGCTCGAACAATGTTTATGGAGTGTATGTGTGTGAGCTAGTTTGAATATAGGGATTATGTTTGAAGTGAAATTATTGAATTGTCGTTGAGATTTAGTTGTGATGGAAATAAATTTAGGAATGATGAATATTTAAGCTTGATTTATCTCAATGAAATAAACAAGGAGTGTTATTCTATATATGTTGTATTTATGAGATATGCCCACTAGTACTTTAATAGAAATGATGCAAAGACACACATGCCATTGAAAGTTGGAGAATTTATTCTTACTTTGGCTCTGCTGAACATTGGCCATATGTTAATTATAGGGATGTTGTGGTGGGTTAAAAAACCCAGTCCAGCCCAAACCCGAAAAAAACCTGCCAAAAAAAAATTCAAATTTGAAAATCCAAATGAGTTGTAGGTTCTAGTGGATAAACTCGAACGAGTTTTTAATTTTGTGGGTATACCCGTGGATACCCGAATTATTTATCTTATATGATGTTTATTTTACACTTTATATTATATATAATTTTATATTTAACTTTTTGGTAAATGTGATTTTATATTATATTTAATTATGTTCTTCACTTTTTCTTTCTTTATTTTGTTTTGGTTTGGAAAGCATTGAGTACGAGTAACGTGTACCTAATAGGCTAATATCAATTATATCATATGAAAACAATAAAATACATTGCTCTACGATGCTTAATGATTATATCAAAGACGATTTTTTTTCAGTCAGATGAGTTTCTATTTAATTTTTATTTAAGAGTTTGAGTTAATAAATTTAGATTTTATTATTTTTTTTGTTCATGTCTTACCGGTTTAGAATTTATAATCTAGGTTTTATAATGTTCAGTTTTATATTAAAAAAGATAAATATATAAATTGTTTAAAAGTTTAATTTTGATATAAAATTTAGACTATATTGTTGATAGTTGACCCAATATTTTGGAGATTTTCAAAAATACCTCTTTCCCTATGTCATTTTAAAAAAATACTCTTTCATGTTGTTCATTTTCAAAAATATTCCTTTTCTCTGTATAAAACAACTAAATTCTAAGCCCTAAACTTCAAATACTAAAGCCTAACCCCTCAAAACATATCCTAAATGTAAAATAGAGAACCCAAACCTAAAAAAAAAGTTCTAAAAATTAATGAAACATATTGTAATTGCGAAAAAGAGAGTAAAAATGAAAATATTTAAAAAATGTATTTTTGAAAAGGGTATCCCAAAAAGAGTATTTCTAATAAATTCTCTATATTTTTTTGCCTCCTGCCGATTTCCCTGTAAAGAAAATACAAGCAATGCAAATAAACTAGGACGAAAACATTAAAAGAAATTTCGAAATTATAAAGGATCAAACCTCTTTATCTAGATGCCAAATTGTTTAATTAATTTTATGTACTACATGGTGACTCATCAGAATTTGTTAGAAATACCTTTTTTGAGATACCCCTTTTCAAAAATACTTTTTTTGAACATTTTCATTTTTACCCTCTTTTACACAATTACAAATTTGTTAAATTAATTTTTAGAATCTTTGTTTTTAGGTTTGATAGAGTATAGTTTTTGGGAGGTAAGGTTTAGTATTTCGGGTTTATGATTTGGAATTAAGTCATTTTATATATTAAAAGAGATATTTTTGGAAATAGAAACTATGAAAGTGTATTTTCGAAAGTGACATAGAAAAATGGGTATTTTTGAAAATTCTCCATGATATAGCAATTAAAACGAAAATCAAACAAATATGATAGAAGAATTATAATTTTATATATTAACAAAAATCTTTTTAAATATTTGTATTATTAATTATGGAATATTAATTGTGTTTGGTTGTAGAGATAGTAGAAAATTAGTTGTAAGGCTATACATGTAAGGATACATAATTCACTAGCGGTACGGGCATAAGTCAATATTCTCCCAGGCACACTCCCCGAGGAGCCATGAGAATGTCTTTTAACCGGATCTCACCCACCCCTTTCAGCCAATAGCAACTGGTCCATCCCTTTTACCGCCGGCCTAAACGGTAACACTCGAGCATCTTTTCAAATTTCTCCTCCGTTTAACCCTAGATCTGAAAACCTCCTCCAAAAGCATGACGTTTTGGTTGTGCTAATCTCCTGTGTTAATCGGATCTTACTGCTTCCTCACTGCATTTACTACCTCCCAACCGAAAAAACCAAACCTTTTTAAGTGCGATTTTGAAGTCACAGTAGAAATCTTGTCCTTCCCGCTCCAAGTTTTCTCTTCTGTCTCAATCTTCTTCCCCGGGTGCGCAAACCACTATGTCCAATCGCATCCCTCACCACCTCAAAGGGAAAGAACCCATCAAGGGTTTTTCACCACCACCTCGTAAACGAATCAGAGCCCCGGATCTTGACACATCGGATCTGATAGAGGAGAACTCACTCACACTCATTGGCCGGCTCACAAACCCTGCGGTACAAAGAATGCGTGCTTTATTCCCTTTTCTCCTAAACCGCTGGAACCTTCAAGGAAAAGCAGACGGAGCAGATCTTGGTCAAGGTATACTTTCAATTCAAGTTCGACAATGAGGAAGATATAAACAGGGTGTTGGCAAATAGACCATACCATTTCGATCAATGGATGATCATTATTCAACGGTGGGAACCAGTTATTTCTCCCTCTTTCCCCTCGATGCTTCCCTTCTAGGTTGATATCCAGGGCCTACCTAAACATTACTGGAAAAACGAAATGATCCATTCCATAGGTGAGGCTCTAGGAGAAATTATGGACTGGTAAATATCCTCCTCATCGATTCAAATCAAAATCCTGCTGAATGGACTAGAGCCAATAACAAAGGAAACCATTGTGGAGTTCTCTGACGGTAGTGAAGCCCTGCTCTGCTTGGAATATAGGAACCTCAAGAATCACTGTAAGCACTGCTTCCGCCTCACCCACGACAAGACGTCCTGCCCGGGCCTACAAGTAGAGAAAAAAGAGATACCTTTAAAGGAAGATCAAAGAAACCTTAACTCAGGCCAAAAATCTCTATCCCGGAACTACTACATCCCCCAAGATAACTTTCTGCCACCAAGAGATACTTCTCAACAGGCTGGTAGATCACACCAAAGTCAACATAACTTCCTCCCAAGGAAAAGACTGTTTGAGGATATGAATCGGAATCCCACAAGTTTACCTGGAATAAGAAGCTCACACAACAACAATAGGAGTCACCTTGGAACTAGACCTGAGCGAGAAAGATCACTTGCCTCTTACAGTAGGGAGGAACCGTACCTCTCTCGCAGGAGGTATCTAAACTACTCACAACCCCTACCACGTACCACAGTGTGGAGGGAAAAATCAGTTTCCTCAGCTGAGAGCCCAACAGAACTTTCTATCTCCTCAAGAGCAAGAAGACCCCCTCTCGAACGCAACCCTGGAACCCCTGAACCTCCACTACCTCCTCCTCATACTGTGAACAACAACATCTTTTCACCACAATGTATTTCCCCCTGCGATAACACGCAACTTCTTCCTTCCCGCGATCAGGTCATGAGGGACCTCCAGGAAGTCACCATTCAGTATTTATCTTGTCCCGACCCTATTGAAAGAACAGCCCGGCAAGCGAGAGTTCTCCAGAGTGAAGCAGAAAATATGGTGGAAGACACTGCTAATTCCATCACAGCAGCAAACCTTGCCTCCTCACAGTTCCAGGCTTTATCTGGTCAGATTTTCATAGACCCTCAAATCCCTCTAATGCCATCCCAAAATGAACCAGTATTATCTCATAAGGCGGGTGCTGGAGTCTCTAAACGAGGGCGGGGACGCCCCCCTCTGCAAAAACAAGCATCTAAGACAGGCAAAAAACTCCTAGGTGCAAAAACCCAGAAAAGAAATTTCACTCAGGGTTCCCCGAGAAAGTCAAGTACCTCAATTGCCCCCACGACGTCCGGTCCTTCACGCCCTGCTCCACGAAAAAGCTCAAAAGCTCCCCTTGAAACCTCCAGCGCATGACAAAATAGCTCCCAACCAATGAAAAATCCAAATCAGAGCCAGGATCCTACTCGCACAGGCTCCCCCTCCCGACTTCCCGCGACCTCAAACCCACCTACGATCTCAATCATTCCTGCAAGCAAAAAGAGAAAGGCGGATTTTCAGAATCCTCCAACCCCTCTTCCTTAAGGGTAGTGAGCTGGAACTGTTGTGGGTTGGGGAACCCCACAACAGTTCAAAGATTAAGGGAAATCCGAAAAAAGATTTACCCTGATATCTTGTTCTTGATGGAAACTAAGAACCCGAGTGATACTGTTCTTAATAAACTCCAGTGGCTTAATTATCAAAACCATCACCTAGTTCCCCCTCACTCACCTGCGGCGGGTGGTCTTGCTCTGTTCTAGAAAACAAACACAACCGTGGAGATTTTAAACTCAAACCAACACTTTATTGACACGAAAGTATAAGCAAAGGGAAGAACCTTCTATGCAACCTTCTTGTATGGCGAGCCAGAGAGAGCAAACCGTATTCTAGTATGGAATCAACTCCAGGAGCTTGCAGAATCCAGATCGGGTCCTTGGTTTATTACGGGAGATTTTAATGACATCACTTGTAGTGATGAGAAAGTGGGGGGCCCGGAACGCTCAGAGGGCTCATATACGGATCTAAGGTCCTTCATGTCGTCTTGCGACCTGTATGATCTGAAGCATTCGGGAAATTTCCTGTCATGGAGAGGTAAAAGGCACTCTTACGTGGTTAGATGCAGACTAGATAGATCAATGGCGAACAGTGATTGGATTATGGCTTACCCTTCGGGCAGAAGTGAATATCTAAGATTTGAGGGCTCGGATCATCGTCCCCTGGTAACATCTTTCGACCCTGTTAAACAACATTGAAAAAGCCTATTTCGTTATGACAGAAGATTCAAGGATAACCCTGACGTCAGCCACCTTGTTCTTAAAGCGTGGAATCTTAATCCAAACTCCCCCATAGACCATCGTTTACACCTATGTAGAGTTGCTATCATTAAATGGAGTAAAGCGCAACTGCTAAATAGTAAACGAGAGATCTTATCTCTTAGTGACCAACTAGAAGAGGCCATGTGCGACAATGATGCAAGCCAAGAGTGTATAGACCTTTTAAACCAAAAGCTTTCAGCAGCCTACAAACAAGAGGAGGAATATTGGAAACAACGAAGTAGAAAACTCTGGCTTACTCTTGGTGATAAGAACTCGGGCTATTTCCATGCTGCAACGAAAGCCAAAAGAGCCATGAATAATATCTCAGTGTTAGAGTCTCCCCTGGGCAACAAAGTATATGAGGAGAACGAAATTGTTCAAACCATCTCTGAATATTTCCAAGATATATTTACCTCTCAGGAGGGAGATAGAGAAAGGGTAGTCCAAGAAGCTCTCCAACCGTGTGTTACACCGGAAATGAACAAAAAGCTTATTGCCATGCTATCTCCCACAGAGATCAAAGCCGCCTGTTTCGACATACACGCAGAAAAAGCCCCAGGGCCTAACGGTTTTTCAGCTAGTTTCTTCCAAACCAATTGGGATACGGTGGGAAACGCCATTATAGCAGAAGTCCAAGCTTTTTTCATCTCCGGCAATCTACCACAGAAAATAAATCACACGCATGTTAGGCTTATACCAAAAACACCAACAGCTCAGAAAGTGTCTGACTACAGACCAATTGCCCTCTGTTCAGTCTACTACAAGATTATTGCAAAACTCCTTGCCAAAAGACTACAACCTGTTCTAAATGAATGTATATCTGAAAACCAGTCTGCTTTCGTCCCGCAAAGAGCCATCTCAGATAATGTCTTAATTACCCACGAAACCCTTCATTACCTTAAGACCTCCGGAGCTGAGAAGAGATGTTTCATGGCTGTTAAAACAGACATGAGTAAGGCCTACGACAGACTTGAATGGGATTTTATCAAAGCAGCTTTACAGAGGCTAGGTTTCCACAATACCTGTGTAGGATGGCTTATGCAATGTGTTACCACGGTCACATACTCATTCCTAGTAAATGACCAAGCAAAAGGACTGGTAGTTCCTCAACGAGGCATCAGACAGGGCGATCCTCTCTCCCCCTACCTCTTCATCATCTGCAGTGAGGTTCTATCAGGTCTTTGTCTAAAAGCTCAGAGAGAAGGAAGTCTGATTGGCATCATAGTTGCGAAGGGAAGCCCTAGAGTAAATCATTTACTCTTTGTTGATGACACAATGTTCTTCATTCGGTCGGATCAACAGAGCTGCCACAAATTGAAAAGCGTATTACAGAAATATGAGTCAGCTTCAGGTCAGAAAATAAACCAGGATAAATCATCAATCACTTTTTCTGTCAAAACACCTCCAAACAGAAGAGCACAAGCAAAATCTACTCTCAATATACAAAAGGAAGGAGGACAAGGCAAGTATCTTGGACTCCCTGAACTCTTTGGAAGAAAGAAAAAGGATTTGTTTACCTCTATAGTGGATCGAATAAAACAGAAAGCCCTCAGTTGGTCCTCGAGGTTCCTCTCCACTGCAGGCAAGCTCACCATGCTTAAAGCGGTCCTCTCTGCGATACCAACCTACACCATGTCATTCTTCCACCTACCGGGATCACTCTGCAAACGCATCCAATCATCCCTTACAAGATTTTGGTGGGACACAAATACGGAAAAGAAAAAGATGTCGTGGTTAGCTTGGAAAAAGATAACAAATCCAACCAAATTTGGCGGGCTAGGCATCAGAGACATAAAACATTTTAACAAAGCTTTGCTGGCTAAACTTGCCTGGAGATTATTGAAAAAGCCACATACCCTCTTTGCAAAGGTCCTCCTGGGGAAATATTGTAAAAACTCGTCCTTCTTGGATTGTAGAGTTTCATCATCAGCTTCACATGGCTCGAGGAGTATTTGTATGGGTAGGGATCTACTCCAAGCCAATCTGGGCATGTTATTAGGCTCTGGCAGTTCCATTCCTATCTGGAGAACACCTTGGTTGTCTGTCTCCACCCCTTCTGCCCCCATGGGTCCCCCCACAAAAGATTCACAAAACCTCACAGTAGCAGATATTATCCTGCCAGAAAATGGAGAATGGAATGTGGACCTCATTAGACAAATCCTACCAGCTTATGAAACAGATATCAGAAGGTTAAAACCAAGCCTAAGAGGAGCGAAGGATACCTGGGCATGGCTACCTACAAAGGATGGTGTGTTCACTTTTATTTAATTATGTTCTTCACTTTTATTGTAATTTCCAAGATATATTTACCTCTCAGGAGGGAGATAGAGAAAGGGTAGTCCAAGAAGCTCTCCAACCGTGTGTTACACCGGAAATGAACAAAAAGCTTATTGCCATGCCATCTCCCACAGAGATCAAAGCCGCCTGTTTCGACATACACGCAGAAAAAGCCCCAGGGCCTGACGGTTTTTCAGCTAGTTTCTTCCAAACCAATTGGGATACGGTGGGAAACGCCATTATAGCAGAAGTCCAAGCTTTTTTCATCTCCGGCAATCTACCACAGATTGTAATTGCGAAAAAGAGAGTAAAAATGAAAATATTTTAAAAAGGTATTTTTGAAAAGGGTATCCCAAAAAGAGTATTTCTAATAAATTCTCTATATTTTTTTGCCTCCTGCCGATTTCCTGTAAAGAAAATACAAGCAATGCAAATAAACTAGGACGAAAACATTAAAAGAAATTTTGAAATTATAAAGGATCAAACCTCTTTATCTAGATGCCAAATTGTTTAATTAATTTTATGTACTACATGGTGACTCATCAGAATTTGTTAGAAATACCTTTTTTGAGATACCCCTTTTCAAAAATACTTTTTTTGAACATTTTCATTTTTGCCCTCTTTTACACAATTACAATTTGTTAAATTAATTTTTAGAATCTTTGTTTTTAGGTTTGATAGAGTATAGTTTTTGGGAGGTAAGGTTTAGTATTTCGGGTTTATGATTTGGAATTAAGTCATTTTATATATTAAAAGAGATATTTTTGGAAATAGAAACTATGAAAGTGTTTTTTCGAAAGTGACATAGAAAAATGGATATTTTTGAAAATTCTCCATGATACAGCAATTAAAACGAAAATCAAACAAATATGATAGAAGAATTATAATTTTATATATTAACAAAAATCTTTTAAATATTTGTATTATTAATTATGGAATATTAATTGTGTTTGGTTGTAGAGATAGTAGAAAATTAGTTGTAAGGCTATACATGTATATAAGAAAATATATATAATATATATTACATATATACCCTTCATGAGTTAACTTTTTGTCTTAAATATGATGGCATTTTGTGTAGTATTTTACTCAAGCAAAATTTATTTAAAAAAATGCACTTTAAAATGTTATTATAGAGGATTGTCTTTTGAATTTTTTTTATAAAGAAAGCTTGTCAAAAACAAAATATCTTAATAAAGAACAAGACAATTAACCAAAGATAAATAAACATATTGGAAAACATTGCATCATCAAATTTGTTGAGTCACATGATTATTATCATGATAATTAAGGGGAAGGGTTCAAACAAATTTTTAGCAAAAAAAAAAATTAAAACACAAAGCGGCCGTCAAGATTGTGGCCGGTGCGTGGCGGCTCAGTTAGCGCTGGCGTCAGTATCTCCGTCAGTTTATTGCTTAGTTTTTCAATTCTGTCTTTTCCTGAGAAGCGTGGAAGTTTACGATGTTGGTGAGTAAATAGTTTTCAAGGTTCAGATCTGATGAGATTTTGTCATGGGGTTCAGATATGCTGGTTCTGGTGGTCGATGGTGTGCTAGGGTTTGTTGTTTCAGCTCCTTAGCCTTCAAAGTGGAGTCACGGTTAGCTTCTGCTCTGACCGGTGGTTCATTTCTTTGAGTCATTGCCTCCTGTGGAGACTCTGGTGATCCTTTTCGACAGCTTGTTTTTCTTCTTACCTCGATGAATTTGTGCAACATCAGAAGAATTCCTTGTTAACTCCGGTATCTCCCTCGTCTCTACTGTCTTCCTTGTTTGCAGCCTAGGTTATGGCTTTTGTTTTGTTGTCAAGGTTGTAGTCATAGTTTAGCTCTTGATCTCGAGGAAGTTAGGGCCAGGTCTTTTGTCTAGATTAGGATAGCTTTCGCTTACCTTTTTATGTTCGTTGAATCTTTTAACTAAATCTCTTACCACCGCTTTAGTTTAGAAAATAAATAGGTCTTCTTCCGTGGTATGTTTTTTGTCTGTTCTTGTAAGGCTAACCTTTTGTAGCAAAGTCTCTTGTGGGGATGCAAAGTCCTAGATATAGATTCTCGATAAACAATTAGGTGGGTGGAAATTAGATTCGCGTTCCTTGCTTACTTTGTTCGAGGTATCTGTTTTCACTTGGGTTAAATCATTACAGTAGCCTCTATCCTTGGCCTTCTTCCATCTGCGCTTGTACGTCCTTTCGACATCGACTATTGAATATGTAGTCCCGCGACTATTGTTCTCTTCCAACTTATTCGTTGATTTTGAGAGAGCTTTGTTGTTATAATTTGTGTTCCCCGCGTATCGAGCTTAGCTTCCGGGGATATCTCTGTTTCTCGCCGGATTTAGGATTTCAAAACCGTATTCCACCCTTGTATTTATCCTTATATTATATAATGAAAATGTTTAAGTGAAAAAAAAAATTAAACAATTGACAAAGTTTATTATAATATTTTATTTAATTAATTGGACAGTAATACATATCATATAATTATCATATTTTTAGATCTTTATTTCATCATCATGATTTTTGTAGTTCATCTGTGGTGGCGGTGGTCGCACAGGACGACCCCAGAGGTTTATTGTCTGATGATTCTTATAGTTCATCTGCGGTAGCGGTGGTTGCACAGGACGACTCCAACCGTTTATTGTCAGATGATTCTTAGAATTCATATCAGGTGGCGGTGGTCGCACAGGACGGCTCCAGTTTATTGGCTGAAGATTATTGTAGTTCATCTTTGGTGGTGGTGGTTGCACCGGACGACCCCAAAGATTTATTGTCTCATGATTCTTATCGTTCATTTGTGGTGGCGGTGGTCGCACCGGACGACCCCAAAGATTTATTGTCTGATGATTCTTATCTTCCATCTGCGATAGCGGTCGCCGCACACGACTCCCCCATCCATTTATCGTCCGATCACGGCTTGGGTTTGAGCTTGTTTTCAAATAATCCATCATTTTCGGATTACTCTCTTCAACCTAAATTATCTTTTTGCTTGGTGAAAAATTTCACAATAATTATCATATGTATATCTATATTGAAGTGACTGAAAATATTGTATATTTATTTTGAAGTGATTGAAAATAGAATATTGACTATTAATCATAGAAAAATAAATATCTATGAAAAATATGCATTTTCGTTAATGATATTAATTACCATATTTACTGAATGTTGGTCGGTGTGAAGAACTCCATTTCCATGGCTCTCTTCAAGCCCTAAAAGAGAAAAGGGGAATTAAATAAGCAACCATATTATTAGATCACAAGTGTGAAATCAGTAATAATCATAATAGATCTTTGATATTAAAAATTTTAATATTACTTGAGGAACACAATGAAAAAAAGAGCAAGAACGACATTAGAACCACCAACTTCATTTTTGAAAGCACTTTTTTGAGAAAACAAGATATAGATTTTAGTTTTGTTGTTTGGAAGAGTAAGATATTCTTCTATATATATATTCACCATTACACAGGTTTGTAGTGGTGAATAAATGTGTTGGCAAATTGATAAATATTTGCTAATGTATATATGCCATTAGGTCTAAATAATTATGCATTAAACATATTTACAGTTACCATATTATTACACATTTATTATAATTCAAAGTAAAAATTTTCATCAAAATATTAATTTCAGACAATTACCATATTTATAATTAGTCATCAAAACATTTACATTTTCATGTTTCACAATTAGTCACTTTCTATCAAATTAATTGGTCATTATTTAATAAATATTTTGATTATTAAATTGTAAATATGTTAATTGTTAGAAAATAAAAATATTGACCAAAAGATTTACTTTGACTTGTAGTAGATGTGTAGTGCATAGTTATTTAAACCTATTGGCATATATATACACTAGATAAGGACCCGCTCAATGTGCGGGTTTAAAAATTATTCAATAAATTTATATTTAACAAAAATTATATTAATATTTTGTTATAGATATAAATTATTATTAGAAAGTAAATATACATATATATATATACTTTTTGTTAGACAAAAAAATTATCTAATTTTTTTGCTTTCAATACACTAATTTATAATTTTTTTTTTCTTTTTTTTTTTTGACCATCCACCTCGTCTTGTCTATACAATTTTCCATGGGATCAATAGTATAGAGAAGACGAGGTGGATGCTCAAAAAAAAAAAAAAAATTGGATAGTATTATTGTTGAGCATCCACCTCGTCCTGTCTATACTATTGATCCCATGGAAAATTGTGTGATATCTGATCTCATCCATTCCACTGGACCAGCTCCATCTTGGAATTTAAAAGCTGTTGAAGATATTATTAGTCCGACTTTACATTCCTCAATCATGTCGAATAGATAAAATTATTTGGCACTATAATAGATCAGGCGAGTATACCGTTCGGTCTGGATATTGGCTTGCCACTCATGATCCTTTAGATAATGCACCTGCTCTGATAGCCCCTTATGGCTCCATAGTTTTGAAAAACCAAATTTGGAAGTTAAAGATTTTGCCTAAAATTAAGCATTTCCTATGGAATATTTTATCTAAATCTGTGGGAACAGCAACACGTTTAGTCACCCGTGGAGTGCCCATTGATACAATTTGCCAACGTTGTAAAAGATCAGAGGAATTCATCAACCATGCTTTGTTTATATGCCCATCATCACAATCTGTTTGGAATCAGGCAAACGTTCCCCTGTTTTCTACCTTCCATACAACTGATCCAGAGATTAATATATCAACATTGCTGCAAGTACACAACGACAATCTGCATTCTGAAGAAGATAAGTTACTTTCGTTTTGGCTCCTTTGGAATATATGGAGAGCGCGTAATAAATTTATTTTTAATAACATCCGAGAAGATCCTCTGTTTTGCTTCCACCAATCTAAAGGAGATGTGTCGGAATGGATAGCTGCTACTGGAGTTCAAATACAAGATCCTCCTCCGAGGATACATCCACTTCTTACATTTTGGGAGCGCCCTTTGTCTCCTTTTGTTAAGTGCAACTTCGATGCAAGTTACTCTTCCACGTCCCATAAAACAATTGGCGGATGGGTCATTTGGGACTCTTTTGGTCTCGAACGATTATGGGGTTCGTCTTTCCTCAAAGACGCTCAATCTGCACTTTTTTTTTTTTTTGGTAAAAGGTTAAGTTTTATACCAATTTTCGTTTGTGACAGAAGTTTACAGAGAAATACACAGTATCAGAAAAAGACCAAAAAACTACAATGCAAAAAAACAGAACAACAACAGCAAACACACACAACAAAGCACGGTAAGATGAGACGAAAGAAACCACCATAGAGAAAGACAAATGCAGAGCGCAACACGAACTCAAAATTGCCGCGAGCGTACGCTATCAAGGCAGTCTTCAAACCTAGTACCTACAGCTTTCTCGATCACGAAAACGCTCGAAAACTGTGGTTAAAAACCACATACCGGAACCACCATTGATCAATCATGTGACAACACTAGCGGCTTGGGAAATGCTCATCAGAATCCAATGTTGCTGCTAGCACGAGAGATGAATAAGCCGGCTCCACCTTACTCACAACATCAGACTCCCCTACACACTTCCCCCAGGGGAGACAAAAGCTAAAACCAAAGTGGCCGAGCAAATCGTCTTTCACGGTTTCAATCACCATGTCTCATAACTCCTCCACACTTCGTCAAAGTCGCAACCTGAACAAAAAAAACAACAAACAACAAACAGCTACACACAAGGCAACATCAACTGAGCCACCAACAGAGCCACATAAAAGCCTCAAACGGATCCGCTCTGGAACCTCCACAACACCACCGCAGCAGCCGCTCTGAACAGCTACTGAGAGACTCCCCACCATGAAGCTCCGCACCAGAAAGTTGCCACCACGAAGAGCCGCAGGAGAGAGATAAAATCGATCCATCCAGACCGAAATCGCGCTGGGAAAACCCAAGCCGAAGGCTAAAAGAAGAAGATCTGGAGCCGTCTTCAAGCTCCGTCACGTCCTCTTTTTCTGCCGACGACAACACAAAATCAGATATGAGATCTTTCTGTCTCGAACTCAGCACTTTACCGGAAAAGAAGAAAAAGCAAAAGAGAAAAGAGATATAGGGGAAGAAAGGGGAAGGGAGACCGGCGTCGGTGCTGTGGAAGCCACCAGACGCCGGTCACCGGCTGGTTTACGGAGTTTGGGGGCGGCTAGGGCGAACAGAATCGTGGAGAGAGAAGAGAGAGAAGAGAGAGAAAAATTTATCGGAAATGTTTTTCCAAAAGAAGATAATCTGCACTTGAAGCTGAAGCCGAAGCATTACTCTTTGCTATGCAACAGACATTACAACATGGTTTTGAAAAAGTTTGTTTCGAAGGTGATTGTAAAGTACTGATTGATGCTATCACTAGTCGCCAAATGGATGTCTCCATACATAGTTTGTTACAAGCAGGTCCGGTTCAAATTTTGCTTAGACCCAGTGCTATTTTCTAAAAAAATCCCTAAACATATACAATTTTTTTCAAAAAAAAAAAGTTACATAAAAAAAAAAAAATTTGGACCCTTGGACCTGGTGCTGTAGCACCCCCAAGACATGTCTTAAGCCGGCACTAGTTACAAGATAACAACTTCCTTGCAGGTTGCTTTAGATCAGTCTCATTTACATTTTCTCATCGTTCGACAAATGAAGTAGCTCATGTCTTAGCAATTGGGATGTCATAATACCGATTTCTATATGATGGAACCCTTGTATGTTGACAGATTTTATTCTTAATAAAGCTAATTTTTGCTGAAAAAAAATATTTGTAAATTTTAAATTTCTTATAATAATAATAATAATAATAATAATAATAATAATAATAATAATAATAATAATAATAATAATAATAATAATTTAAAACTAAATTATTAATAACTAAAACTTTCACTAAATACTCATCATTATTATCGCAAACTCGAGACCCCACCTAGAACCAACTGGGCGATCTACGTCGATGCGCTATGACATTATTAAACTATCCGGGAATCCAGTTCGTAAAACTCGGAGATATCAAACGGAAGTCAAAAATTATTTGACATGCAAACATGATATCAAACCGTCATCTTATTAAGTTATTAACATCCAATTTAACTATATATTTTACTACTAAAAATATATTTTTACATTCAAAGATATTTTATTATTAAAATAAGCTATATATCATTGCAACGTTCCGACCTCTCTAGGCTCATGAGCTTACTTTTATCTGACAGTCGGTACACTATATTCGGGAGGATGTCCTCTCTAAGACTTGTTTACAGATCTTAAAATCGCTACATGAACTTTCGCCGTGTTTTTTCCTCACTCGCATAATTCCAACAATTATTATCTCAAATATAGTTTATCATAAAACTTTCACAGCTCAAGCACAATTAACCGTACAGTTCTCTCAATGGTTGATCAGAAAGATAGATGCACTTTGGTCTAATCAAATCTTTTAAATCTTTCTATATGCACCATCATATTTTTTGAAACCGGGGTGCTACGATCACTATCTATTAAATGTCTCTATGAACACCTTAAGATGACCAACCAATGTCTTTTTGTGTATAGACCTTCGGCCCCAATTGTGACTTTCACAACTTATGCAACCTCGGGTACCGGAGATGAAAATTGCGGAGGATCCTTGCCGCGTTTACAGTCTCTGTGGTCAAGCCATATGCTTAAATATTTGGTTTCCGGCCTAAGAACGACGCTGCATAGAGAAATGAGGAGAAGCTCGTGTGCTCTCGTTTTTGTTATTTGATCTGAAATTTGGATTCTTGTTTGATTGATTTTTAGGGATTGATTATGACTATATACCAATGAATTTGTTTTTAAGGGGATCAATTCGATCCATGTTCATAATTTTTTCTTTCCAGATTTGATTCCTATTCACAGTTATAGAGAAATTTGAAGAATTCGAGCTCTTTGACCAGAGTTATTGGGTCAATCTCTGTTTTTGGGTTTACACTTTATACTGTTAGTTTCATTGATTTTGTTGATGAGGAATCGAAAGAAGAACACGGGGAAGGGAGAAGAAGATTTTTTTTTGTTAAAAATCTATGCTTTGCCATTTTTTTTTCTTTTCAAAACAGCGAGATTTTTGAATTGCCACGTCATCGATATAGAGAAGGATTATATATTGCCGGTGACTTTTGAGATTGAAGTATTGATCTGCACTAATTTGATATAGAGAGTTTTCTTGCAAAAAAAAATTAATTGGAGGATTTTTTTGCACAAAACCCAAAAAAAAAAAAAATATGAGCACAACGATATATGAATCTTAAAGAATTTAAAGATATACAATATAAACTAAAATAAATAATACAAATATACTACAACATAAGAAATTGAAAGTACTAAAAAAAACAAATATTCATCTCACATATCTTTTACTGAAATAAAATGAGTATTTTTTTACAATATAAAATTGAAATAAATAATGTAAGTTTATTAACTAAATCATGTCACATAAGATAAAAATAAATATTTCATTTTGACATGTGTGGTAATCTTAGTTCAATACATTAATATGTGTCATGCTCAGATTGCCGAATTATTTTGAGTTAATATCTTAAATCTATAAATTAACACATGTCACGTTCACGTTCACGATTAATTTTGAAAACCAAACTTTGTTAGTAATTTTTCTATTTATTTTTTGACACTTGTCAAAAACTTATCGATGATGATAAACTTAACACATGTTACTATCATATTAATCACTAATTTGCAAACCAAGTTTTATATACTAAAAGAATTCAGCTAATTATGTACAAGCCTGCACAATATAAATAATCATAGAATTTGAAATTAACCAACAATTATGCATAAAAATATGAAAAAAAATTATAATATGAGAGATTCTTTAAATAAATTAAAAATTAGTTTAAATGTTTTTTTAAATATATTAATAATTTGTTTTTGTTATTTATGTATATAGCATTCCTTTTTTATGATAGGTTTAGAAATTTTCTATTTTTTAGATAATATTTTAGTAAATCTACAACTAACATGTGTCAACATCTTATTAATACAATTGACAAATGTCAAAATTTTATTAATGAGTAACTTTGAAACCAAACTTTATATAATAAGATAAGAAATCATATCATACCATAAAAGATATACATATCTTAGAACTAAAAATACAACTATATATAAGAAATTATATCATAAGGGTGATAGTTATCAAATTCAACACTGTTATTTTTCTTTGCATTCCATCTTTTCTTTCGTAACCAAAAGCTTGCCGTGAAAATGAATAAATTTTTGAACATTTTCACTTTTCTTTATCTCCTTGCTATATTCACAGGTAAGAAATTTCTTAATCTATATGATTAAGTATATGAAATATTTTTACTGTATAGTAATAGCAATTAATTTATTCTTAGGTTTAAACGTACTTAATTATGGAATGGTTGAGAGTCGAAGTCTGCTGCAGCCCAAACCCATCTCGCATATGATGAACCAAGTGACCGTGTATCCGCAAAAACAGCCATGTCCGCCTGGGTGCAACTGGACATGCGACTTAGCATTTGCGACAGGTTGTAAATGCATTTGCTAGGAAATCTATGTATAATCAATGTCAAACCTATGGAAATAATAATATTAATATATATATATATATATATATGGACCTTTGGTGTAACAAAAATACAATCTACATGTACAATAAAAACTATGTTAAAGACCACTTTGGCATAAATATGATCACCACTGTACGGTTTAAGGTGTATTAGTTGGGTGTCAAGCCGGCATGATGCCTGTGGGCGAGCCTAACCCAAACAGTATTTCAGCGAGGCGGACATGTTTGTCCATTAAAAAGCGGGTTTTGCAGGCCTATCCTAAACGGATTGTGGATTTTAGCAAATTATGCATGTGGGTTTGCGGGTTGTCCCGCAGTATTCCAGTATCTAAAAACAATAATTATTCAATAAAAATACACAATTATTTTTATATAATTTTATAATATATATCTTTTACAAATATGTGGTAACACAAATAAATTTAATGTAAGCAAATTAAAACATCTATGAAAATCAATATAAAAATAATAGTTTATATATTTTTTCTCTATATAAAAAGAAAAGCGAAATTTAAAATTTTCCGGTTCAGTAAAGCGCTTCCAGATGAACCCGTATTGGCATATCAGTATTCGTCCAAGAAAGTGTACAGTACTCAATACAGAGTGTCTGTCTTTCTTGGTTTTGCGTCGGCTAAGCAACGCCTTGAGTAGTCGTTTGCTCTTGCTAGTTTGTTGCTGCTCTGTTTCTTTCCGGTTTTCTTTCTCGAATGCCACCCGGACAGAAGCCGACCTTTTTGGTTCTGATGGATACTGGAAAAATGTAAAAGAAGAAGAATCAAGAAGAGATAAATTGATGAAACAAACAACCTTTGGTATTGAATCTGCTCTTGCTTGGTGTCGTTGGTCGGCTGACTTCCGAGTAGCGACTGATCCTGATCTTAGTAACGGAACCTGATGCGGTAAAACTGATATATTGTCTTATTAATTATTATATGATTATATCACACGAAAACATGAATAAAAGAACGGGTATTTAGATTGAAAACACGGTTAAAATCACCTCGTTTCACACTACTTTTGTGTTTCAAATGTGTTTTCCTGAGCAAGCGTTTGGTGTGTAATCCAAATCGCTTTTTTCCCCTTTCTTAATTAACCAAAGCAACCTATAGCAACGAGTGACATGTAAAGAAAAAGATCAAGATCATATTAAATATACAATCCAACAAAATAAGAACTATTTTGATGAGAAAGATGAGAAATTACCAACAAAAAAAAAAAAAAAAAGTAACAAATTATCAGACTAATACCGGTTGTGAGAAAGAAGATCGTTTATGATTCTCGGCGGCCTCCTTTACTCGACGTAACACTCTGGCTTCGTATGACACGAACCCATCCATTGAAAATTTTGTACGAAATATATGTCTACGTCTAGCCTTTGGTATATTATTAACAAATCTTTCAAGACTCTCACGTCTCTTTGCGTGTGCTATACGTATCTCCTTTACCTTCTTATAAAGATTTCGAAGCGTTTCCTTCTCATGAAGAACCTCATCGCTATCACATTGATCAGATGGTTCTTCTTCTTCATCTTCTTCTTCTAGAAGCTTCTTCCAAAACTCGGGATCCCCTTGAGTTCTTCTCTTAGGTTGTTGTTCCTTTTCTTTTTCTTCCGGAATGTTGTTCCAAAATTCCTCATCTTCACGAGACTTTCTCTTATGTTTTTGCCTCTCGAACTTGTCCCTGAGAAGATTATCAAACAATTCTTTAGATTTGGGATGTATGAGAATATCATAAGAATTCTTGAGCTTACGAAATTCCTCGTGAGCGTTGTTAGGATCATCAGGGTTTTTATCAGGATGTTATTTCAATGCCTTACACAAATACGCTTTTCGAATCTGCTCCTTGCTGATCTTCACACCATCACCATCTTCTCCATTAGGAGGTAACCCTAGAACTGCGTAGTGATCCACAAAGTCACACATATTATCTAAACCTAAAGTATTGTTAACAATGTTTGGTTTTAATAATATTTATAATGTTTTGGATTGAAACTTGTAAACTTTTTTGGTTGTTGTTAAATTATATATTTTACAAATCCTTTTTCCTTGATGAAAGAAAAAAAGAAAAAGAAAATATATTTATAATTATTTACAAATCCTAATCGTATTAAGAGATATATATTAAAACTGCCGACTCTAATTATATATATAATACATCGATTACATAAATAACGAAATTGATCCATAATCTCTTCTTACATTGAAATTTGAGAATACTTAGAGAGAATACATAAGAGAATGGAGAGAACATTATCGAACTTAGTTTTCTCAACTGCGTGGGATGATGATGAAAACCCGAAAACTAAATCGGCTAGTTCGAAGGAACCAGGGTCCGGTTCTTCTCACTCATTGTGCTTCTCTTCTGAAGAAACCATCGAATACAAACGAAGTCGTCGGATATATCTCGAGAGCTACAAGCTACGCAAGCCAGATCGTCGTCAATCTGTTAGCTACAAGATCAACAAGTTGTTTTCCAACATCAGAAATAAGTTTGTTTAGCCTAGACTAGTTTTAATGTTTTTGGTTTTTAATCTCATCTTTTTTTTCTTGATAACGATGTAGAAACTAATTCTTCTTTCTCAAGTTACGCTATACATCAATCGTTTTCTATTTCAAACTTCAAAGTTCAAACCAAAAACATTTAAAATTGTATAAACATTAAATCATAAATATACATCCATCATTATGAAAACTGAAAATTACAAAACATCAAGAAAAAGATCGACCAGTAAAAGACATTGCCTCTTTATGGTATGATCTAAACCAAGCAAAAACCAAACTGGGAACCAAGATCAGCAAACCAATAGCTACATTACACAGTACTGTACAATCTAACAAAGATTACTCAGCTTTTTTTATATAGTCACTCTTTTGAAGTTGAATCTGTATGACACGAACCATTAGCTTGACGATCTGAGTAAGGTCTAATGAAAGATCGTCTCCACCAAACCTCAAAAGCTCTTTGAAGATTCGGACATCCATCTCCTCCGTTTAGAAAACTCCCGAGCCACGACAGCAAAATGCTCTGCTGATCTTCCAACGGCAATGTCAGTATAGTCCGACCAATTCCTTCCTCAACTAGCTTACCATCAAACGATCTACAACCATGTTGTAGCCAGTTATAGTCATTGAACAGAGGTTGCAACCATGTGGTCAACAGCAAAAGCCGAGTGTCTTTTGAAGGCAACAGTTCTCCTCTCCCAATCCCTATGAAGAGCCGAGATGTTACACGGCTTATGTGGTAACGCGACATTAAAGGAAGCTTCTCATGTAACAAAGCGAGCTCCTTCTGATTTCCCCATGTGATTGAGAACTCCTCTGCAGCTTGTCTTTCCACTAATACATCAAGCAGCCAAGTGAGGTTATCCGCTTCTACCGCTATCTGTTTAGTATCAGTCTCAGGTTTTTCTCCCTCACAAGCTTGTCTAAACAGAGACAAAACCGAGTCTAAGCAGTTTTGGCAAGAGGAATAGATTGTTTCGTTGAAGTTATCAGCTACATTGGCACCATTCTGTTCTCTAAGAAGCTTCAGGACAATAGATTTCATCTCACGTCTACTTTTTTCCTCTTTGCTTCTTAAAACAAGCTCGATGATGAGAGAGAGCGTCTCTTTTGGTGGATCCACAGCATTACAAGCAACTCTTTTCAGAACAGGCGTGACACCAACTCCTTCAGTTTTTAATCTAAGAATCGATGAGATAACTTTCTCTTCTTCTTCTTCCCCAACCCACGGCACAGCTTCTAAGTAATCTAAACAAGATTGAATACATGAACTGAAACTAAGAAGTTCTGCTACCTGCAATATAACAAAACTAAGTCCTTAGACATTCATTCCCCTAAAGCTACCAAATTGAGTAATTTCTATGAACAAGACCAGAATCTAAGAGAGGGATTAAGCTGCAATACCTTGAGGACACGAAGAACTCTGCTTACATTCTGTTTCATAAGGCGTTGCTTCATATCTTTACAATACATAAGGCCAATGGTCTCAACGTAAATCTCAGCATCTTCACAGCTCTCAATCTCAAGACAAGCAAAAACCGAATCTTTCTCAGCTAGTTTCTTAGCAAAGAAACTACTATGATCAACCAAAACTTTCTTATGAACACTCAGCTTCACACAAAAGCCTTGCTTCCCTACCAAAATCACTTTAGCATCACTACTTCCAGGTTCACCAAACTCAATCGCCACTTTCCTCGGTAAAGTCTCAACCTTTTGCCTCTGTGGTCTCTCTTGAACCGTCGCTGGAACAGCAATACTATGAACGGAATCAGAATTAGCCGAATTCTGATGAATCTCATCGGAGGCGATGACGGATCTAATGGTGGTCGAGGACGGTTTCTTCTCCGGTTTAGGAAGTTGAGGTGGAGGAGGAGGAGAAGACTGTTTGTTGTGTTTGGTGAGAGAGTGGTGAGACTTCAGAGTCTTTTGAAACGCAACGGGAGAAGGACAACACCAGAAACCTTCAGGAGTTACAGCTACAGGAACACTCCTAATCTTCGTTTGCCCTTGTTCTACTTTTGTAATCTTGATCTCAGCCATTGCTAATACACACACACACACACAGAGAGAGATATAAACACAAAAGCTTAAAGCTTTCACCTTTCACACACCATTAAAGAACTGACCCAGAAAGCTAAGAGAAGAAGTGAGAGTCAATTATAGAAATTTGGGGGAAAAAACACAAAAGAAAACCCTAAATTGGTAAAAAAGATTGAATCAAAACAGCTGTGTAGTAGAATGAATGATTGAAGAGGTAATAATGGTGTTTCAAAGAATCAAAAGAAGCAAGCTTTAGCATAAATATCATAAAAGAGACATTGGATTATTGAAAAGAAGAAGAAGAAGAAGAGAGTGAGTAGTGAATAAAGCCAAAACAATAAAAAGAGCAAGAAAGGAAGAGAAAGAGATGCATCAATAGTGCTTTGTCTCCTCTACGATTCCTTTATCTTCACTTTACCTTTGTCTCCTCTCATCTCAATCCCTCTCTCTCTCTCTCTCTCTCTTCATTCGCATGATTTTGATGATTACATGTATGTGTGGGCCTTCTTGTTGAACAAAAATATTCTATAAAAACATTACTTTATTTCTCAGTGACCAGACAGCCACGCTATCTTCTCCATCTCTCTCTATAACATCGTTATTGCTGTTTTGAAAATTTAAAATACTATACTAATAGTATATGATTAAATGAGAGACTAATCAGAATTTTTGAAATGTTAAAGTGGTTGTGTGTTTTGTGTTGTTCATGTTCATGTTCATGTGGGGACAAGTTTATTTCTTTAAAAAAAAAAAAAAAAAAATCTTGAGATTCTTTGATGGTGGATGGATGGCTTACAGAACAAACCATCACTTTCTTGAGAGATTTGTGTTTTACACTAATCAATGCACATGCCCATGAATATGCATTTAATTTGGATTATAATTTTGGTTAGCAGGAGATTAGTTCCAAGAAATCATTTAATTAGTAGTGGAACATATAGGCTATTAGCTGTTTTTTTCTTCTTCTTCTTCAAAGACTATAGGTTAAAAAAAAACTCATATCTAATTTAATCAGAGAATATAAAATATACTACCATAAGTGGTGTTCGTTTATTAGTCGTACAAATATTAATTATTTATTTATTTAGATTGTGAGCTCCATAAATTTAGGGGGGTTTGTTGGGTAGTTATATTAGTTTATTGTCATACTATATGATCTAGACTACTACTGCCTTTACGGTTGAACAAAATTACGTAGTACGTACTGAGAGTTGGATATAATTAAAAAAAGGGAAATTGGCAAAATAAGAAAAAAACTAAAATTAAATCTTTAACTACTCTAACCATATAAGTGTGATATACACTATATAAACTATATTTATATACAATATTACCTTTCCACCACTTCTACCTACCCCTTTACCACCACCTTTATCATCTTCGTTCACCACCGCTAGCTACTTCCGCCGGAAACCTCCGCCGGGAACCTCCGCCGGAAACCTTTGCCGGTAATCTTCGCTGGAAACCTCTACCGGTAACTTTCACCGGAAACTTCTGCTGGAAACCTCTACCCAACTCCGCCGAAAACAACTGCCGGAAACCTCTGCCAGCAACCTTCGCCGGAAACCTCCGCCCAACTCTGCCAGAAACCACCGCCCAACTCCGCCGGAAACCTCCGCCCACCTCCTCCAGTCACCTCCGCCAACCACCACTGCCGGCTACCTCCGGCCACCAGCTCTCCATTGCCACCAAAACACTAAAATAGTAATTATACACTATCCTCCTCCAATTCTCCTAATTTTTTAAAATATAGTGCTATATTCTTAATTTTGTTAGTATTTTTGGTTATCACACCGATTAACCTTAAAAAAATTATAATTTATTAGTTAGGAAAAAAAAATTATGACAAATTGCTGAAGTTATATATATGTTTATACGATATAGGAGTACAACTTAAGGTTAGAAAAAAAAATAGAGATTGTTATGCGAATGGCACGTTCTAATTGTCATTTTAGTTAAGAGACTTGAAGCTAACCTAAAAAAAAATTCAGGAAAAAGAGAATACTGGAAAAAAGAATAATATATTATAGTTCTGTTTATGTTATATTTCATATGATGAAAAAAATGGAAATATATGACAAAGAAGATTTGTTGGAATTTGCTGGAAGCTAGACCCACGAAAAAAAAGAAAAAAAGAATAAGGACTCGTGATAGTTCATAGTTGATACCATGTGTTGTTCCACTTCTTTTTAAAAAATTTCTTATTATTGCAACGAAATTAATAAATAATTTCCCACATGAACATTGTCAATAATGAAGAAGCTAAAGCTGAATTAACCAAAAAAAAAAATGTTATGCTATATTAATTTTTTCATAATATTTTGTTTTCTCTCGAAGAATTCCAAAACTGCGAGGCTACTTTTCATTTAATGCTCAGTTTCTATGAACAAAAAAGTGACCAGTAACCAAATTATATCCCCAATCTCGAAAGCTAAGCACGTTTTGGAATTTTTTACCCTAGGACTCTGGGAGCTGTAAACCAATGAACTACATGTCATCAAGTAATCAACACACATATATGATCTATTCTATATGTGCACTCCTGAATCAAATTTGGCTTAAAACAAAAAAAAAAAAACCATACTCTCACATGTTTCTCGTATTTGGTTAAACTGTTAGTTTGATAGAAGAAAATCGAAGTGCAGTGGTGTAAAGGCTATGTATGTAGTACTATAGATGTCCAATTCTACAAATTAAAGAGATATATGCAACACAATAAAGATGTTGAAAATCATCTAAGCTAAGACGATCAAACATTGAAAAAATCAAATGAAGTAATTTAAAGATGGACAAAGTATATATGCGAGTAGAACTCTTAATATTGATTAGAGAAATACTTCGGAAAAGAAACATTTTGATCTTTTGAGTTTTCTCTCAGCATTCTCTCACTTCTTGAATTCGATTAGAATAAGAAGTAACATATATATAAGAAGACGACGAATTGAAACAAAGAGAAGGGAGAAGGAAGGCACAGTTTAGGACTTGGTATGAGAACTCTATGCTTCAGTAAAGTTACAAGAAGAACACCATGCTTGATCTTGAAGATGTTAAAAGCTTTGTTAGAAACTACTACTCTGGTACGAGTACGACATTATAATAAACTCAATAAAAAAAGCCACGGTTACTTTCATTGAGAAAACCAGAATTAAACCAATGCGAAACAAGACTCATATTCTACGCATGCGTTACTTAACTATCAGATCTCCATCTTTACGATAATTACAATTTGATAATCAATGAGCCGAATGCTTTCTCTTTTAATTCTTCTTTGATGTGTGCCTTTATTATATATACTTGTTATAATTTACGGTGTTGGATTTGCCGTTACCAACTACAACGGTTTTGTGGTATGAATTCTACAAAGTCGTTGTGGTTTAGACTTTATATCTTATATGTTCACAACCACCTATAATTATTCGTTTCATGTACATAATGCGAATTCATTGTGATTCAGGAGAAATGTACTACTACGATTCTTTTCATGTTTATAATTATTGTTCACAACAACAGTGTACAAGTAAAGCATACCACTCCAAGTGAAAAAATGGAGAAACAGAATCAGACTTGAATCTGCTGAACATCCTCGAAAGATCTCTCGCCGCTAATGGTTTCACGACTCTCTACATATTGCAGAAACTGCATAACCACTGGGTCAGTCCAAGGAGCCCCATTTGGAGCTTCTTCACCTGCCACCCATCCCAAGTGCCCTCCTTTTGGTGTTACAATCAACATGCAGTTTGGGTTTGCCTGACACCTTTAGTTGTTAGATAGAGCCAAAAAATCATTCATATCATATTCACGTGAATGAATGATCATTCATCTCTTACCTTGATGTCATCGCGAGGGATACCTCTCTCAGGAGCGATCGGATCATTTGCTGCCTGCATTTCATATCATATAAACATATGAACATATAAAGAAAAAAACAGATTCTAAGCTTATGTGTTCATCACTCATTGTTCAGGGGATTTACCTGAATGCAAAGCAAGGGTATACGGACATGTTTTATAACTTTGGAGCTGCTCGACTTGAAATAGTACTCATCCACTGATTTGAAACCGAATGACACTGTTACATGACAGAAGAAAACAAATGATTTGTAGCTGTGTATGCCCTCATCTTATCAAACTATCAATGACAAGAAATAAGTGGATGTAGACGAAACTAACCTCGAGTTATGCCTTCATCGAAATCCCTAACCGTCTCAGCATTTGCAGCTAAGGGGATGTTAAATTCACCTCCTATGTCTTCAAAAAGAAGAGAATGTCTGCATAGCGATGAATTAGTAATGTGACAAATGACTAAACTGATAAGAAGAAAAGATGGTGAAGGCAAACGAACAATTACTTGCCAAATATTCTACGAAGAGATCTCGACAGGGCCTTATCATAAACATTGTTAAAACCCTTATGGAAATCTTCATCTGCTATAACCAAATCAAAAGGATTGCACAACGAAACAGCAGCAGAGAGAGGACAGTTAAGAGATTCCTGCAACAACAACAAAACAAATATGATAAGAACTTACATACATGGATTCCAAACTCATGGGTATAAAGCTAACTATAACTAACCTGACCCAAATAGTTAACAAGAATGTTGCCTCCAAGAGACCATCCTGCAGCATACAAATTAGCTTTTGGGAATTTATTTCCAACATGAGCAATCACTTCACCAATGTCTCCTAAAAACGAAGCCGAGTAGAACTGCATTATCAGTATCATAACACTTCAGTCTACCAACTTCACAACACTATCAAAATGAAGCTAACTGAGACTCATCAGTCATCAAAGGAAGCTACTTTATGAATCTAGAGATCAAACCTGAGGAGTAGTAACAGGACTATCTCCACAACCACGGCTATTAAACACTACACAACGCCATTTTTTACTTCGAGCTCGTAACAACATATGTCTAACATACGAATCTTGGCTTCCTCCTGTTAAACCTGGCTACACAATTTTCAAAAAAGTTTTTGATTTTTCACTCAAATTACACACTTTAGTTTCGTTAATCAACTTAATTCTAGTGCTATTTGAGTGTGTTACCAACAAAATTAGGATCGGAGATTCAGGAGAAAGGTAACCATCATCGCCGGCGACCCAATCTAAAGCAACAGAGCCGTCGTCTTTAGTGCGGAGACACTCACGGCGGAGTCTGACGGAAGGAACAGAGCGGTAGAAAGCTGCGTAGATTGTCTCCACGTGGCGGTTAAACCCGGTTAGAGGAAACGCATTGTACGGTTTGACGAGCGAGTCCTTGAACGCCGGCAAGAAACGATCGGTTCCTCCGCCGATAACTTCGAGAGAGCTGTGGTGGTAAGTGCGAGACATTTCCGGGAGTTTTGAATTCGCGGCGGAGAAAACTGAGAAACGACGGCGGAGAACACGAACTGTAGTAATCGGCGGCGATGATGTGGCAAAGGCGATTCTCGCCATTTGCTTCACCGCGACGTCGTATTTGGGTAACAGGATTGGGGGCTATCTTGCGCGTAACTGACAAAAAGCAAAGCAATATACTTATTTAGTTATTTATTTATGTGGTCGCGGAAATTTAAACTAATTTGCAATTTGTGTCTATGATTAATTTACTTAACGAATATAGACCCTTTGATTATTCGATTTATATTTTTAACCCTGGCAAGCGGCCCTTTTTGTTGCCCACTCTCTTATCTTAACTTTAGTATACATTACCAGGCTGATCCATTAAAATTACATAGAAGTTGTTTGTTTGTTTTTCCTCCAGATTTTGTTTGTTCATCTATTAAAAAGGTCGGTTCATTCAGATAATTGCATTTAAAATGTTTTGGATGCAGTTGAAAATTAAAGTTTGGACTTTGGATGATGTACCATTTACATTTTAAATTAAAAAAAATTGCAATCGAAATATTCGTTTTATGATAACTGCTTTTTTTTTTTTTTTTTGGCAAAAGCCGTAAAATGGTGTCGTTCAAACAACTGATATTCAACTATTTAAAGACAAAACGTTAACATAGCAAAACAATTCATTATGCAGTGTTGACCAAGAAAAGCCATATAATGGATGCAATTTGCGTATTTTGAACTGCATAATATTAGAAACTTTTATAAAATTATAATCATCAAAAACATATATCTATATATTTATAAAGAGAGATATAAGCCAGAGATGATATAAAATATTAAACATATGAAACATCAAACATGCATATACATAGTCGATAATAACAAGTCTTTGGTGACATTCGTTCTCTGATACAGCTAGGTCACTGAAACAGGAGTGAAATATCTGTTCCAAAATCTGGGTCATCAGTAACATCAAAGATGTTCGCATTTTTGGGAACCTTTGATGGAGGAGGAGGGTTTACGTAATCCTCATTACCAAGTACTGGGTCTCCCCTTTTGAAGATAGGATCTTTTCCAAGTCCTAGGTCAGGCCAAAGCCATTCGGTACACACAGAATGGTGCATGGGTATTAACCTGTTTGAAAGAGACTGTGAGATGAGAAGATTGAAACCTTTTTCAACCAGACCATGAAGAAACACGCACAATGAAAGGTTAATATCTCCAATGATTATCATCAAATTTTTCCGAACATTATTCATAACCCAGGAAGATAAGCTATCACAAATAGCTCCACGTCTCGCACGTAAATCTCCTTGAGGGATCTGATTGAACTTGATTTCTTTGTTTGATTTTAGACCAACAAGGTACTTCTTTGTATCACCAAAAGCAATGATTGACACCTCACCATTAAAACCCGCAGACTTGAGGGCGTTTCGAATGTTGTTCGTAGCATCAGCAGCATTGAGACCATCAGGGAGCGGACAATCCTCAACGTCCCAGAAGACGCATGTCTTAGCCACTGCCATATTTTTTTTGCCTAAACAAAACAAACACCACATCGTATGATCATGTTACTATGAAAATCGATCAGATGAACTTGATTATATCTATTAATTTAGTATGACATTGATTATATCCGCTTTTTTACTTATTACAAAATCGATATGATGAAATTCAGAACCGATTAAGTCAGCCTAATCACAAATTCACTTCAAATCCCAGCAAAAGTATCCAGATGTATACAGTTGACCAAGAAACACACAACCTCAACACAGGATTTTGAGGAAGAGATAGATAGTGATCATACCGGTGTAATCGTCGTAGGAATTCATGTTTTTGACGGACTGATCGTGATCGAACCTTTTTTTAGAGACTGTTGATGATGTGATGCTGCAGATGAGAGAGACTTAGACCATCTCCATTGGAGGAGAGGTTTTACCTCAATTTATAATTTAGTTAGATACCTTTATCATATTAAAAATATTAATATTCATAATTAATTTAGACTATTAATTAATTTTATCATATTTATAATTTAATTTAGTTAGATAGGTAAAAACAATCTATTAAAAGTTAAAACCTATATAAAAAGTGTCTTTTTAAGTCTCCATATGGCATCAAATGACAAATACACTATGCTGTCCACATTAATATTCTTAATCATAATTTAGACTATTAATTAATTTTATCATATTTATAATTTAATTTAGTTAGATAGTTAAAAAAAAATCTATTAAAAGTTAGAACCTATATAAAGAAGTGTCTTTTAAGTGTCCATATGGCATCAAATGACAAAGACACTGTATTGTCCATAGTCCATATGGCACAAGAGTGTTTAAGGGTCTTTGTAAGTGTTGAAGATTATTTCTAACTCTCATCCCTTTATATTTATTATTATTATTTAAATAAATTAAAAAAATGTTATAACTACGACGTCGTTTTGGGTTCACAAATATGGATAAGTTTGGGCGTTCGGATATCGAATTGGATTCGGTTCGAATTTTTTGAATTTTGAATTTTTTGGATATTGACTTTAACATCCATTTGAGTATTTATAAATTTCGTATCGGTTTCGATTTGAATAATTCGGATTTCGAATCGGTTTGGATATGATTTTCGATAACCAAAATTAAATCAAAAGTTATTAAATAAGGATATATTATGGTAAACTGAAAAAGAAAAAAAGAAAATAAAAAACGCAAAGATTATTTATGTGGTCGGGAGTTCTTTAACTAATTTGCAATTAATTAAAGTTTTTGATTAATTTGTTTAACCAACATTAGACTCTTTGTATATACTATAATTTTACATTTTTAACCCAGTTCAGTGGCTACGCCAGCCCATTAAGACTACATATAGAAGTTGGTGGTTTTGTTTCTTCCTCCATATTTTGTTTGTTCATGTATATTAAAGAGGTCGGTTCAGATGTAGCAATTAGATAAGAAATTAGTTGAATTCAAAATGTTTTGGATGCGGTTGAAATTTAAAGTTTGAATGTACCAATTATATTAAAAACTACCAAAAATCAAATATATTTATTTTATAAATAATTTTGTATCCAGTATGCTGAATGATGAAACAGTGACATTAAATCTTATATTTTTGTTTTTGTCTGCACCAATAGGAATAATGGTTTTTAAGAACGGCGACGTTTTCGTGTAAAGTGCGATCGATTAACGATTTTTGAGGGCTAAAACGTAAACAATGCAAATCAGTTCATAACGCGGTGTTGACCAAGAAAAGCCATAACGTAAACAATGCAATTTGTCTATGCAACTGTGTTACTTATTTAGTAGCTTTTGAACACTTCGTCCACGTGAAGTCAGTCTCTCAAATTAGTATCTGACTTTTGTTATAATCCATTATTGGAATATTACTTATTTTTACATGGTTCATCATTTACAAAAGTGTATATACATATATATTAAGTCCAAAAGGTATTTTTAAAAAGAAAAAAAAAAAAACATATGCATCTGATCTGAGTAATTTGATATAAACATAATTATCCAAAATGCAAATATCATAAAATTCAGATAACATTTTATTTATTCTTATAAAACCAATATAAATGATCATATCATCCATTCTTATAAATATAATTATTCGTTATTTACTTGGAAGAATTATTCAACATAACAAACTAAGAATTAATTAGTAGTTTATAGAACTACGTAGCCCGTTTGTATGGAGCTTTTCCAAAAGCTAGCCTAGGCCAAAGCCATGCCGTCGATGACTCCTGTATCATCTTCTTAGATGGTGTGAGTTTTTTGGATTTAGTCAGCTTCCTGTTCTGATGAGCAATCATAGTATTATATCCACATGTCTTGAACCTGAACGTGGCAGTCGCGAAATCGCCATCCGAGGTAATAAAAAGCATGTTGCAAGGGGGTGGATTGTCATACGCCCATGAGTGGATGGAATTAAGGAGGCGCTTGTCACCCGCATCTTTCCCCGAATCTACGTGAGTGATATGGATACCACGTTCAACAAGTGTGTCATGCTCTTGCAAATACTGGACATTGCCATAGCCGCGCATAACGATATCCCCCGTGTACCCAAGATTTCGCAGCGAAATTTTGATATTAGTGAAAAGAGAAGACGGACTACAATAGGTAGGAACATTGGTATTTTCAAAGTCCCACATAATAATTGTCTTGGAACTCTTGTAATCTAGAAGAGTAAACCCCTTCAAAAATAGATATGTGATTAGTAAACTGAAGTCTCTAATTGAAAAAAAAATATAAAAGACTACATTTATATATAATTAAGAAATAGAGATACCTTGAAGAAAAAGGGCTTCTGTCGCATATACGAAGATGACGTTATTATGTCATTCAATTGTTTCTTCATAGAGGCATCTAGTCAATTTAATTTCTTAGTTAATAAAAACAATAAAATTATTTGATAAAAGAAAAATGAAAAAAAAATATTTATATAAGAATCTTACCGAAAGCAAATTGCTTCGCACGATTAAGACAATATTTTAACGCATCCTCGTGTGAAGAAGAAGATTCTGGTGGAGAAATAAGGTTAGTCCAAAACTTCGAAATGGAACTTGGATCAACAACGCTCGTGTATTTACAACAAGCCTTTCTTTCAGTTTCGTTAACCCAAAAGCTTTTCCGGTAATCCTCCGGCCGCTTGTCCTCGAATAACTTAGCAAAATACGCTAGTTTGAGCCATTCCTCGAACGAATCAGAAGAGGGGATGGGGATGAGCTACTCGTTGAAGCAAGAGATGAACTACGACGAGCGGCTAGAATTTGAGGAATAAAATAATCACAAATCCCACACACAAAAAAAAAAAAAAAAAAAAAAAAAAAGAGGATAGAAATGTAAAATTATACCCTTGTGTACTCCACTGCAAACGTAATAGTTATCAGCCATGTATCCATCTCTTCCAAGTACGTTAACGTTGGTCCAAGCGTTAGGTGAAAGTAGAACTCCTTGCTTTTCAGCTTTCTGTGAAAAAACTTGACAGTCTTTCCCTCTCAAAGACGAGAGAGCCTTGACAAAATCCGAGTCTTCTGAGATAGTTCCCACAATAAGCACCAAATTTGATGGTTCAGGATGATCAATCACCCAAAATAGAGAATCCACCAAAATCTTTTGAAGTCTCCCACTTCTATTTCCTGAAATCATATAATAACCGAACGGAGTTAAGAAGTCTCAAGACGCAAAGTACTAGCTAGCTAGGCCTATCAAGAGAGCGTTCGTGAAATATATATAATAGAGAAATTCACCTGAGCGTACTTGATTGAACTTGATTCCGTTTGGACGTTTTCGGTCACCCATGATCCTTTGTGCATCACCATAAGCATTGATAGAGACTGTACCCTGTAAACGCATAAGGTTCGCCAAGGTCCGGCTAAAGTGTGCAGGGATATCATCAAATTGGATATCATCTGGTTTCGGGCGATCATCAATGTCCCAAAACACTGTCGTCGTCGCCGCTGCAAAACGGTAAACGAGATCGATGATTACTGAAAGTCTATAGAGATCATTTAAACTCAATTCTTCCTTCATTTACCTTGGTGTGTCTTGGAGGGTCGTTGAAACATGGCTTCGGACAAATTTAGAGATCACTAATACACTTTCTGATTTGGATTGTTGTTTTTTTTTTTTCTTTTCTTGTTTCTTGTTTTTTGTTTGTGTTCTTTAGAACCTAAAGAGTTGTTGAATGTGATCAAGTCTTCATGTTATTATTTTAGAAGAGTCGTATATTATATAGTTAAGTAATTGATTTGTGTTATGTATAAACTATTCGTATCACACACCGAAGAGATACGAATAGAGTCAATAACTGCAAAACAGTTACACATGTATGTGTGTGTCTCCACATTGGGTTGTCTCCTAGAGACGTGTCCTTTTGTCAAAGTGTGTCATGTAAACCTATAAATACAGTTTATATATCTAATAAAAGTGTGTGGTTTTTCGTTTACAATAATCGAGTGTTACAAAAAGAGTAAAATACTTTGAGTGTAAAACAAAAACAGAGAGAGAGACAAAAAACAGAGTAAAATCTGTTGTTGTCCGATCCTAAACACTTTGAGAGTTCAAAGTCTTACATGGTATCAGAGCCAGGTTTGAAGAGTTAGATTCTTTCGTTCAAAGTCTTACAAGAGTATGTGACCTTTTATAGGTATGGGAAGCAACTTCTTCACTAAGCTTAACTTGATCAGGAAGTTAACCAAAAGTTAAACAAACTTGCGTGGAAATGATCACTAATTTATTCATCCAAGAACAAGAAATCTAGACAGGGACTTGTCATCAACATTGTTAAAAGTTTATAAACCTTGTAAAAGTACTCCACCAAAATCAAAAGGATCGCACAACGAGACAGCAGCCTTCGGTTTCTTGTGACATATCAACACAGAATTTTTAACCATTCGTAGCAAATTTTAACGCGTCTTACGTAAAATTTATAGAAATGGGAAAGCAACTTCGTCACTAAGCTTTACTTAATTAGCCAGTTAGTAAAAAAGGTAAACCTTTGTGGAAGTACTCCAACCAAGTCAAAAGGATTGCACAACGAAACATCAGCTTAGGTTTCTTGTGAAATCAACATAGCCAAAAAAAAAAACAAAAAACCTTTTTAACCATTCGTAGCAAAATTGTTACTTGAATCAAAGTGTGGTCCGTACGTTAGGTTTCTTGTGAAATCAACATAGCAAAAAAAAAAAACAAAAAAACCTTTTTAACCATTCGTAGAAAAATTGTTACTTGAATCAAAGTGTGGTCCGTACGTACGTGTAAATTAAGTTGTGATCGTTCTCTTTGTAGCACAAAAAGGAGGAATCATACAGTTGTATAACAGAGGTAAATTGATTGCATTCTTCATAGAAAAGCTTCCACTTCACCATCTCAATAATCCATGGATACCTTCTGATGCAGCTCAGCACTTTAACAGTTTCTTGCATACTTTCTAACATTAGGCCTTTTTTTTTTTTTTTTTTTTTTTTTTGAAATGGTCTTAATTCTTCTAGTTATTGGAAACTCTATTTGCTGTATATTACCAATACATATATTCCCAACAATTGCAATGTCATAGAAGTAGACAGATTTGAAACCAAAACCTATTATGTAGTAAAGTGTGTATATTAACAACATATTTTGTAATAAATTGGTAAATTAATTTCATATAAACAAGACATGTCTAGAGTTGTATATAGAGTGTACATCCATGTCCTAATGATTATGATTCCTATCTATAATTGTAAGAAGAAGTCCTAATAAGTCTGTTAATGTCAATAGATATAGCATGAAGAAGGTAAACTCCAAAAACTGAAGCAAGTAACAGAAACCAACACGAGAGAGCCAATGCGGCCACGACTTGGTATTGGCTACAGAGGTTAATTACCATCACAGGCTTGTCCATCGGCAGACTAAAGCGGTTCAGTTTCACTAGCTACAGAACAGGCCACAGCCCAAAGAGAGAAACGAGCTGATAGTACCTGTTAACAGTGAAGAGAGCTCACACAATAAGAAGAATGCAGAGCACGTTTAGGAAGATGAAAGCGAAACTTTCTTTTGAAATTGCTTACGAAATCACCGGCGAAAACGATGGAAAAAGAAGTCGTAAATCTTTTGAGGGAGGAGTTTCACTAAGACAAGAGTATGTGTCGGTCAAGGCAAGTAAGATGCTCCATGGAGTAACAATTGCCATCACAGTCGCCAAATAGGTAAAACCAACAGATAAAACACAGAACAAAATCAGTTCTTGTGAATTGTTTGATTCATTATATCTCAACATGTTTCACCAAATCAGCCACTAACTAAACAATCAAGAGACCATGACACCAACCAAAACAATATCCTCAGAGTAACTTCTGATTATAAAAAAAAAAAAAAAAACTTTTGATTCAATCTAAACCCTATTCTCAAAATGATTGATGGATCAAAAACACTAACCCATATATATGGAGTTTATTTATTTTTTATTTTTTTTAATGATCAGCAAATTAGGTTATTGATTAAGCAAACCCATATCCAAAGTTTACTCCTTCTTTGATGATCAGATTCATCAAATCAATCAATTCAAACTCAGAATTCGATAGTTAACGAAGAAATTTACAGAAACCAGAAACCAAATTCAACTAGAATTCAAGGGGAATTTGTTACCAGAAGGTGGTGAAATTATAGAAATCTTAATCGAAACACATGAAGATCAACGAAGCAGCTGAGAAAAAAGTTTGGCCGAAACGGAGAGCGAAGCTGGCACTAGTGCCGAACGACCCCGGCACGTCCGATTTCAAACCTATTTCTTCTCTGCTTCATCATCGTCCACAAGAAAAACTCCTCAACTGATTTTAACTAAAACTTCATTTCTCAAAGATTTATTTATAACTGTATATATATTACTTATCGAGCTACTAAGAATTTGCCACTGAAATTCTCGGGTTTAACTAATGATAAGCACATAGCCGAAGTGAACCGGTGTCAACTAAGTTAAAGATAAAAAAAAAAAAAAAAAAAAAAAAAAGATGTGGTTTCGTTTCTAGAGAAGAACTAAGAGCAATGGTTTAGTTGGTTTACCTTGGGGGATCTGCTTGAACACTTGGTTTAGTTGTTCGATTTTAGACCAACAAGGTACTTCTTTGTATCACCAAAAGCAATGATTGACACCTCACCATTAAAACTCGCAAACTTGAGGGCGTTTCGAATGGTGTTCGTAGCATCAACAACATTGAGACCATCAACGTCCCAGAAGACGCATGTCTTAGCCACTTCTGCGAAGATATTTTTTGCAAAACATTAATTATTTATTTATTTAGGTTGTGAGCTCCATAAATTTAGGGGGGTTGGTTGGGTAGTTATATTAGTTTATTGTCATACTATGATCTACAATACTACTACCTTTATGGTTGAACAAAATTACGTAGTACAGTACGTACTGAGAGTTGGATATAATTAACAAAAATTATAATTTATTACTAGAAAACAAATTATGACAAATTGCTGAAGTTACATATGCTTATACGATATAGGAGTACAACTTAAGATTAGAATTCAACTTATATCTCTTATACGATATAAGAGATTGTTATGCGAATGCCACGTTCTAATTGTCATTATATAGTTAAGATTACTTGAAGCTAAACTAAAAAAAAATCAGGAAAAAAGAGAATACTATTATACTATACTGGAAAAAGGAATGATAGTTCTGTTTACGATAATATTTCATATGATGGAAAAAATGGAAATATATGACAAGGAAATTTTGATGGCATTTGCTGGAAGCTAGACCCACGAAAAAAAAAAAAAAAAAAAGAATAAATAAGAAATAATTTCCCACATGAACATTGTCAATAATGAAGAAGCTAAAGCTGAATTAACCAAAAAAAAATGTTGGTATATTAACTTTTTTCATAATATTTTGTTTTCTCTGGAAGAATTTTCCAAAACTGCGAGGCTACTTTTCATTTAATGTTCAGTTTCTATGAACAAAAAAGTGACCAGTCAGTAACTAACCAATTCTATCCCCAAGCTCGAACGCTAAGCACGTTTTGGATTTTTTTTTTTTTTTTCCCTCTGGGAGCTGTAAACCAATGAATCAACTACATGTAATCAACAGACATAAATGATCTTGATCTTGAAGATGTTCAAAGCTTTGTTAGAAACTACTACTCTGGTACGACATTATAAACTCAATTAAAAAAGCCTCGATCGGTTACTTTCATCGAGAGAACCAGAATTAAACCAATGCTAACCAAGACTAAAATTCTAAGCAAGTGCTAGTTAACTTAAATCAATCTTTATCCAGTTTAGCTGAAATATCAAATTGTTACTAGATTTTGGATTATTTTTATTTACTAAAATCATTAAATTTTAAATTGTAATTGTTAGTTAATTTTTTACGTTTTATTTGAAGTTTAAAATTGTATAATTGTATTTTGATTGTTAGTTCTACGATTTAATCTGCGGTTTATATACTACACAATAATTTATTTTTGTTATAAATTAATTTCACCAATCCAAGATAAAAATATTCGGAGGATGAGCCAGAATTTATTACAAAACTTATTAATATCCGTTTATATTATTAGGTTGTACCAGTTTGTTTATAATAATCATGTATATAGAGGTTTCAAACAGGTCAGTCCACATTTCTTTTTTCATGAACCGTAGCAGGTCAACCCGCTAAGACCGTGGTCGTTAAAGTTATGCCCAAGCATGTCCTCAACCTAAATTTTATATTAATTATTTAAAAAAAAATTAGTGGCAAAGAAAAAAAAAAAGAAATTTTTAAAGAACTTGTAATATTGATATTTTGGAGTTATCTTAATTGGTATAAAATAAATTTCCTCACATTATCACATATTTCACGTATTATATATACAAAACTTTGTAAAAATATTATTTATATATAATATATTTATTTTAATCTTATATTTGTAGTTTTTGGGATAACCCGCCAACCGCATACATATCTTACTAAAATCCGTAATCTCGATATACTTTATTGTAATGATCATCTTTTAACGGTACACCACAGGCCTATATTTTCTATATAAACTATATCTTTAGAAATTTATTACTTTTTAGTATAATATACTGATGGTTTTAGCGATGGATTATTGACATTTTAAATTTATAAGAATATCGATCATAACCCGTCCCATAATAATTTAAATTTATTAAATTTTATTAAATAATATATTTAAAACATTTATAAAAAAAAATTAATTGCTATACAGAAATCTGACTGTTTAGGAATTTAATTTTTTTTTGTATTTTTTAGGGATTTTATTTGGTAATGTTACTTTTCCACAAATCTTGTTATAGATTAAATATTTTATATTTAGTAGAGGAACTCTTTAGATTTTATATATATTAAAGACGGAAAATCTGGAGGAGTTTTTAAAAAAATTAAAAAAATTTGAAGTAATTGAATATGATTGATTGAAATGAATATAGAGTTTTCAATATTGGAAAAGCGAAAATTTGTTTAGTTTTGCAGAAAATTAGGTTCAGAGGTGGAGATAATTTAGGAAAAATATATTGGATTAATAGAAGAATATTTAATTAACATACCTTATTTTGCATATTTCGATTTTTTGTTTTATATTCTTTTAAAATGTATTTTTATGGTAATGGCATTGATGGTAAATATCTTTGAACTCCAAGCCTTCTTTTCAAAGATACTGTGAAAATAATAATATAGATGGTAAAGATGAAGATCTGTTACGCGCTAGTTAACTATCAGACCTCCATCTTTACCATAACAATTTGATATTCAATGAGCCAAGTGCTTTCTTTTTTAATTCTTCTTCGATGTGTGCCTTATACTTGTTATAATTTATGGTGTTGGATTGGTTAGGACATTGGTGAAGCCGAATACTTGTTATAATCTAACAATAAAAGGCCTACATCTAAATAGAGCCCATACGTAAATATAAAACTAGAAACAAAAAAGAGGTCCGTTCAAAACATTGGTGTCGTGATCGTCTCAAAGATGGGCTGCATCAGTCCCTCCAGGTTAGAAAGAATCGACCTCGAATCTGAAATCGTCCAAAACCATCCTTTGTCCACCATTTCATAATATTTTCGCTTAAGAGCTTCGTGACGTTTCTTTTTCCGCTTCAAGTGCAACGTGCTAAAACATCCTCCACATAGAGTCTTTGTTAAAACAATTGTGGCTACAAAGCTAGTGACCAAAAGATCCTCTTTTTCCTTAGATCTTTTATCCTTGTTTGGTGAAAATAGACACATGGTCACATGCACAAGGGAAAAAACGATCCTTTCTAAACAAAATGCGTAAGAAATCACCTGGATCAAACACCATGTCACGCCGCTGATCGTTTCCTGCTTTGCCCGTTGAAGCTGCAAAAGCCAAAACCATTAGATTCTATTGATTTTAACAAACAGTATCTTAAGAACAAACTCTTCTTATGAAACTTTTATTGCTTTAGAAAAATATCTCAAAAACTAAACCTCTCCAAACTCTCTAATCTCATAAGTTGTGTCACAACCTTGACACCTCCTTATATATAGAGAAGCTTAACACAAATTCCTAATCATAATAGAATTAGTTATGTAGATAACTCCTACATAAGTTAGAGCTAATCCTATTCCATAACTTGGTAGGATTAGTCTTTTCTCCCTTTTATCCTTACTTGTTTTTCAAGCTTATGCCAACATTCTCCTCCTTAAGCTTGATCTCTTCTTTGATTGTGTCCTTTACACCAACAAGTTCTCTCATCTCCAAGAACTTAATCCTCCCTAATGTTTTTGTGAGTATATCAGCCTTTTACTTGCTCCCAGGTACATGCTCCACCTCAACTAGCCCATTCTCAACACATTCCCGAATAAAATGGTAGCGTCGATGTATATGCTTACTTCTACCATGGAAGACAGGATTCTTAGAGAGAGCTATAGTTGATTTATGGAAAAAAGATTGTCAGCTACACCAACTATACCACAATTCATGACCACACATGCGAACTTTAAAAATGTATACTCAACTACATGAAGTATATGTATTGCATGGCCACATATACCAACTATATAATGACATGTGCTCAACATCACGATCATTTTATTCCGGTACACCGTTCTTCGGAATCCGGTGTTGACCAATATTGACCGGCGTTGACCAATATTTGACTAACAAAAATAATCAAAAAAAAATTTAAAAAAATTTAGAAAAAAAAAAATAAGAAATTTTTTTAGGAATTATCTAATAAGAAACCAAAATAAGAAATTTAATTGAATTATTTAGGAATTATCTATGATATTTTATAATTAAAAACATATTTGTATCTAATATAGAGATATATTGTTATGTTTCACTCATTCAGTTTTATAATAGTTACTTTTTTTTCAATTTCAAAACTTAACCAAAATTGAAAAAAAAATCATTCATATGATATTAAAACTTAAACTCAAACCAAAACATCTTGTTGTAGTGAATCAAATAAAAAACCACTTATTTTCTTCTTACATAATTTATTTATATACATCTATAATATTATTTAATATTCCCAACCACAAAAAAAAAATATTTTCTACAATAAAAAATACTTAGAACCAAACCAATACATGTCAAAATCATTAGAATTATTGAAAAAGTTATATACTCATGGTAAAATAAATGTTTTATTATCTGAAAATATTATTAATGATTTTTTATTTCACTTTTATTAAGTTTTGCAATAAAAAAAACTAATTATTATAAGGTTGGATGAATATAATTAACATATACAAAATATAATTTTACAATGAATATAAACATTTTGTTAATTTTTAAACTCCATAGATAATTCAATAAAAGAATTTTCTTATTTTTGTTTCTAACATTTTTTTAAAAAAGTTGAATATTTTGGTTGGTCAATATTGGTCAACGCCGGTCAATATTGGTCAATACCGGATTCCGACGAACGGTGTATCGGAATAAAATGATCGTGATGTTGAGCACATGTCATCATATAGTTGGTATATGTTGTCATGCAATACATATACTTCATGTAGTTGAGTATACATTTCTGAAATTCGCATGTGTGGTCATGTATTGCGCTATAGTTGATGTAGCTAGCTATCTTTTTTCTTTGATTTATTGTCAATCCTTATCAACACCTTCTCACAATCTCGTCATGTTATCTCCCCAAGAAGCTCCTGAAGCCAAATGGCCTGTTTTGCCACCTCTGTTGCCGCCATGAACTCTGCCTCACAAGAAGACATTGCCACGGTGTCCTGTTTGTGCGAGCACCAAGTGATCGGGCAATGGTTGAAATAAAAGATATGACCTATAGTGCTCTTCCCATCGTCCTCATCAACATTATGGCTGCTATCGCTGAAACCAACTAACCCTGTTTCATCATCCCGAGTCCGACTAGTTTCGCTGTAGCCAACTAACTCTGTTCCCTTTGACCGATGTAGTTTAGTCCGAACGTGAGTGTCCCTCGCAAGTATCTCAGTACCTGTTTCAACGCTGCTCCATGTGACACTTTAGGTTCACGCATGTATCTGCTCAACACACCTACACAGAAAGAAAGATATGGTCGTGTGTGTGGCAAGTATCTAAGGCATCCAATGTTTCTTCTGTACACTCTTTCTTCGATTCCTTCTTCCTCTTGTGACTTAGACATTTTCAAACCAGATTCCATAGGCGTGAGTACTGCATTACACTCCTTTAATCCTGCTTCCTTGGGAATCCTCCCAGCATATCTTCTTGTTTCATCATAATACCATTCTCATGTTGCATTACCTCGATCCCAAGGTAGTATGAAAGTTTACCAAGATCACTCATTGCAAACTTTGCAGCCATCTCAACTTTAAAATCATTAATCACTTTCAAGCAAGATCTTGTGATAAGTAGATCATCAACATACACTGCCACCAGCAGAAGATGATCTTTCACCAGCCTGCGATACAGAGAAGCCTCCTTCGAACATTTCTCAAACTTTAACTCTTTCAAAGTTTGATTTAATTTCGCATTCCAAGCCCTTGGTGCCTGCTTTAACCAATACAATGATTTCTGTAACTTGTATACCTTCCTCTCACTACCTGCAACCACAAAACCAATAGGCTGTGAAACATAAACTTCTTCTCTCAGATCGCCATGAAGAAAGGTTGTCTTAACTTCAAGATGATGCACTTCCCATCCTTTTGAAGCAGCCAAAGCTATAATCAGTCTAATAGTTTCAATACGAGCCACTGGAGCAAAGACTTCATCAAAGTCTATACCAAAACGTTGAACATAACCCTTGGCGACTAAACGTGCTTTATATTTGTTAATACTACCATCTGAGTTTCTTTTGATCTTGAAAACCCATTTTAAACCGATTGGTTTTTCTCCTGGTGGAAGATCAACTAACTTCCAAGTGTTGTTCTTTACTATTGAAGACAATTCTTCTTGACAAGCATCACGCCATACCTGCAGTTCTTTTGCCTCTTGATAATCCCATGGTTCTTCATCGAGTGTAAGTAACAGCCTTTCACTTTCTAGTTCTGCTAAGAAATCATACTTCTTCTCGAGCTCAGCTAAAAGGATATAATCTTCAAGATACCCTGGCTTGACTGATATTCGTGAGGACCTTCGGAGTGTAGCCTATGATCCAACATCCTGTAATTGTTTTCCATCAATCTCTGTCACATCTCTCGCAACAGACTCCTCTTCTTTACCAGGACTAGAATCCTTATTCAACATGGTAAAACTTTTATCATCGCATATCTCATCTCTTCCTTCCTCAGACTCCTCTGCTTCTTCAACTTCAATCAAGTCTCTTATGCCATTATTACCAAATTGTCCGAACACAATCTTGAACATACTTGAGTCGATATCAGTCTCATTACTATTCCATCTCCAACTTGTATGTTCATCAAAAACGACATCCCGATTCACAACAATCCGCTGCTTTAGCAGATCAAGTAATCTATAAGCCTTTGATCCAGGTTCAGTGCCAAGATGTACCAAAGCTCGAGACCGATCATCCAGTTTTTTCAAGTGTTGATTCTCTATTTTAGCATAACCAATGCAACCGAACACACGTAAATGTTCCAGATTCGGTTTCTTGCCTTTAAACGCTTCATACAAAGTTTGTGCTGACAAAGCCTTTGTTGGCACTCTGTTTATGAGATAAGTAGCATGTCTCACCGCCTCTCCCCAAAAATAATTGGGTACTTTGCATATGTTTAAGGATGCTCCTAGTCATGCCTAGTAGAGTTCTATTCCTCCTCTCAAGAACACTGTTTTGTTGTGGAGAATAAGGAGCTGTGAGATGTCTTTGTATACCTGAAACCTCACAAAAACTTTTAAATTCTCCTGACACAAACTCTCCACCACGGTCAGTTCGAAAAGTTTTAATTGCAGCTCCGGATTCTTGCTCAACAGTTGCCTTAAACCGTTTGAACCGTTCAAACGCATCACTTTTGTCTTTTAAGAGCAGAGTCCACATGTATCTTGAATGGTCGTCTATTAAAACAAAAATATAACGATTTCCAACCGGTGTTGCAGGTGAGATAGGCCCGCAGAGATCACCATGAACAAGTTCAAGAACTTGTGAAGCACGATACGTTGCTGCCTTTGGAAATATATTCCTTGATTGTTTACCGAGCAAACATGAAGAACACAAGTCCTTATTGACCTCAAAGCTTGGTAGCCCTGTGACCATATTGTTTCGTATCATAGTTTTCATTCCTTCACTCTCAATGTGTCCAAGTCTAGCATGCCATCTTGAGGAATCACTAGTGACTTTAAGCTTTAAGCAGCGAGTAGTAGTTTCGACTTCCATAACCACCTTGTATAAGCGATTCTTGGAATGATTAGCCCTTACTAGTAGCTTGCCATCTCTATCATATACAGTTAAATAATCTCTCCTCATTCTGACATCACAACCAGACTCTGTTGCTTGACCAAGGCTGATAATATTGCTCCTAAGGTCTGGTATGTAGTAGACGTCTCTTAAAATCTTCTTCTCACCACCATCACAAACAAATAAGATCGATCCCTTCCCTTCGAGAGTCGTCACCAAATCGGACCTTTCCTGTAACATTCTTGTCAAGCTGAAAGAAATAACTAAAATGTCCACACATATGATTGCTGGCTCCATTATCTAAGTACCAAACGTTGTCTTCTGCTGAGTGTTTCTCGAGTTTATCTGGTTTGACCTTCTGTTCGTTTAAGTACACAACCTCATGCATCATTAATTCATCAGCTTCCTGGGTATTGACTGCTTCGTTTTCCTCTGTTTCTTGAAGTTTCAGCAGCCTATCTGAGCAGTTGGATGCATAATGACCTGGCTTGTCGCATCTAAAGCAAATAATCTGAGATTTATCTTTCGGTTGATAGCCAATACGTCCACGTCCTCTTCCTCGCCCAAATCTTCCTCCAAATCTTCCACCGCCTTGTCCTCTTCCTCTGAAACTCCCCATGTTTCCTTGAAAAGACTGAGATTCCATGTTCGAATACATAAGTTTTCCTTGATCATCCTCTTGTTGATCCTCTTTGTCACAAATTCTCTCTTCGTAGGCTTTGAGTCTGCCTACTATGTCTTCGAAACTAGTTGTGTTTAGATCAAGCACTTGTTCTAAAGCCGCGATGATGTGTATATAGCGCTTTCTTGGTAAGCTTTTAAGAAATTTCTTTACAAGCTTTGATTCTTCTATTTCTTCCCCTAACGCTGCAGATTTAGTAGATATCTCAGACAATCTGCCGACAAAATCATCAATCTTATCACTTTCTTTCATCTTCAATCGATCAAAGTTGGCCATCAAAGTCTGTAAACGTGCTTCTCGAACCCTATCAGCACCAACATGTCTTGTTTTCACCGCATCCCACACAGCTTTTGCAGTAAGAAGTTTACCTACTTGTAAAAGTAGAGCCTCGGGTATGGACTGGAAGAGAAGTCCTTGAGCCATGTCATTCTTATATTGGTTCTCGGAGCTAGATTCTATAACTTCCCAGACCTTGTGAATTCGTAACAAGATTTCCATCTTCATGGACCAGACGGTGTAGTTTGTGACGTTGAGCATTGGACATTGAATTGAAGAAGAACCACTCTCTCATGCCGTATTTGTTAGGGCAACAATAGCTCATGCATCTTTTTCTGAATCACCCATGTTTCTACCGTAGACTTTGTCAAGAGCGACTTCTCTTGGTTTTGAAGAATACGGTTACTCTCTTTAACTTCACAGATACTTTGAATGAGAAAATCAATAGATGCTTTGATACCAAATATTGATTTTAACAAACAGTATCTTAAGAACAAACTCTTCTTATGAAACCTTTATTGCTTTAAAAAAATATCTCAAAAACTAAAGCTCTCCAAACTCTCTAATCTCTTAAGTTGTGTCACAATCTTGACACCTCCTTATATCTAGAGAAGCTTAACACAAAGTCCTAATCATAATAGAATTAGTTATGTAGATAACTCCTACATAAGTTAGAGCTAATCTTTTCTCTCTTTTACCCTTACTTGTCTTTCAAGCTTAAGCCAACAGATTCCGCTGACGAACACCTTGCAGTTCTCTAACAAAATTGACAGCTTTTCTACGACAATGTGACATTGACTGTGACTTCGACATCATATCGAATACATATGTGATCTTCTCTCCCACCATAAAACAAGTTGTGTAAGATAAAAATTTTGAGATGAAGCTGACTTGTTTACACGTCAACAACAACTTGCTTGGTCCGCAAGCAACAACACCCCTGCACCTAAGTTTTGTGGAAATGTGTGATAGTGAATTACGAACACCTCTGTCTATCCATGTAGGCACATTATTACGCACCAAAAATGAATATTTGGCATTAAGGACCTGGCGGTGGAGCAAAATATGGACCTGCAACACATCACCAGCAGCAATTACTACACCCAAAGTACACATAACAACAAGCTGACCCTTCTTGTAGCGAAGGTAATCCCCAAACAACTCCTTAGGTCTGTTCTTTGTGATTTTTGTGTGAGAAAGAAATGGGGCATGCATATCCAAGCTGTAATAAAATAACTTCCAGATCAACACAACGACAACCGCATTTGTAATTTGCTCACCCACCACGAACCTACGCTTGTTAGGAAAACAAGCCAAGATGAGGCTGAATTTTCCACACGTTAATAGCTTTCTTGATGCGCAAGCAACGACAATCCAACAAGAAAATGTCGTAGACATGTAACAAGGACCCGAACAAGGAAAAACAACTCCAATTACCCATTTAAAAACTGTGACCTGCAACTCTACGGAAAACGGTATGGCTGTAACGCTAGAACAATCTCGAAGGAGAAACACAACAACACCCCTATATGATGTCGACGTCACATCAACAAAGATAGGATCGGAGATTCAGGAAAAAGGTAACTATCATCGCCGGCGACCCAATCTAAAGCAACAGAGCCGTCGTCTTTAGTGCGGAGACACTCACGGAGGAGTCTGACGGAAGGAACAGAGCGGTAGAAAGATGTGTAGATTGTCTCCACGTGGCGGTTAAACCCGGTTAGAGGAAACGCATTGTACGGTTTGACGAGCGAGTCCTTTAACGCCGGCAAGAAACGATCGGTTCCTCCGCCGATAACTTCGAGAGAGCTGTGGTGGTAACAGAGCCGGCCCACATCCAAGCATCAGCTTGCGGCCGTATATATTATCTACAAAATTCGGCTCTGTTTTCTCAGAAGCTTCTTTGGTGTAGTGGTGGTAGGAGTGTTAGTGAACTATCATGCATCACGAGTTCAAACCGCCGGTGGTAGATTTTCTTTTATTTTTCGTCTTTGTTTTAGTAAACATTAAAAAAGTATATATATTATTGCATATAGTCACAAAAATTCAGTTTTTTTATTTTATTTGATTGTGGCCCTCCAAAAGTTAGCGACGGTTCTGAGTGGTAAGTGCGAGATATTTCCAGGAGTTTTGAATTTGCGGCGGAGAAAACTGAGAAACGACGGCGGAGAACACGAACTATAGTAATCGGCGGCGATGATGTGGCAAAGGCGATTCTTGCCATTTGCTTCACCACGGCGTCATATTTGAGTAACAGGATTGGGGGCTATCTTGGGGGTAACTGACAAAAAGCAAAGCAATATTTATCTGGTCGGAGAAATTTAAACTAATTTGCAATTTAAGTCTTGATTAGTTTACTTACACTAAACCCGCAAAATCACATTTTCCTACTAAAAATGCAAAACACGAAAACTCGTTTTCCCACCAAAACCGCAAAATTACGTTTTCCCGCCGAAACCGCAAAATTATATTTTTCCGTCAAAACCGCAAAATCACGTTTTCCCACCAAACTCGCAAAATCTCGTTTTACCGCTAAAACCGCAAAATCTCGTTTTTCCGCCAAAACCGCAAAATCTCGTTTTCCCACCTAAACCGCAAAATCTCGTTTTCCCGCCAAAACCGCAAAATCTCGTTTTCCCGCCTAAACCGCAAAATCTCGTTTTCCCGCCAAAATCGCAAAATCTCGTTTTTCGCCAAACCGCAAAATTATGTTTTCCCGCCAAAACCGCAAGATCTTGTTTTTCCATCAAAACCGCAAAATCTCGTTTTCCCGCCAAAACCGCAAAATCTCGTTTTTCCATCAAAATATACAATAAATAATATAAATCATATTTGGTACCAAAAAGTTAAATATAAAATTATATATAATATAAAGTAAAATAAACATCACATAAGATAAATAATTCGGATCCCCACGGGTATACCCACAAAACTAAAAATCCATTCGGGTTTATCCACTAAAACTTAAAACCCATTTTCAAACTTGGGTTTTTTCTGGGCAGGTTTTTTTTGGGTTTGGACTGGGCTGGATTTTTTAACCCACCACAACATCCCTAGACGTAACTGACAAAAGCAAAGCAATATTTATCTGGTGGGGGAAATTTAAACTAATTTGCAATTTAAGTTCTTGATTAGTTTACTTAACGAATATAGACCCTTTGTTTATACGATTTTATTATTTTAACCCTGGCCAGCGGCCCTTTTAAATTAAAAGGGCATTAATATACATTACCCACTCTTTAAGTAATATACATTACCAGGCCCGTCCAATAGAAGTTGTTTGTTTGTTTTTCCTCCAGATTTTGTTTGCTCATCTATTAAAAAGGTCGGTTCAGATAAGAAATAAAGTTGCATTCAAAATGATTTTTGGCAAAAACTATAATATGGTGTCGGTCGAACAATTGATATTAACCAAGAAAAGCCATAGAGGATGCAATTTGTATATTTTTGAACTGCAATTTAATTTAGTAGCTTTTAAACACTTCATCCACGTGAAGTTAGTCTCTCGAATTTGACCATTTGTATGTAGTTACTCCCTCTGTTTCATATTAAGTGTCATTTTAGGCTGAAAATTTTGTTACAATGTAAGTGTCATTTTGTATTTCCAATGTACATGTTTGGTAAATTTTCCAATTTTATCCCTACCAATTTAATGTATTGTCCAATAGAAGAAAATAAATAACATATTAATAAAGGGTAAAATAGAAAATTTAATGATTTTCTTAATCTGTGTGAAAAATCTTAAAATGACACTTAATATGAAACAGAGGGAGTATTAATTAGCAGAATCAACTTTATATGTGTAAATAAAGAGAAAGTCAAAGTTTCTCAATTCTCATTATGAATATTTACACATTTAGTAAACCAATATATATGGGAGATATGATATGAAATATTAACATACGAAACATGCATATATAGTCGATAATAACAAGTCTTCGGTGAAATTCCTTCTCTGATGTAGCTAGGTGCCTAGGTCACTGAAACAGGAGTGAAATATCCGTTCCAAAATCTGGGTCATCAGTAACATCAACGATGTTCGCATTTTTAGGAACCTTTGCAGGAGGAGGAGGGTATATGTAATCCTCATTACCAAGTACTGGGTCTCCCATTATGAAGATAGGATCTTTTCCAAGTCCTAGGTCAGGCCAAAGCCATTCGGTACACACAGAATGGTGCATGGGTATTTGACCTGTTTGAAGGAGACTGTGAGATGAGAAGCTTGAAACGCTTCTCAACCAGACCATGAAGAAACATGCGCAATGAAATGTTCTCTGTAATATCTCCAATGATTATCATCAAATTTTTCCGAACATTATTCATAACCCAGGAAAGTAAGCTATCACAAATAGCTCCACGTCTCGCACGTAAATCTCCTTGAGGGATCTGATTGAACTTGATTTCTTTGTTTGATTTTAGACCAACAAGATCGTGAACTCCACAAAGTTGACAACGACCTTGATAAGGACGAGAACTGCGATTATTTTTGTTGTATGATTGGTTCCAGGTGTGGCCGGAGTTGTTGTGATTGGTGTTGGCATTGTTGTTGCGAGGTTTGTTGTTGTTGTTGGACTGACGGCTGAAATTATTGTTGTTAGATCGATGAGTAGCGACATTTGCAGTTGCGGGAAGGAGAGACGGAGTAGCAGCAGCTGCGGAGAGAAGCTTTGCTTCACGAGTGCGGAGACGTTCGTGTACGTACGTAATGGGAGGTGTAATGTCACGACTTTCAATTTGATCAATGATGGGTTGATATTCATCAGGGAGTCCATCAAGAATGAGTTCGACCTGTTCATCGTGGTCTAGAGGCTTGCCCAGATTGGCAAGAGTGTCGAAACGTGTAGTCATGCCCTGAATGTACTCATCAATCGTATTGTCACCTTTCTTCCACGCCTTGAGCTGATCGCGTATTTGTTGAACATGTCCCCGACTCGGTTTTCCGTATGTGGCCGCCAGAGTTGTCCAGATCTCGGCGGAGGAGGTGGTTCGTGAGAGAAGAGGCTGAACATCAAGTGATATGGAGCCGAGGAGAGCACTGTAAAGAAGATTATCTTGTCGTTGCCACAAGATGAACGCAGGATTTGGAGTTACGCGATCGTTGGTGGTAACGGTTGCTGATGGGACTTCGGTGGAGCCATCTAGATAGCCAACAAGACCGTAACCAGCGACGAGAGCACGAACCTGCAATTTCCACATCAGATAGTTTGTGGAAAGCAGTTTAGTAACGTTGGCCATGTTGATGGTGAGAAGAGCAGAAGTGTCGGTAGGGAGAGTCTGTGAGTTGAGGTTGGACAGCCATGACAACAAGGAAGAAGAAGAAGAACAAAAGCAAAAGAAGAACGTAAAAAAAAATATATATATATTTAGAGATCGTATATGGCTCTTGATACCATGAAAGTGTTTGATGTGATGGATATCTTATTGAGTACAACGGAGTAGCTATATATACAAGAGAGATAGTTCTAGACTATTCTAAAGAAAGTAATTACATAATCTTATTTACATAATTGGAAGATATGATTGATTCTGAATATGTGATTGAATAAATCATGGATCATGATTTATCCTTAATAGGTACTTCTTTATATCACCAAAAGCAATGATTGACACCTCACCCTTAAAACACACAGACTTGAGGGCGTTTCGAATGTTGTTCGTAGCATCAACAGCATTGAGACCATTAGGGAGCGGACAATCCTCAATGTCCCAGAAGACGCATGTCTTAGCCCCTGCCAATTTTTTGCCAAAACAAAACAAACATCAGATCGTATGATCATGTTACTATGAAAATCGATCAGATGAACTTGATTATATCCATTAATTTTGTATGACATTAATTATATCCGCTTGTTTACTTATTACAAAATCGATATGATGAAACTCAGAACCGACTAAATCAGACTAATAACAAATTCACTTCAAATCCGAACAAAAACATCCAGGTGTATACAGTTGACCAAGAAACACACAACCTTAACACAGGATTTTGAGGAAGAGATAGATAGTGATCATACCGGTGTAATCGTCGTAGGATCTCATGTTTTTGACGGACTGATCTGTTGATGTTCAGATCGGTACAATTGAGATATTTAGTTCGGTATTAAATGGGGGGGTCGAAATTCTCTTTATTAAACTGAAAGGTCGAGCTACAATCCGAATTGACGAGCTAAAAGGCGATATAAAGCGGAAAATACGAGCTGCAAGCTCGTAGATTTGGTTCTTTATAAACTGTTTTTCTTGTCCTTTCTCTCCAAAAAGTATCCTCATTCGCCGTACACAGTAACCCACTATTTATAGGTTACTGTGTCGGTTCGTTTCTTGAAAAGACTATTATACCCTTTAGGGATAAAATCCATTTGGACATGTCTTTGGGCTGGGCCTCTTGTGGGAGAGATCCACCCCTAACAGTATTCCCCCCCCCCCGCCTTCAGTTCGTAGCTTATGCGAAAAACTCTGTATTGCTTTAATAATAATTTGGGGTTGCTGAGTCTGGTGGACGAACATCGGGAAGTCAGAGAGTCGCGCGTGGGGTGTCCGTTTTTTTGGGAAAGCTCTCCTCATCACGCGTTATTTTTAGCGCGCGTGACGTCCGAAAGTTGTAACGTCGCACCGATTCTAGACTTGTAATGATGGCTTCGAGATCCTTCCCTCTCTTGCCTATAATGATCGAATCTTTTTTTTAGAGACTGTTGATGATGTGATGCTGCAGATGAGAGAGAGACTTAAGACCATCTCCATTGGAGGAGAGGTTTTAGCCCAATTTATAATTTAGTTAGATACCTTTATCATATTAATATTAATATTCATAATCATAATTTAGACTATTAATTAATTTTCTTATATTTATAATTTAATTTAGTTAGATAGTTAAAAAAAACTATTAAAAGTTAGAACCTCTATAAAAGTGTCTTTTAAGTGTCCATATGGCATCAAATGACAAATACACTGCTGTCCATATGTCACAAAGAGTGTTTAAATGTCTTTTGAATGTTGAAGATTATTTCTAATTCTCATCTCTTTATGTTGTTTACTATTATTAAATACTCCCTTTGTATCATAAAAGAATGATGTTGTAGGATTTTTTTTATCTCACAAAAAAATGATTTTTTTAGTGTATTTAATGCATTTATATTCTTAAAACCAAATGACTAATTAATGTTTTTACTTTTATAATAAATAATTAAATATATGCATGCATTTGAATGACAAGTGTAAAAAATATAAGTAAATGAGTATTAAAAGGAATATAAAACAAAAATAATTATTAATAATATAACAGTTATTATTTTTCTTAATCTTGGTGCTAATCCTAAAAAATCAACTATTATGATTTAGAGGTAGTAAATAAAAGGTCATAACCACGATGTCGTTTTGGGTTCACAAATATGGATATGTTATGCTAAAATGAAAAAAAAAAAAAAAAAAAAAAAACAAAAAAAAAACAAAACAAAGATATATTTATGTGATCGGGAAATCTTTAACTAATTTGCAATTAAAGTCTTTGATTAATTTGTTTAACAAACATTAGACTCTTTGTATATTAACAGTTCAGTGGCTAGGCCAGCCATTAAGACTACAGTTAGAAGATGATGGGTATTTTTTTCTCCTCCATATAATGTTTGTTCATGTATATTGAAGAGGTCGGTTCAGATGTGGCAATTAGATAAGAAATTAGTTGCATTCAAAATGTTTTGGATGCAGTTTAAATTTAAAGTTTGGATGTACCTATTACATTAATGAACTACAAAAGATCGAATATATTAATGACGAAACAATTTTGTATCGAGTATGAATGATGAAACAATGACATTTAAATCTTGTATTTTTTTTTTTGTCTGCACCAATAGGAATAAGGGTTTTTAATGGTATATTTGATTTTGGTTTTTAAGACCATGGCCAGTGGAACAACCCATTTGGATTACTCAAAAATAAACTAATCATATAATAATTATTAAACTAATCAAAGCAACTTATTAAGTACTTAAACAAAATTCATCCTTCTAATAGAGAAACTTTCATAGGTTTCTCAATTATTAAAGCTTTATATACATTTTTCTTACATCTACTATTTCTTCTTATTCAAGCAACAATTTTTTCCCACGTTTTTCTTCTTCTTGACGGATTAAGATGGAACATAAAGAAACAGAGAAGAACTAGAGAAGCAGCTGGTCACTGCTTCGACTATTTCAAATGATCTCTATTAGCTTTTTTAGTCTCCTCGTCCCTCTTTCTTTCCCCTTCCTTTTAGGTCTCTCTCTCTCCTCTTTCTCAGCTCCAGTCACCGTCTCCAGCGTATTCTCCCTTCTTCACCTCCGAGCAGATGACATTTCTGAGAGAGCCAGAGCGACCAGATGACATCTCAGAGCGACCTGTGAAGTACCAACAAAAGAAAATTTGAGAAATAAGAACTGAAAAGGCAAAATTTATCTCGACAAAGTACAATGTGACCTGTGAAGTACCAACTGTGAATGTTGAACCCATCTTTTGCACTAGTCTCCCTGAACAAAGCACCAAACTCACAAGCTTTATTATCCCCTTCCTCTGTTGTAACTTGCCTGTTTTTGTTGAATCAATCACATCACACACAATTCCTGCGCATCATCATCAAATGGGAGCTGAGCAGTGGATAATATGCTCCTGACTGAGTCGCCGTTATGTGAATGTGAGGGACAAAGTATTTACCACATGAGCAGACGAAAGTTCCCCAATTCTAGCTCAACAATTGAACACAAACCTTCAAATCCCAACCAGATGAAATAATATAACATCCTACCATAGTTTCCAGCATAAGAAGCATGTGAATCCATCCCAACTGAAGAATGGAGGATCCGAAAACGAGAAATTGTATATGGGGATTTTGAATTCATTACCCGTTAACTGATTTGGACATGACCCATCCGAAATTGGTGATGGATAAACCAATAGAGGCAAAGAAACCTCCGTCGTTTTTTGGATCGTTAGAAGCCATCAATCACCACCGCTGATTACAGACACAACAGAGTATTAGATCGATCAGCGACGGAGAAGACGAAGAAGGTGGTTCACCGTTTCGTCGAGAGAGGAAAGAGAAAGAGAAAAGAAGAAAATGAGAAGGAAAAAAACTGTGTTTTATATTTTATCGAAACCCAACCAAAAATTGACACGTACCGTGTCTTCACGGTTCCTTCCGATACTTCCCATAGCAACGGTTTTGAGTTTTTGTGGGCCAGTTCTTTTAATTTTTTCTTTTCTTTTTGCTCTAGAAATTGTATGAGTACCCCAAAAAAAACACCACTGCCCATGCTCTAAGAACGGCAACGTTTTCATCTAAAGTGTGATTAAAACGATTTGAGAATTGAGGGCTAAAACGTAAACACTGCAAAACAGTTCATAACGCGGTGTTGACCAAGATAAGTCATAGAGAATGCAATTTGACTATGCAACTGTGTAATTTTGTTAGTAGCTTTTGAAAAATTCATCCACGTGAAGTCAGTATCTCAAATTTGGCTATTTCTATGTGTGGATTAAATAGCGAAATCAACTTTATATCTCTTTAAGGTAAAAAGAAGAAAAGGTCAAAGTTTCTAATTCCAAATTTTTACACATTTTACTAACCAAATTTACCCACTCCCTACTCAGCTATGGAACTCAACTCAACCGTAAACTTCCTCCTCCCTTTACCACCACCACCACATCCTCTTCCGCCGCAGCTATTTCTCTTTACTCTCTTAACTCTACACTCACCAACAACATCTTCTTCGTTATAACTCAAACCGCCACCACCGTTTTTAGCAAGCGCGGAGCTCGCCTTAACCGCTAAAGCCGCCATTTCTTCAGCTCTTAACGGATGATTAAGCCATGTCAACGGTAAGACAAAATATAACTCTCCTGGTCGAAGATCCTCGCTACCAGCAACCGCTAAAACGGCGTCGTCGAAGTCCATATCGTCGGAGTTACAAACGAAGCTCGTAGGATTCTTTTGAAGAATCTGCCATACTTTCACCGGCGTTGAGAACTCTTGTAACGTTCCGTCTGGTAATATTAGCTTCGCCGTCTCCGTTCTCCCAGATTCACGTGAACCGCAAGCTCCCATGTTTTTAGTATAATTTCCTTGTACGTAACCTTTGTGTTTGCCTCTGAATGTAATAACTTGCTGAGTTGACTCGTGACTTCAGAAAGTTTTGTAGATAGATAGATAGATAGAAGGATCAGAAAGAGAAGATCTTGTTTTGTGTTTTGAAAGAGATACAAACTACTCGTGGGGCTTTATATATATACAAGAAGAAGAATAAGAACAAAGTGAGCCTCGTGATTCGGAAACTTCAAGTAACGTTAGACTTTTGTCGTGTAGTGTTCACAATCAGACAGCACAGCTCACGTAATATTATTGTCAAGCATTAAACTACAAAATTACCCTTATCGCTAGGCTTAATATAGAGGAAATGTAAAGGGTATATTGGGGATATGGAGATGAAGTCGTGGCCAAGAAGGAGAGAAGAAAGGAGCAAAGTGTCCACGTGGCAAACATAAGGGAGTTGGGACAGAATCAGAAAGGAGACAAGCTTAGGTGGCCGGAGGTTTGATCTCCGGCGGATGGGGTGCATGAAGCTCGGGTTATGGAGCATCACGTGAAGGCAATAAGGATGAAGCATGGGTAGGGACCAAACGGGTCGGTTCAGGTCCCATTTAGATACATTCGGTTGCGTGGGTCACCTAACTAGAGATTCGGGTGTTCATATTAACTCTATGTACGTGCATCCATTTTTATTAGTATAATTTAATTTTTCGATATATATGAACGTGCATCAATAATGTGAATTCAACTCGAAATTATTGTGTTGTCTATATGGTCCAGAACGCTGTATCGAATTTTTTGTTACATATTATATATATTAAGTAAGATCGATTTGTTGAAGAATATCGCTTTCTGTTGAGCTTTTTTAAAAGATAACTGTTTTTGTAATATCTATAAAGTCGGATCCTTCTTGTGTAACCAAACACAATAAATTAAATCGTAAGCTTCAATTATATGAAGTTACGAACCTCTCTATTATTCCTTTCCACTTTATACTTTTTCCCCAAAAAGAAATCTATTTTAGTTAAACTAACGTTTATGTAACTATTTAAATAGATAGTATGTTATGTGTTTTTTCATATATGTTGTCTAGGATTAGGATCACCCACGTATCACCCTAACTTTATTTTCTAGTATGTGCGCATGATCATTGAAGACAATAAAAGTGATTTTGTCCGATTTCGTTCTCTTCTGATCTTTTATAAATAATCAGAAAGAACTAGTCTCAATTCATTAGTACATTGCAATAATACGGTGTTTATACTATTGTTTAGTGTGACAGAATGTGGCTGCAATAATGACACTATTTTCTAAAAAAAAAAAAATATATATATGCGATGGTTTGGTCGATGAAGAGTAGTAAACCAATGCTTTCGATAAAGTCGTGGATAAGGAGCCTCCAAGTTAGCAAAGAAGAATCTTAGAGAGCAGATGGATCGAGAGAGGATCCACCAAAAGTAAAAGGAAGATCAACAAATCCTTCAAAAACATGTTAGCCGATAATAGCCTCCACAATAATTTTTTTTCTTTTTTAAATTGCTTCTGTGAATTTTTACTATCAAATCAGATATTTTAGTAACATCCTGTATTTATATACACAACAAGTTAGTCTTTCATAAAATTTCAACTCGAAACCATGCAATGAGTAACACATTCGACATTTATAAAATGATATAAATATAAACCCTTCAAGTTTTTTGGTCTATATTTTTATAAAAGTTATTGATTTTGAATTTCATACTTGTGGTCTTTTTGAGGTAAAATAGACATGTGATTTTGGATAATAATAATAATAATAATAATAATAATAATAATAATAATAATAATAATAATAATAATAATAATAATAATAATAATAATAATATGTAATTAATAACAAGTAAAGTCTTCAGAAACATACTAATTAAGGGAATCATCACAGACTTCACAGTCAATCATACACACGCGTACAAAAACTACTAACTACGATGGTACGATATCTTGATAGGTTGATACTGAATGGTTAGATGCAGTCATTTGAAATAAATTGGATGATTAATTATACTAGTAATATAACAAATTTATTTCAATCACTACATATCATTGATATGAGAGGTAGATTAATTGAGTGTTGTTAACAAATTTATGATGTGCTGCCCCACACGCCAATATAATTTATTTATTTTGGTTCATCAAGTCTATTGAATTCTACGTGTTTCAATTTTTAAACACAGACAAACTTATATTTAATTACACATTCTCATGAACAGTTAACACAAGGAGATTCTGATAGATAAGTAACACAATGAATTATCATTATTTCCACGTGAAACACATTAAACTATTTCTACTTGTCATTCAACTATATATTCTAAATTAGAGGGTTACGAAACTTGTTTAGTCATGAAACACAAAACTACAAAAAAAAAAAAAAAACTAAAACAGTCCAACCAATAAATAAATAAAATAACTCTTCGAATACACATTCATTGATCATAGAGGAAATTGTTCCGAAACTCTGATTTTGTCATTTTTCGAGTATTAACTATTAAGATTATATGATTTAAACATGCATAATTTGTTACTATAATATTGAATTCATGTTTTCATAAAAAGAAATTTATCTATTAAACCTTAAAAAGAGAAAAGAAAAGGCAAACATGTTATACACATGTCTATAATCTCAAATAAAAAACTCATATAAAATACCAATAAAATCATCTATATATATATATATATATATATATAAATCGTTTTGGAATTTGAAACCCTAGCTAGAAGAATGGAGCTCTATGTGGACTCCCTTTTCTCCTATGTCGTTTCTTCTTCACCGGTTCAACAGTCTCTTCCGAATCCTCAGTAATCTCTGAATTCTCCATCAGATCATCAAGTTGTGACCCAAGAATGCTCCTAAACTGTCAAATTTAACGATACACAATGTTAAACATAAAAACAAAAAGTGTTACGGACTTTAAAAAATATAAGAACCAAAACAAGACCAAATAATAAATATACCTTGCATTCCATTGAACAGAACAAAGCAGAAGAAGCAGCATCAAGTTCCCATTCACAAACTTGGCATCTACGCGAAACATTGTTTCTAAAACGATGATTATCATTACCACGTCTCTGGTTAATATAAACGATCGGAAACCCATTGATCGAATATTGATGTATATTAGATAAATCCATATATCTTGACATCGTCTCTTTTTTAACTCCTGTCTGGTACGAACTTCTATACGTCTGCAATTTCATCAAAACACAATAAATCATTGTTAAGTATTGTTTTTTTGGTTACCAATGTGGGAACATATATAATAATAAAGCAAAAAAATTGAAATTAGTATAGAAGATATTCTTACTTGAATCAAAGTGTGGCTTTTGTGGTCGGTCTCTTTGTAGCAAGTAAGGCAAAAAGGTGTGATCATACAATCGCAACAGAAGTAACATCGTTTTTGTTTGGGGTGTAGCTTGCATAATTCATGGAAAACCTTCGACTTCATCATCTCAATAAGCCATCGATGCTTTCTGATGCAGTTTAGAACTTCAACAGTTTCTTGCATACTTTCTACCATTATAGGACCGATATGTGTTTATGGAAGCAATTCGATTTTACTTGTGTGTGAGTTGCTTTGAATTAATGTTCTTCCTCAATCTTTTTTTACTTTTATAGAGCAAAATAGATTTTTCCAAAATACTGAGATTAGGATCTATAACAAATTATTTCCTTTTCTCTTCTCTTTTCCAAAACAGAACAGGAAAACTTACGTTTTGTTGAGAGCTTTATTACTTTAAACTGAAATTGGTCAGACTATTGGGCTTATTATGGTTGGTGAAAGTCTCGGCCTATTTTCAAAATAAACTGCTACTTGAAAACGTCGTCGTTCCATTATACAGTACAATGCAATTGCAATGTAAATAATAATAGATCAAACACCATTTTGTTGTAAAGTAAAATAAACTGGAGAATTTTATTTCATATTAACAGGACATGACTAGAGTTGTATGTAAAATGTACATCCATGTCCTATGATTATGATTCCTATCTATATAAGTAACGACGTTAATGTTAATAGTATAAAGAAGGCAAACTCCAAAAATTGAAAAGAGCTGAAGCAAGTAACAGAAACCAACACAAGAAAGCCAATGCGGCCGAGACTTGGTATTGGTTACAGAGGCTACCATGACAGGCTTGTCCACCCGCAGACGAAAGCAATTCTGCTGCACTAGCTACAGAACAAGCCATACCCAAAGAGAGAAACGAGAGTACCTGTTACAACAATGAAGAGAATCACACCATTAAGAAGAAATCACATATCTGTCTTTTCGAGTTTAAGAAGATGAGAGGCAAGCTCAGCTTACGAAATCACCGGCGACGACGATGGAAAGAAGTCTAATTTCTTGAGGAAGGAGTTTCACTAAAACAGAGTATGTATCGGTTAATGCAAGTAAGATGCTCCATGGAGTTACAACTGCCATCACAGTCGCCAAATAGCTATAAAACAAACAGATGAGGACACAGATCATAATCAGTCCTTGTGAATTGTTTAATTCACCAAATCAACAACTAACTAAACAACCAGAAACCAAACCCTAAAAAACCAAAACTTTGGATTCAATCAAAACCTAAACTCAACATATTTGATTCAAACTTCAAAATTCTAGCAAATTGGGTATTGAATAAACAAACCCATATCCAAAGTTTACTCCTTTTTTGATTTTGATGATCAATTCTATCAATTCGATAGTTAAGGAAGAAAATTACAGAACCCAAAATCCAAAATTTAACAAGAATTCGAGGGGAATTTTTTACCAGAAGGTGTAGAAATCATAGTAATCGTAATCCAAACACATGAAGATCAACGAAGCAGCTGAGAAAATGGTTTGGCCGAAACGGAGAGCTAAGCTGGCGCTAGAGCCGAATGATCCCGGCACATTCTCCATCCGATTTCAAACCTAATTCTCTTCTCTTCATCATCATCCACAAGCAAACTCCTCAACTCATTTACTCCGGAAGAAAAAAAAGTAAAAAAAAAAGAGAGGCAAAAAGGTCATACCTGTAAACGCCAAATGGACTTGTGTGCTTCCTCTTTATTCTTCTCTTTTTCTTTGCTCTGTTTTTACAAAATAAAATTAGTTTTATAAACTAAATATAATAATAGTATACACTCACATTTTTTAAAGTCTCTTTGTATTAAATTATTTACTTTACCAAAGCTTTTTAAAATAGTTTCATATTAATGACAATTTATTGCCAGTCAAAAAGACTTTTTTGCAACTTTAATAAATTGGTCATGTTTACCAAATTATAATATAGATGGAATTATGTATTTAGAAAGAAATCTTTTAGCATAACATATTTTTGTGATTACTCTTAATAATACAAAAACGCAATTATTATCAAGAAACAGATGGAAACAAAACTGGCTGTTTTTAGTTGTTGATTCTGATTTTATATAATTGGTACTTTGTGTCATGATGACTTCTTTTTTTTTTTTTTTTTTTTTTTGTGCGTGTATTCAAAGTTCAAAGTTCAAACTACTAAATTTAAAAACTTTACATTTTATAATACTTTCTTATTCTTTGAATTTGAAAATAAATTGAATTCTTGTGTTGTGTGTACCTAAATTGACACTCTATGTGCTGGTACCAATTAACAAACATAGTCCAACCACATAATAATATAAACTTTAGTCAACTATTGTAATTATTATAACGAGAAAAAATGCAACAACAAATACATTATACTAAAACATACCATCATCAGTTCATCACTCACACCCAACTCGATTTCACCTAAACTCTAATCATATCATATAATCATATAAATAAAGAAAAAAATAACTTAAGTTCTAATAAATTCCTATTTGCATGATAAATCACACGGCTTGTAGTTGTAAGTTGTAACTAATACGTAAATCAAACTTCGTTGTCTCGTTCCAACTTCCAACCCATGTTCCATTTGTTACGGTTCATTAAACTTGCGTGTAGTAATTTTTTCTTTTTACTGATGTTATTGATAAAGCTTGAAAGGATATAAGGTGGAATACAACTTAAAATCGGCGGAAAACAAAGATATTCCCAAAATCTAAAGCCAAAAAATAAAAATAATAAATCAGTGAACAAAAGATAAATTCCTGGATGCAAAAAGCAAAATCAATAATAAAGACTATTAAGTAGAGAATTTAGACCCTAAAAGAAGATGGACCCTTGAACTAAAGACAAAAGCAACAAAGCTAAACCCTCAAACAAATACAAATCTTAGGAAATAAGACATGTTCCTCTTTTAAACCACATGCAAGTGATAAATACTAAGGATGTCCACTGCCAATCCGAAGCTAACTTCAACTTTCTCCTACCCTCATGAGAGCCGATCTCTCAAAACTATAACCAAAGACTTCATAACCCAGCTACAAAAACCCGAACACGCTTCTGAATACGACGATGACGACACCGCATCCAAAATCGTATTCGGTGTCGTCACCGTTTCTAGCATACGGTTAGCGAGAGGTTAGGCTTCGCTCTTTGTCTAACCTCTCGCTAAAACTGAGCTCCAACAAGGAAAATAATAGATCGAGAAAGCTATCAACAACAACAAACAACAACCATGAGAAGAGCCAACTGCAAACCATGAAAACTAGCATATCTTCTAACAAAACGAAGGCTAACCTTAGAAAGGGAACAAGCCTTATAGGAATCAATGGCTGCAAGAGTGGACCAAGGGTGAGAGTGAGACAAAGGCTGGGCGGACATAACGCAATCACAGCCAAACAAACACAAACGACAACAAATCGATGAGAAGCACATGAACGGAACCAAAGGAATGGAAGGATCAAGAAAATATTTTATTCTTCGAGTCGCACCGTGGAACTAGTAGCTCTTGAATTACTAACATTAACTTGCAACCACTAAACCCAACATAATTAGCCGCTCTAACGCAACCACAAAACCCAAGGTCGAAACTCTAACCAAACCACAAAACTTTCCAATCAAGGGCCAAAATTCAGCCACACCTACCACCAACAGAAGAGAGGAAACTTACCATGGAGTGTACAAGCCACACAAGTTAGGAAAACCAACTGAGAAAAGAGACAGGAGACAACCACGTCACAGATCCGCTCAACCCAAAGAGAACCAACCCGTTGAGAAAGGAACCCAGAGCCCATGCCATGACAATAGCCCTATGGAACCTTCTCATAAACACTTAAGCACAGCGACGCTTCAGCACCAGCTCCTTGGTCGTTAAGACCAAACCACCATTCTTAGATCTAAGAGACCCCAACCAAAAACCCAACACTCCAAAGCTCGATCGAAAACTCCGCTCACTAAGCCTCAAAGGAAAGGAAAGCTATAAACGAGACACGAAATCCAACGGTGGCATCTAGGGCACACCAACCGCCAGATTCAAATGTAACAGAAAGAAGAGATTTCTTTGGTTTAGTATCTTTAATAATTGGTTTAGTTATCTATTTTAGTTTGTTTATCCGTTTTAGAAAACACATTAAGCGTAACCTTTCCCCATTAGCGAGAATCAATCAAACAAACAACTTTTATCTTCTTCTTCAATCTCTCTCGTTAACATCATCATTCATCATTCATCAATCATCATCATCATCAATCATCAAATCCCAGTTCTTTGAGTTGGTTCTTCTTCCTTTGTAACCAGCTCTTAGTCTTTGATTTATCCTTATGTCGTTCTCTTGGTGAGAGCTGATTTGGGATTTATTTATCTATACTTATATTGTTTCATTGGTATCAGAGCATTCGAGATCTCCAGACCAAAATCTCTCGCAAACAAACATGATTCCTAAGAAATATTCATGTGAAGAGATTTATGAGAGAATGGAAAAAGGTTTATGCAGCTTTTGTGATGAACAAGATTCTCTTGCTCATCAACAAGATTCTTTTTTTCTAGACTGCATAGATGTATGTATTAATATTCCAAAATACCACTTATATGTTTTAGATATAATGAATATAAGCTCGTAAAAAATACAATGTGTTTGTCTCATCAAAACGTGCCGCTCGTTTATTCTTATTATCATATTTTAGATAATTACTTTTATAAAGTTTATTAGATCCATACTATACTATCATCTTTAAATTTACTATATTGCGTTATTAGATAAACATAATTTTGTAATAGTTTAAAATATATAATTTCACAAAGATAATATAAAAGACTATGAATATTCATTTTTTTTACAAAAATTGAAATCATTAATCATCACTTCAAACTGATAAATATTATCACTAAACTCATCTTAGTAATATTTCACCACCAAAACAAAATTTGTACAATAGAATATGTATTGTTTGATTGGATATGAATATGCACTGTTTATACAAATTCCACTCGCAACTTTTGGAGTCTTACTAGTTAATAAAATGGAATGCTTTGTAATACCAATTAACAAATTCATTACAAATAAATAAACATAGATTTGCTCATTGTATTTATTTCTGCCCACAAGACTTATTTGACTTCTTTCCCCCAAATTGATAAACATAAAGACTTGATTTTTTTTTTGTCTATTTTCAATGGCAGTATTATTTCTTAGTAATAATTACTCCTTCTATATCATAAAAGATGATTTTATAGTATTTTTATATAAATTAATAAAAACATTAATGTTTAGCTATAAATGCATTTTATTAATAATAATATATTTCATAATTATTAACCAATAATAATTCATTAAATTATTTAATTTAATTTTCAATTAATGATTATTAAAATTTATAATTTTAGCATTAAATGATAAAAAAAATTTTTAAAAAATCAATATTTGTGATACAAGAAAAAATCATAAAAGAACATCTTTTGTCATCTCGTAGTAAACAAACTCTGTCCAACCAGAGCCGTGCCTACTTGAAAAAATAAGAAACATTTGCCTACGACCTAATTATATTTTATGTCAAATTGTAGGTACAATTAAAACTTTCATTGCAGTCATGTAAGACCAAGTGCATTAGCGTATCTTGTTGCCGTCCCACCTAATTAAAATGCGAAATTTAAATCGAAATGATATTAATAACGAAGAAACGTATCTACATATGGGACGTAAATTCGTCCGTCCTCCATAACACGTGGCGCCGTCTTATTTGGTGAAGTTTTTTTGTGGGGTGAGACAAAAAAATCGAGGGTTCGACTCATTTTGTTTTCTCCGTCTTTTTTTCTTTATGCTCTCTCTCTCTCAACGGCGGTTTGATTCCGAACGATGTTTTCCTTGAAACTTGCCTGAATCATAGGGAAATTTGCCGTCAATTTGCTCTCGCCAGTTGCAATAGAAAGAGGTATGTGTTCGTGGTTCATTTCCGATGGTAGATTTTATAGTTTTTTTTGATGTATTATCTTTTTTGGGTTTTAAGGGATTTGTTTATGTGATTCGATCGATTTGTCTCTGAATTATGATTCGATTGTTGAGTATCTGTGTTTATGTACCACTTTCCCTCTGATTTTAATTTCGATTTAGGGTTTCATAATATGTTTTGGATTTCGATTTAGGGTTATGATTTAGTTTTTAGGGTTTCGATTTAGTTGATTGGGGTTCGATTCATGGTTTCGATTTATTCTCCTTTTAGTTTATGATTTTATGACTATCATAAAATTGGTTCCAATGTAACGAATTTTTTTGTGGGGATGCAGATTTCAAAGGATAAAGTTTTGGCATATGGTCGGATATCGAAAGGGATAGCAACCGTTAGTCAATCCCTACATGGTAAGGCAACCAAATTTAACCTATTACTATAGGTTGATCTGCTATCCGTATTCTTGTATGTTAAAGGGAGTTTAACATTGTAGTTGTTTGTTGTTGTTTAATTAGCACATTTCCATTAATATCACTGGCTAATTCATAATTTTCTAAAACAAAAGTTTTAGTTTATTTTTTCTTTGTATTCGTCCATTCACTTTTTCGTTTTCTTTTATCATTTTTTGCCAAATCCTTATGTTCTTTGATGTGTATTTGACAACTTTAAATACACAAAAACTATGTTAGATACCATAAAAATTATATGTTATTGACTTTCTAGAAATTCTTTATCTACTAGTCACAAAAATTTTAAATATTAATTATATATGTTTTTCACCATCTATTTCCAAATTAGTTAGCATATATTTTATTATATTAACTAAAAAAAATATAAATATGTGATCATTTTTCATGATAAATCATAACTTGTAATACGTACGTTACGAATTACGCTCGTTCCCATCCATGCTCCATTTGTTACGGCTCATTTAAGTCGCATGTAACTAAAAATATTGATTTAACTAAAACTTGATTTCTCAAATTATTAATATTATTCTTATTACTATTATTGATAAACTAACAAATTATTTGCTGATCGATTTATATATTCTATTTATGGAGCATTAATAAATATTGATAGAGAGGTTTAATACAGTTATACAAAAGTTACAAATTATAAAAATCACTCAATCTGACCGTACCAAACCCCTTGGATCTTCACATCTTTAGGTACCTTAGCACCCAAGTCAGTATCGGACGGCTGAAGACTCTCAAACACTCCGATCACTTCACCTGTCTCGGGTTTGCTCTTTGTAATCTTCAATGTGATATCTCCAACAGACGCTGCTGTGTTCTTGACATTTTCCTTCGACAGCTCTTCCTCGTCTCCTCTTCCTCCGGCAGGCAAAGCCACTGCATTATCGTACCCAGTGGATCCACCACGACCTTTTGGGTCCAAGAAAGACGAGCCACGGTACGATGGAACTAAGAACTTTCCACTGAAGTTTTCGGGTTTCCCTGAAGCCTCCAGCTGCTTAACCGTGAAGAGGAACGGCACTCTTTCGCCTCCTGGAAGCTGAACTGTGACAGCTGCGTAATCGATCCCATCTTCTTCCTTGAACTTCACGCTTCCGTCTGCACCAACCTGGTCAAATGACAACAATTCAAATTGACATTAGTTTCTCTTGCGGTAGAAGCAAGAACTATAAACTGAGATCGGATTAAGATTGAAGACTAACCTCGAAGGGTCCTTCGATCTCATCGAGCGTGTAAGTGAGACGGGTCATGAGCTTGGTGTTTTGGAAATCCGGCGGCGCGTTCTTGCTGACGCTCTCTGCCTTGACGGTGAAGGAAGTGGGCTCGAAACAGAACTTCTTGCCTGTGTACTTACCAGGTTTGAACGAGAAAGTCTCAGAACCACCGTCGATAGTGGGACACTGGTTCGCCGTACCGGTACCCTTAACCTCCATGTAAGTCTTGCTCTGTATCTCGTCGTACGTTAGCCTCTTTGGTGCTCCCTCCGCACTTGCCCCCTTCATTTACCAAAACATAGTTTTAAAAATACTAAACCTTATAAGTAAAAATGCTAATTGAATCTACATATCTGTGACATAAGAAAACCACTAAATTCAAATCGATTTTGACATCCAGTAAAGTTGCAATCTTCAGTATATATAAGTTATGATACATAGGTAAGCACTAAATACAAGTCACTTAAGCTATAAGCTCTAGCCAAGACAAATACTTAAGTTTAAGTTTGTGAGATTAATGGTTATATGAAGTTATACCGAGACGACGAGAGCAGAGGTGGCGAGAGCGAAACCAGCGACCTTGGCGGCTTCGGAGCATTTTCCAGCAAAGTCTTTGAGGTCAGAGTGGAGAGAACAAGTGAGCCTAGCAGATGAAGAATCCAGACCAAAGGACTTGGCCACGGTTTGGTTTGATCGGAGATGAACACTGCGAGAAGGAGAAGAAGAAGCGGCGATCTTAGCCGGTTGAAGAAAAGTTGCGGCGGCTTGGAGAGAAGTTGCCATGGCGACAAGACAAGTCTGAGATGTTTGTGTTTGGTTGAGTTGATAATGCGAAGTTGAGTAGTAGTAAGTAATAATCAGAGGAGAGATTTTGTTTCGCTAAGATAAGGTCGGATAAGTTTTAGAAAAATTTCCATTGGATTTGTTTTGAGAGGTATGGTTGATTGGTAGCCACGTGTCTGAAGCTGATGTGGAAATTTTAGATACTGTCCCAATCTGAATTTAATGACGTGGAATGCATACACTTTATTGGTTATTGCAACGATTCAAAACCGGTCTGTAATAAACCACAGGAGAGGTATAACTGACTACTCGGTTATTATGCTCGCCTTATGCATTCTCATGTGACCGCCTAGAGCTTGGTCGGTCCATAACATTTTGAATCGGATATTGAACACTTTATACAAATGAATCCCAGTTGATTTGAATCGCATAATGAATACTATCACATGTAGCAAATTAGTTCTTCTTTAATTCAAAAGAAAACATAATTTTAACACCATAAGATAAGGACTGTTTGCTTATGGAAAAATTCCCAAAAAAAACCCCAACTTATTTTTATTTCGACATTTTTGTTGACCCAATATTTTTTTGTTGGAATAAAAATACATGATATAATAAATTGATGACAAAACCTTGTTTTTTAAAGATTGGTCAAATCAAATATACGATTTAACAGACGTTAACATGTGTGACGGAATAGCTAAACTGGAATTAAATTTTTAGAAGAATAGTTTTTCGAATATATATATATACATAAACCATTTACCTGCTTATATTGATATATTAACGTAGTCTAGTGGTATAGTGATTGTTTTGCAACTACCAGAATTCGAGTTCGAACCCTCTTTATACCAGTTTTTTTTTTTTCCCAATTTTTCCTCTCTCTCTCAAACCTTCTTCTTCGTTCTCTGTTACAAAGATGAGCAGATCTTGAAAGAGAGAATCTACGGCGGCGTTAATTCGCTCTCACCACCACCACTGTTAACAATCGCATATTGACTAGAACTAGTTCTCTCTTTTAACGTGACAATCGCATCCTTGATCATTTGAAAATCTCAACAACACAAAAACACCAAAACCAATTTCCAGATCTAAGAATCTAAAACCAATCTCCGATGAATCCACAGCGCCGTTACCGTCGATGGAGGCACTATTCTATAACTCTATATCAGTCGTCGTCACTGGAGTTTTAAAAAATAAAAATAAATCAATATAGGTTTCGGAGGAGGGGGTGTGGAACCCCAGATTTTATTGGTTGCAAAAACAAACCTCCATATACCACGTTATTACTTCAGTACAGCTATGTAAACGGATTATATATATATGTTAAACAATGTGTGAATAAAATTTAGTCCGGTTTAGCTATTCCGTCACACATGTCAGTATGTTTGATTCATACCAATCAATTTATTATATATGTATTTTTATTCCAACCATAAAGTATTGGGTATTAGAGGTCCAAATAAAAATAAGCTCGGGTTTTATTTGGGAATTTTCCCGTTTGCTTATATGCATTGAAAGGATAAGGCCTACCAAGTAATAATAAGAATGTAAGAACAAATAAAAAATAAACAAAATGCTTTGCTTGATAAATCTCGAATTCATGAAACAAATTTTACAAGTGATCTCTCAAAAGTTGCCAATTCACTCAGTTTAATGAATCCACCGTCGCCTCTTCTCGTTCCCCACAGCATTGAAATCACACGTACAGGGTAATGCTTCTTAAACGAACAACATCTGTTATGTGATTCTTAGAAGGTACGTTATGCAAACATATCAAATAGCAAGAAATCAAACTACATACAATAGTGTTTGTACTTCACTATTATAAACGAAAATCAATTCTAGGCAAGTTAATACTACATTCTCCAAAATTATGTCTTTCGATTCACCAAATACAAATTATGCGATTCAATACACAATAACGATATAACTTCTAAATTAGAATAAACAATTGATAATTAGGCAATCAATACAGATTAAAAAAAAAAAGAAGATGCAACTCAAATAAAATCATTTGGAATTGGTTTGTGTCTAGAAACAGTAGATTGTAATGATTGAAATAAATTAAGAAAAAGGCATTCAGAATGAGTAGGAGGTATATATTCATCATGAAAATCAGATGACAATAAAACAATCCTCATCATGCCCTTATTTCTTCTTCGATTTTCAAAAAAACAAATCAAAAGCTTTGAAAAAAAATTAACCAGAAGAAAAAAAGGGATTCCTCTCAGACAAATGCCTCGTTTGTCCCCATGATTTAATGAATGGATTTCATCGGACTCGTCATCTATGTTTCTTCATCACTGAGAAACCCCCTCTTTTTATTTTTTTTACTAAAACTCGTATATCTAAGATAGTTATTCAAAAAAAATCCTATAACCAAATCCTAGACTAATGATATGAAATCGAAAACAAAACTCAATAACAAAACAGACATCGTAAAAAAAAAAAAAAAAAATTGAGAGACGATTTTAATTTGTGATGAACTCCGAGATCGGAGATGACTTATGATTTATAAACGGCGGAGAAAGGACTCTATTTATAAGGAACCGAACTAGGGTTAGGGTTTTAGGACGTTCCCCCTTACTTATAAACGACATGAAGTTTTGTTATTTAATTTTAAACAGCGTGTAGTCCTCTTACTTATAAGGATTCAAAACGCCACTCATTTTGCACGTGAATACCTGAAGCGGATTGTCTGTCACGAGTAAATATTTTTTTACAATAGATTTATAGTTCGGTTTGGTTAAAAAAACGTGACCCTGTGGTAGATTTGATTTCTAATTTTATAAAAACAGAGTGTATCGTCGTCTACTCTCTTTTTCCCTATACCATAACGACAAGCATTCCCCGACTGCATGCATATACCAAACAGAATCCATAACCAAATTTATTACACAGCAATATATTTTAAAAGTTTGGTTTCTTACACTGAGTAAAAAAAAAAAATGAGATTCTTTATGCATATGGGAACATTGATTAGGTACGCAACATTAATCACATGAAAGGAACACCATAGAGATTCTTGCTCTGCTCGAGCTCGACGATGTAACACGCACGAAGTTTATTGGAGGCAGGCGAGAGCAAGAAACACAGCTTTGCAGAATGGGAAGTAAAATGAGAGATTATGTGACACGGACGATTAGAGCCCAAACGGGGTAGACTAGAAGAAGGATGATCCCTAAAGTGTTTGACACTCCACGGGGCTGTGTGAATGAATTCCTAAACCCACCGGATGCTCGGATATGTTCTTGAAGAAGGTAACATCCGATGAAAAGGTTGATGACAGTACCAATCCAGGTTCCGCGTATATGGTGAACAAGGAAATGTGGAGAAACTACTAGCAGTAGGATCAAAGAACCCGGCATCTCAAGCCAATCTGACATTTGTATACAGTGATTGTATGAGACAACAGTAGTACATATTATGCAAATTAAAGAAGGTAAAACAACAACATGAAAATATAATGGAAGTATACATCACCTGGGAAATGCTTAGGGAAGAAAAGTCTGAGTACAACTGCAACGAAAGCAATCCATTTCCCAACATCTCCACTGATAACATCACCACATGAAAAACTTTCAATTTAGCCAATGCATATTTATAGGCACAACTATCTTTTTAAAACAAAGAGAAGAAGAGGATTGTTTGTTGTTACCTGAGAAAGTTAAAAATGACACTAGGAAGGCTAAGGAAGATGTATGGTATTAAGAGTGATGTAAGCATCTTCGTTTTCCAATTAGTACGATCCAATATCAACAAGTATCTGCATCGAATATCACAAAAAAAAACGTTAAGGAATAACCAAAGTTACTGTAAATTGCAGCAGAAGTAAGACAAGAATAAGCCCTTTTCAAGGCTGTGGTCAATTTCATAGTCTGAAGTCTGAACCAATCAGAGAAACTAGAAACACTAGGATTACAGCAAATGTCCATAAGTTAACCGAAATTGAGCCAATTTAATCACTTTTTAACAGTTGTAACATTTAGATTACTGCCAAACTATGATCAATTTCATAGTTTGAAGAACCAATCAGAGATACTAGAAACAGTGGGATCACTGCAAATGTCCACAAACTAACAGAGAAATTAAGTTAGTCATTTTTGAATTGAGCTAACAGTAAGATTGAATTTTTCATGGATTAATGTTTCAATAACAGAGTAACAAATCAGGTTGAATGATCATCAATCAGAGATTCACTTGCATAGTCATTAACCACTGATCTCGAATTAACCCCAAAAAAAAAAAATCAGCTTTTTTCGATTTCAACATGTAAACAAGTCACAAAATTAACCAAGTCATCGACTTGTCGATGAACCCCCCAGGAAAAAAATGACGAATTGAGGAAAAAGAAGAAAACTTTACATGGCAGAGAAGGAAGCGGTGAATTTGAGAAAAGAAACACCGAAAGCTAAACCACCACCGAGCTCATAAACAACGGTAAACAGTTTCTTCGCAGCGATCTTGAGTTCCTCTACGTCGGAATTGACCAGAGACAACGTATCCACGTCGTCGGTCTTCATCGCTAGGTAATCCACACGCCCCATTAATTCGCTTTTCTTCCTCTATCTTTCCTCACACAGCCGCACCAAATCGATCTTCGTCGTTCGAATAAACAATTTTGGAGACTTCAGATCGTCTTCTGCTTTTCTTTTTTTTCCCAAATTGTTTTTTTTTTTTTGGTTGGTTTTGTTCAATCGTTCCTGGTTTATCGCCGTAAACCGATATGATTCATGACGTGTAATTTTCTGATTGAATATGAAACCGCCATGTGTCAGTTTTATTCGGTTTGACCCTAGTCTCTTTGATTTTGCGCGTTTATTTAGCATCTTAAATTGTTTTTATTTATTTGGTTAGACTATTTTAGTTAGACAAGTCAGTTTTATATACTCGGGAAATTGACAATTAAATAAATCAACTAATAACAATACGCCGATTTAAATGAATAAATGTGTTTACAATATATTACAACAATATAACAATATTATTAACCTATTTTATTTTATTCCATTTTGTTTAAGTCGCACCATATGTATGATGATGAACAATGAACATCGTTTATATGTAAATATCAAAACACTACTCTAGTTGCAACACTTACAAACATCATACAAATACACAACTTGCAAGAAGTTTAGGAGGAGGTATTGGTTTAGGATTTAAAAAAATTTTAATGACTTTATGTTTTTAAAAATGTTGCTGATTTTTAAAATCACACAAAATTAGAAAGTAAAAATGAAGGATTCTATAAGAGATTGTTTAGGAAGTTATTTTAAATCTTGCTGATTTGTTTTTACTAATCTTGTAAAATTTTTTAAAATCTTTCTATTTGATGAAAGAGTTTTTATGTCTTTTGTTATGAAGGAAATGATATAAAATCCTAAACCAATAACATAGAATTTGAATTCATTAACAATCCAAGATTTTTTTGTTTTACTTGAATAACATAAAACTTTTAATGACTTTATAAAACTCCTAATCCAATAACACTAGATTCATCAAGATTTTAAATAACTTTTTACATATCCACAACCAATAACACTAAATTTTTAAGAGTTTTAAAAAATCTTGATTGAATAACAACATATTTTACATAACTTTTAAAGTCATTAAAATTCTTTCTAAATCCTAAACCAATACCCCCCTCTTAATTTACTTCCTGAAAATCAAATACATACATATATATATTTTAGTGTAAAAGAATGTACTTTAATAGCTTCATTTAATCATGATCTTTTTAAGTGTAACTGAGTAGCACTTTAAACCTCGAGAGAATTTCACTAACACGATAGACCTTTAAAATGATTTCACTAACACTTTGAACCTTCAAAATCATTTTACTAACACTTTAAACCTTAAAACTAATTTTTATATTTGTACCACCATAAAAAAATAACGGAATAATAATATTCGTCAATACAAAATAGTTAACTATGTTGGTTTAATTTAAATTTAATTAGTTTTAACTAGTTTTAGTTTTTATAAATAAATAAAAAGAGAAAAATATTAATTTGTATTCATCTTCATTGTAAACGTTTACAACGTCACTTCTTCACATTATTAATCTTTTTAATAAATGCATCTCTTCAGGATTCTGATTCAAATCGATTGACTTCTCATTGAAAACCAATGAATCTTCTAAATATGTTGTCGTCTTCAATTTTATATTTGTCAAATGTTTTAACTTTACCTCTGATTCTTCATTTTTTTGCTTTAATGTTTTTTTTTTAAATATTTTTTATCAACGTAATAAATAATTAAATTAAATTAAATAAATTAAAAAATATTTAAATCAAACCAGCATAGTTTAATTATTTCACTTTGATGGATATTGCTGTTCCTTCATTTTTAATGGCGGTACAAACAAGAATGTTAGTTTTAAGGTTAAAGCGTTAGTAAAATCATTTTAAAGGTTTATTACGTTAGTGAAATAATCTCAAAGTTTAAAGTGTTACTCGGTGACACTTCGAAGGTTTAAAATGTGATTTTCCAGATAATTTTTGTAGAACAATACAATTTACGTACTAGCTTAAAGAACGTCGTGATCTTCGATCAACCAACGTTGCCTCATGCGAATCACAGACCTGAGTCGTAAACTTGCATCCCAACTTCTTCCCGATTGACCATTTCCTCTCCTCCGACGAATTTTCCTTCTCCATCTTAGCGCTGATCACTTTCTTCAAGAACGTGTACTCTCTTTCTAGCTGGTTCACTCGTGTTCTCATCGTATCCATATCCAAACGAAGCATCTCATTCTCCTTAACCGTCTCCTTCCATCTCCTAAACTCCACCACCTCTCCTTTTTCTTCCTCCGTCATTAATAACGTCCCGGTGATTACTTGTCGGAGCTGTAACTGCTCCAAAAACAAAACTTGTACGACGGCTCGTAGTGGCAAACGCTCGTTTTGTGCCGCGTGTGTGCATCCTTCAACAGTTAGTTTTCGGCAGTCCATTACACTACAAATCTTCTCCTTCTCTGCCTCCGATATCCACGGATGCGTCTATAATAAAAAAAAAACAGAAAACATTAACATAAACATCAGGTGCTGTGGTGTAGTGGTTATCACGTTTGCCTTACACGCAAAAGGTCTCCAGTTCGATCCTGGGCAGCACCAATATTTTTATAAAATAAACTTTTAAAATCAATCACCTTGAAGTATATATCAACAGCTCTGTAAAGTCCATCATCGTAAACCCGTGCTTGAACCGGAACCAAAACCGCCAGATTATAAAACTTCTCCGGTTTAAGATTACCGTCCGATGCAATCTCACCAAGAACTCCGTCCATCAGTTTACCAACCACCTTCAACGATGGCGACGACACGGCGTCGTTGTCGAGATAACGACGTAGGAGTCTCTCCACAAGATCAATATCGTATAACGTGTCGTTCAGATACGAGTAACTCGGGATGAGCAAATCATCCAGTGTAGCTTTTTCAAGATTCGTTCCGATCTTTTTCTCCAGCAAGGCTCTGCAACTCTCGGAGGTGTTGAGGATAATCGCAGATCGTAATATTCCGAAGAGAGATCTCGTCGTTGATGTTGCGATGGAGGAGTTGTTTAACGGAAGAAGATCTGAGATTATAGTCTCTAACAATTCTCTTTGTTCATTCTCGGAAGCTATGGTGGTGGTGGCAGAGGTGGAGGAAGAAGATGATGAACGGGAGATTCCAGGAATGTGTTTCTTGACGTAAGAAATTAAAGATTTCTCTATGATCTCATCACTCAGATCTCTCGATCTCAGAGCTAAGATCACTCGTCTGAAGATCGGAAAACTCAATTCTGTCAAATCTTGGAACCAAAGCTCTGTTTTCGAATCTTTGCTCTGTTTCTTCCCATCAACGGCGAAAATATCTCCATTGTTTATCGGCCAACCGAACAAAAACGATGACGGATCGGTTGAGGAAGCTTTAAAGACGATGGAGTCTATACACTGTTCCGTTACACCGAGTTTTTCGGCTATCGACGAGACTGATTCGCAAGCTTTCAACCCTTTAATGGAGTCTCGTACGTTAGTGAAGACGAACTGTGAGAGAAACCTCTCTGTTTTGGAAATTAGATTCTCTGGTGAGTACTCTTCCGTCATTTCGAGATACTCGGCGGCGCAACGTAGTGGAACCGCCGTGGAAACAGAGATGTCGACGTTGAAGCCGTAGCTTATCTTTACCACCGTCTCGAAAATCTCTGAGCCTCCCGGAAAATTCTCGAGCTTTATGCGAGGATCAACTTCACTCTGTTCTGTACTCTGTTCTTGCTCTGTTATTAGCTGGTGAAGTTTTCTGCTTTTTAACATTAGAGGAAACTGAAGAAAAAAAACAATATCAGTTTTGGTTTTATGATAACTTTGAATAAGGAAGAGACAAAGATGAATCTTGAGAGACCTTATGAAGATGAAATGTTATATCATCAACTTCGATTTCGATGTCACTTGGTAAGCCTGTGGTGCAAAAGAACCTGCACCAAGAGAACCGTGTCATCAGTATTATAGAAACATGTCTTTGTACACTACTGAAATGAGCTGTTTGTTCTTCTTCTTTACCATGCTTGCTTCTTGGAGTTTGCCATTAGAGAAACTCACGGAAGAATGAAATAAAAAGAAGCTCTCGATGGAAGTGGAAGCAATTGTGGAGATATTATATTGGGGTTTTGAGTAGAGTGAATCGAGTTTTTTTTTTTTTTTTGGTGATCAATTCTTTTGAGCTTAGTAATAAATATTTCTGTCTTTTGCTTTTTATAAAAGGAATTGATTGTTTAATATTTTGGATGCAGAACAGCCAGAATCTCAAGAAATTGGGCATTGAAAAGAGGCAAAGTCGCACTCATTTCTTAATCTTAATACTAAAATTTCCATCCAAGTTTTGCTTTTCCTAACTTCTACTTGTGAATGCATAATGATTCTACCTAATCTTTGGTCATAATATAAAAATGTACTTAACAATCTTCAACCAATTATGGTTTTAATGCGGATAGCAAAGATATGGTGGCCCTTTTTTGTATGTATAAATTATGATGATGTAAAATGCCTTCAATCGTGCTTTGAAAATTCGTTGGAACACAACAATAACATATATCCATTTAAGATATATATGAATGCATCAATATCAATCATGTTATCAAAGTCATTCATTTCTTCTTCTCTCTACCAAAACCCTTTTTCTGAGTTACCTCTTTATGTTTTGAGTCACTTGATAGATGAAAGATTCATTTGCAGAGGTTAAACCTAACATATCTTGTGCTCACTCGTTATATGACAAACAATTAAACCATTGTTAAAATTCAAACTAACTCGATGAGTAGATTAATAAAAAACATGTCCACATAAACAAACAGTCAACTGAATGTTTTACCCCAACTACCAAAGTAGCCTCAATATATAAACAAAAAAAAAAACAACAAAACAGGGGATCTGTATGATTAATGCAGACAGGACATTGATATTTATGTCAGAATCTTAATATCTAGTATTGTTTTGTAAGAGTTTGTCTCTTACGTTGCCTGTTTTGAACAACTTTACAAAGACGTCTGCACAACACCAAGATTGGTCCATTATTGACCACACTATATTGGCTTTAGTAGTGTGATTAAGTGCACAATTCTAGCAACTAGCCTTTGGGGATTAGATATATATTTAAGTTATAGATTACAAGTAAATAAATGACAGATAAACATGGATGATAGTCATGTAAACCCACCCAAAAGAGCAGATTTATATCTTCTAAACTCTTATCACACCGAAAAATACACTGGTTTCATCACCTGATCGAACCATCTAATCGCAATTTCTTTTCTAGTTGTGCTTACCTTGACAAAAGGTTCTGTATCATTATCAAGTAGTATACAACACTCGAACAACGTAAATTGTGTATTCTGAAATTAAAGACCGGTCTCTAAGGCATTATATAACCCAGGATATGAAGCCTGTACAAGAGAGTAGAAGTTAAATGATCTGATCATATCTCATCGGAGTAGATACACTCATCCACAAGCTGACGGAGATTAGGATTCTCCATTGCAGCCGCCACCCTTTCTTTATCATTCAGTTGCTTATTCACTGCAATATAAAAACTGACCCCAATGATTATCAAAGTTCAGAGCAAAAGAGATCTTCGTCAAATTCTACTAAACCAAGGACAAGAGCCAAGTTTATATAGATTCCACACATCATCCATTCTATTTGCAAGTTCTACATTTGTATGTTCCATAGAAAACATACCAAAGAGACGGTCTAGTAAGATAGACTTCCTCACCTGAATCTTCATCAGCGTGAGAACCAGGAGACACTAGGATATCAACCTACAGATGAGTAAAACAAACACAGAAGCAATCAAACATAAATAACAAGAGACCTTTAATTCTTTAAAGAATTTGTCTTAATCAAATTAAAAGAAGAGTGAAAGAGCTTTTTGAAAGCATAGAAGACCTTATAATGAAGTGGCAAACATTCTTTAAGCTTAGCTCTCAGACAAAGACCAATTATAGTTGCCATACTACAATGCTGAACCGTTGGTGTAAACTTAATCCTGAGTTAACATCACAAATACCCACAACACAAAAAGATTATCTAAAAGCAAAAAAAAAAAAAAAAAAAGGCCTCAACATATGGATCCAATTCCTATGACAAATCCATTAGAAAAATTGAACTTTCTTCTGATCATATCTATAAATAGATGTAAGGATGAAGTTTAAATAGTAGTAGTAACTCACAAGATGCGATCGAGCTTGTCATCGACAGTAACAGATTCCTCAGAGAGAACACTTAGCTGCTCCAAGGTATAAGGGTGTTCTGGATCTCTTATATCTCTTACATACTTTGTCCATATTCGTCAAAGATTACCCAAAATATGCATAAAACTTTAAAAAAAAGAGGAAAACCCCAAAACAAAATTGAACTAAACCCAAAACTCAAAATAGTAAAAAAAAAAAAAAAAAAAGGATATCATAGATGTCAAGAGGATCAACACCATCATCTCTATACTGATCTTGTTGTGTACGAACGAGCCGTTCCTTCTTAGCTTGCACAACTGGATTCGCGTTTATCAGTCCCAGAGTCATCTTCTTCTTCTCTCTCTCTTTCCTCAACCTTGCTTCTCTGTACGGACACGACCTAATTGATTTGATTTATTAGTACTAGTGCGCTCTGCTTACAAAAGGTCACGGGTTCGAAGCTCCAATATGGCTTAAAGAAGACATATTTAAAATGTTTCTTGTGAATTGATTCATAAAAGTCTTTCCATTTCCATTATTTAACAAACAAAAGAAGAATATTTTACACTGCTAAAGGTTTGATTTTTGGGTGCAAAACGGTAAACTACAACTCCGATTCTAGAACCTTCTTGAGGATCATCACAGTGTATAACATCAACATCGAAGAGCTTCCGAGCTTTCTTGAAAAAGATAGATTCTTTCTTCCATCTCTTGAGGTGAGACATGAGGAACACTCTCTTGGATCCTTCTACTAAGAGCATAAAACGCAGCGTTTTGAGAAGAGGTTCATAAAGATGCTCGTGGTAAACCACGTCAGACGCTAAAACCAAGTCAACGTTTTGACCCAAAACCTCCACGTCATCGATTTCACCCCAACGGAGAGACGCCACGTGGACTTTCCCACCGGATCTAGCCACGGCTCCAGCGTTCGCGTCTGCGTTGAATTTGAGATTCTCGATCACGTTTGGGAGATCCGTCACCGTGACATTAGCACCAAGCGTCGCAGCCGCCGCGATTCCGACGATTCCGGTTCCAGATCCGAGCTCGACGATGTTAAGCGGTGAAGAAGAAGTTGAATCTGAGCCGTCGGGTTGGAATTTCGATAAGGTGCGAGTGAGTGGGCTGGGGCTTGGGTCACGACGGTAGTTATCGAGAAGCGTGACGAGAGTTGTTGCAGGAAGCCAGAGCTTGAAGGAGATGCCTAGCGACGGTAACTGCCGGATCACAACCGTTGATTCGATCGAATTGATCCGGTACATCTGAAGCTCCGATTCACCGGAAGAGATATTCTCACCGTCGACTTCGTTTTCTCCGATTTGAATCATTGTCGTGTGGTCAATGCCGTCCTCGGCGTCGTCTTCTCGGAGAGTGTCAGTAACCATTGATTTGTCGGCGCCTCTTTCAAATTTCGTTTTAAATTAGGGCACTCAAATCTGATTACACGTGGAGGCTTTTTATTGGTGGTAAATGTAGTTAATTTGATTTGTGGAAGTCTCTAATCTGGACAGAGGGCCTCTTTACAGGTAGTGAATATGTGAGATTGGAGTTTTGAGATTTTCAGAGAAAGAGACGGAGAAAGAGGGGAAAGATGATAAAGGCAGTGATGATGATGAACACACAAGGCAAGCCACGGCTAGCTAAATTCTACGATTACATGGTGCGCGATGCTTGTTGAGATCAATTTTGTTTTCAATTTTTTTTGGATTTCTTCGATCAATTGACCAATTTTGATTTCTCAAACTTGGGGTTATCATCAGCCTGTGGAGAAGCAGCAGGAGCTAATCCGCGGCGTGTTTTCAGGTTCTCGATCACCTCTGCATCTTCGATACCAAACTATTTCATAATCTCTATTACTTATAGATCTAGGTTGATCGTGAAGTTTGCGCTGTAATTTTAGTTTTTGATTAAATTGTAATTTTACAGTACTGTGCAGTAGACCTGAGAACGTAAGCAATTTTCTGGAGATCGACTCATTGTTTGGACCGGTAATGGTTTTGATTCATGATGGTGTTATATATATATGGTTTTGTTTGACTCCGTAATTTCAATCTTTGGTTTCTCAAAAATAAAAATAAAAAAAAATGTTTGCAGGACTCTCGGCTTGTATACAAGCACTATGCTACACTCTATTTTGTGCTAGTATTTGATGGTTCTGAAAATGAGCTTGCTATGCTTGATCTCATTCAAGGTGCGTTTTTCAATCAATATAATCTGGAAAGGGCTTGCTGTATAACTTTTGTCTATTTCTAATTGTGTGCTTTGAAATGAGAACACTTCTATGGTTGTTGTTTGTTTTGAACATCTTGAACCATTGGCCTGAGACAATATAGAAAGAGGAAATTTTGCAGTCGGATTCTTGAATATTAGAATTGTGCAGTGTATTTATTAATTAGCTCTCTCGTTAACGCTTGTTGCCATGACTCTACATATGTATAGTGTGCCAGTTCAGTTGGTCTGTATTTAAACGACATTTCAGTGTTGAGTATTTTTGGATTGATTTTGTGTGTGTTGGTTCAAAATTTGAGATTCTCTGTAATCAAATTTCGTTGTAGTTCTTTCCATTTAGTGAATACAGAGAGAATAGTGGCTTGAGTCCTATATGAATGAGTAAATGACTCATAGCTGTGACTAACTGATACAAAATATGAATCATTGCCTAGTCCTCTTCTTAAAGCTGTAGAAAGGTTTCTTCAATAGTATGATGATCTAAGGTGGATTTTTGCATTGGCAGTTCTTGTTGAAACACTGGACAAATGCTTCAGCAATGTCTGCGAACTCGACATTGTGTTCAATTACAGCAAGGTAATGGTAATGGTATACAGAATCATTGTGCTGTAGATTGGTTTGCTCACGTTTTTAGAATAACTGACACAGAACAAAACGTGTAAGTAGTAGTGCTTTAATGTCTTCTTCTTTCTTTCATTCTTCACATGTTGCAGATGCACGCAGTGTTAGATGAGATTGTATTTGGAGGACAGGTACTAGAAACTAGTTCCGCCGAAGTCATGAAAGCTGTTGAAGAAATATCAAAGTAGCTCCCTCACCCTTCTCTCTCAATCTCTCTACTGTTTTCTGCATTTGCGGTATGGAGGTAAAAACAGTTGCACTTTTGTGTTTCGTGCAGATTAGAAGCTGCCTCAAATTCAATTTCACTTGTGCCGAAGTCTGTTTCCGGCTGGCGTGGCCGGTAAGCTTCAAACCTTCCTGAACTGTCACTGGAATCTGGAAACAAGAAGTCAGACAAAACATATAACAAAGGTTTTTTTATTCATGTCTTGATCCATACATGTTTTGTTTGCATTGATGGGCTCAATGGTCTTAACCGTGGGCCTAAGAATTGTAATTTGGGGGAAAGGAACTGCTTGCTGTTTGAGAATGTAACAAAACCGACGAGAAGTTAAGATCTATAAAACGTTAAACAATGTCCAAATTAAGATTATTATGGAGTATAAAACTAGAATAGAAAGCTATAGGGAGCTATAAGGTAAATATAGCAAGTACGAAAACGCCGAACGGCGTGCGTTGTGTGAAAAGAGTCAAAACGGAATTCGATGGGTTGGGGAAAGAAGACTGAAGATTCGAAAATGGTTTGAAACTTTGAAGTGCCAATTCATACAATAAGTATCATTCTACCTTTTGAAATTCTTATGATCCATCTCTGCATTTCTCAGTACCAGCTTTTTGACCTTTTCTAGTACCCAATAGATAGATAAGATGCCTATGTGGGTTATATATATATATGCAAAATATATATATATATATAACATAATAATGGTATATACTTTCAAAAAAAAACAACATTGTTGTTACTACTGATTCCAATTCAAATAGGAAACACCTAACTTAATTGAATAGGCCATATTGGGAGGGGATATTGAATCTATAAAGTATAAAGTAGTGCATTCATATTAATAATTTTGAATTTAGAAAAAAAACGACGATTATCCGAACTAAGTTGGAATGTTTCCCTCTTTATGCACCAAAAGCTATTGGGCTACAAGAACAAGAAAAAAGTTGGAAATGTTGTGTTGTGTTGAAGACAAAAGAATAGTATAAGTGGAAGATTCAAAGTGAGAGTGTGATTTTTAATTGGGAAACGTTGAGAGCGAAACACATACTACTATATAAAAAAAAGAGAAACTTGTTGGATAAAGATGATACAACAAATCGAAATATACATTTGTGCCCTGGAACAATTGGTCAAGCTACTATAGCAAAGATGTACCATGGACCAAAGTGACCACCTTTGATCATATTTATATTTGCATATCTTATGTTTTTTTTTTTTTTTTTTTGTATAATCATGATGATTGATACCTCTCCCAATCTTGGGGCATTCCTCTAGTTGGTCCAACAATTTTTCTTTTTCCACTTTTGCCCTTTTCACTTAGGTTGGACCACTCCCACATTTGTTTCTCTTTTTTTGCCTCTTCCTAAATTTATCACCGTTGGTATAATGTGATTAATTCATCCATTTCACAAAGAATTAAACCAATAAGATGTGTGATATCCTGATATTTTTCAAATATAAAATTTTATTAAACCCAACGAACATCTGAATTTATGTAAGTAACAAATAATAGAGTTAAGCTATTAGCTATGTATGCCTTAGCAACACCAAAATTGTTAGTATATATTATCAGTGTTAAGATTAATGTTTCTAAATTATTTTGTTAAAAAGCAAAACTGGAGAACAACACTCCTATGTTACAATCAAACCATATATTAGTTGACCGAATACAAAAAATTAGGGAAATGTTAGAAAAAGCTAATCTAGATTCGATCCACTCTAAAAACAAAAAATTATAGTTGTGTGGGAAGTCTTTCAGTTGGGTTTTGGTCCAATTGGTTTATCTGGTAGTTAGAAATACAGGCGACTTGACTATCCCCTAGCATTAGTCGGAAAGCATTCTAAATTCAGGATAGATAGTATGGTGGTCTTTTGGGAAAAAATCTAATTTGAAACACTTCGGTGCGTTTCTACCGAAACAACCGGATCAGCGAATAGGATATATCAAAAAAAAAAAATTATAGTTGAAGTCTTTCATAAAAAAAAAAAAATCAGAACGGTTCGTAACATAAATCTTTAGGAAATGTGAAGAGACGCTTTCGAGGGGACAACATGAAGTTACAGGAGCCGTAGACCAAAAATAATCTGGTCTTACCATATGACAGCTGGAATTTGTACCTTTCTATTAACCATTTAACAAAAAAAATCACGGGGCTAATTTGAAAGATAATAGTAATAAGTAAATCAAGGGAAACGTTGCAAATAGACTTCTTAAATTCCAACTAAAGTAGTCTCAGAAAAAGTCCTCATAACCATTATAGATATATGGTGGTAACACCAACCAAAAAAAAACAAAAAACAAGTAATAGTATAATTAAATTGTAAACATCTTAACAAGTGATTGTAAATGACAAATACTACATTTTCCACAAATAAGAACTTAAAGAGTAAAGTACACATCTTTCCACAGTAGAGTGATTCAATCTAAAAATATTAAAATCTATTGAAACCCAATTAATAGAGTACATAAACAACAATAAATAGACATTAGTTTTTAAGAAGTGTGTATAATAATTCAAAAGCAGAAAGCATTCTTAGTTAGCCCCTATAATGATTTTTACATTTTTAAAGAACGCATACCATACAAACAGAATTTTCAAAGAAAAAATACAAAAAAAAATAAAGAGAAAGCAGAATCCATCAAAAGGGCAGAGATGAGAAAACATTCCAGTCGTGTTTTGTAACTTTTGAGGAATGTTTTTTTTTTTATAATAATTAATGTGACCAAGACGACTCCTAAACCCAACACATACTTACATTAAATTAAAATAAAAGTTAGTAGTCTACAGTTAAACAAATATTTGTTGTTTGTTTAATGACTTATCATTAGATTGCTCTCTTTTAACATGCATGCATGCGGAAGAGAATTAAATCTCGCGGCTAGTGTCCACGTGGCGAGCCTGATTAACGACAAAAGGATTAATTCAAGTAATCAGACTACTCGTCGTCGTCGTCACCAAAAAACACGATCTCTGTCTCGGAACTCGCGGTACTTTTTTCGGAACGTTGTGGTTCCCACCGAATCCAAACATCATCATCGTTGCATCATCCCATTAAACACCGTGTAGTTTTATTGCTTTCGTACTGGACTACGAGCCGGTCTTCTTTTTGTTTTGCGTATAGCCGTTAGTGTTTTCTTCCTTTTTAGAGTTGTGTAATTACTCTTGTCCACGCAAACTCTCAAACGTCAAAATACTTGTTGGTTATATAATACGTACTATTATATCACCCTTTACAAGTATTGCAGTATGTATGTAAAATCGAGTGAGTTATAAAACATCTAAATATTTGCATATATGAACTTGTTGGTTTTCTTGTTGTTACTATATATAAATGTGTGTTATATAAAATATCTCCTAGATAATGACATTTTAAGATTGTGATTTTCTTTTCTCTTGAAAAAATAGTTTATTGCAAGATTTATATACTCCTTCCGTTTTAAATATAAGATGTTTTAAAGATTTTTTTGTTTCATGATATAAATTATTTTCAAATTTCTATGCAACTTTTAGATTAGTTTAATATTTTATATTATGTAGTTTTGTTTATAATTAGTTAAACTTTTTAAAATAATCATTTCTTCATATGCATTTTTATTCAAACATCCTATATTTTAAAATGGAGAGAGTATTTTGTATTGGGAAATTGATCTAGAGCTCGTTTGTTTTCCTCTCTTTTTTCAACAGTAGAACGAACCATAAAATAATTTGTATAACTTAAATTTAAGAAATACTACTATAGCTATAGATTGTCATTTTATTGATAATATTTGTAGTATCAATCTTTATGACATAAAAATTGGAAAAAAGGTCTTAGTAGTTTAGATTATGAATTGTGATTTCATATTCAGAAATATGTCGGTGAAATGTTTTTTTTTTTTTTTTGTGGTATTTGAATTTAAAATAGACCAAAAACAAATTAAATTTCCAAATAAAGCAAATCCCGGAGTATAATTACAGAAAGCCGATCTTGTACTATCATACTAGTGTAGTTGTTAATTACGTAGTTCATTTAAGAGCATTAGTGAGAAATGGTTGGTTTATTCAAAATTCAGTATACAACCACGCGCCGTGAAGGCCCGTGCGTTTTGTACGTGTAGGCGGGTGGTAGCGTCTTAATCACGGGTTTTTGGGTCGCGTGAGATGTAAGAGTAGCTCTGCATGTAGTGGCGAAACGTAACGCTGTGTGTCTCGGGGTAATCACGGTTTTATGTTTCGAGTTTATCAAATTACTATAAATATAGGTTACGTACAATAATTAGAGTTATAAATTGTATAAATATAAACGTTCGACAGAGCATCTTTTGGAAAGTGGTGGTCGTCTCATTAGTCGAACTAAGTTTCGGCAATCTCAAGACGATCTGATTTTCACCTTTTTTATATATATTCAAAAAAAATTAACTTAAATGTTATGAATTGATAGGTAACTTGCGATGCGAAACAACTTTATCATTTTTTTAAAAAAAAGGCTTGCGAAACCATGAGATTAGCTTAATTAATGACAAGACATGTACATATTTGAATCAGTTGTCGTCTTTATAAGTTTATTATATTGGTGGAATGTCTTTGAACACATATAATATACTGCATTTATATATATTTGTGAATCATCATAATGAATAAATTGAAATTATACGTCTCAAATATTCTAAATTATAAAACCCCGTGATTATCCATCGAAACATATACATGTTCTTCGTACCATATCATTATAATTTGGCTTATAGGGAAAAAAGAAGTTATCATGTGGTATTACTATTAGGTATAATGATTTAAGAGGTGGGTCCAAATAGCTTTTTCTATGTTTCTTTTCACTAGTTCAAGATCAAATTTATGGGGAGTATTATTAGTTCTTTGACCTTTCCTTTTTAGAGAGTCCTTCTTTGACCCATCGAGATTCAAGAGCAGAATCTCTCTCTTGCTAAGCTAAGAAAACATGAAAAGTGAAAATAAAACATTTTAAAAGAATGAAAGAAGAAGAGATGTATAGTTCAAAAACATGTGTACGCATAGGTTCATTGGGGGGTGTTGCTTTGATCATTGTAGGAAGGTACTTCACTTGAATAGAGGGGATTCTTCCCTTTATCTTTTGGGTTCCTCACAATCTAATCTATTAGCTTTTCTTTTCATGCAGTATTTTTCTTGTTACTCTACAAACTCTTCCAAATCTTCTTGGATATTCTCATGTCATTATGATTCCAAAATTCGTATTCTCTTTATTAAAAACCTCAACAGGAATTGGATTCTCATGGTTTTCGATACGTTACTATGAGTGATTCTGACGAGACAAAATGGAGGATTTTTTTTTTTGTGTGTATCATTTATACTTAGGAGACAAAGTGGTGTTTAAATTATCTAATTTAATCCCTTATGCATGCATATTTTCCAAGACCACCACCTAGTTTTTTTTTCTCTAGTAAAATGAAATTTTTATCGAACTTATGAACATAAATGATATTTTACAATTCGTATAATACTATAAAAATGTGATATATAATATACTCTCTGGTAGTATACATATATATGCCCAAAAATAAAATAATACTCTCTTTTAGTATATAGTTTTGTGAAGTAATTTGGTAAAACCATCATTCCATCACATGAACACATACATGTCTACAAGATTATAAACAAAATAATGTGTAACTAAACTTAAAACTAGGAAAATTATATGATAATTATTAATTAATGGCTAAATCAACATGTGGATGATTTCAGTTTTGACCATTGAAGTCGTTAAATTTGGCTCGTGGTATACTGGTTTCATTAGTGTGCATCAACTAGTTGGTCACCGAGCTGATGGGTGAATCACGAAACACGTATAGGCCATTTCTAAACTTGTTCTCGAACAAAATAGTGATAGGAAAACAGTACGATATGCGTTAATCACATATAATGTTGACTCGCTCATAGATAAATCGCCTTGATATTTTCATTGTAGATTGTTGCTTATGTAAGCTTATAGTCACGTGAGCAGTTGTAACTGACATTGTTTTATATTCAGTTGATATAGTAACTCTTTTACGTTTTAAAATGATCATGGGTGCGTTGTTTGTCGAAGTAAACTATATAAACATCAAAAGGCGAGTAAATCATCTTGATCAATACATGCCCAATTTTAAGTAAAAATCAAGTGTAAAACAGGGTAAGAGAATAATACAGTAGAACATACCATAATCAACATCATCTACAATGAAGTGTCAGTTATCAGTACCTGAACTGTGTGATAAGCGATTCATTCATCTCGATACACATGTCCATCATCTTGATCGGATTTTCCATTTTTTGTTTTCTCAAAATTTTGTTTTTTTCTTTAGTTTTTCATTAACATTTGAATTGCAAGGCTTTACTTCAGCACCCCGAAATCTTTGGTTTTATTTTATGATATTTGATATTTTCTCATGCATGGTTAAAATCATTTCACGGAGTATAAAAGATTAAATTTGTGTCTCGGTCAAAATAAAATTGGGAATACATCTGCCAAACCAATTTATCTAGTTCTTCTACCAATAGATCGAGAGTCAATATATTTTCAATAAAAGAGGGCTTAAGTAATACTGTTAATACTAGTAGTAGGTAAAGCATTTAACATACAAAATCCATAGAAATAAAATAACACTATATAGGGACGAAGACTAGTATTCGTTGACGACAAGAGTAGGGGTAGAGTACTCTAGCTATAGCTGCAAGTATTGAAGAAATCTAATAACCAAATCTAAGTTTTTTTTTACTTACATCATCATGGATCATCATTAACCACATGAGGCTGAGCAGATATCGAACGTGTGATTGCGATGTGGAGTAGTAAAGGACGAGACCACGCGCGACTGTGCAGGAGCGCGTGAGATTCAGGGTTAGGGCAGAGAGATACGTAAAGAGACAGAGGTTTATATACATATATTTGATGGAGAGAACAAAAAAAAAAAGAAAAAAAAAAAATTGAGCCTCGTGATCGGAGATTTTTGCAGTGATGACTGTACTCTTCTTCCTCTTCTCTCCCCCTTGTCACGTGGGCTAAATTTTGACCACCCTTCTTCAATGACCATCAACATCACATCACACTCTCTCCTTCTTCAACGTTTAAAAAAAAAATATATCCACCAAAAAAAAATCGAAAACTTTCAAATCCTTCATATATACTAATACTAGTATCATACATGATACATGTAGTAAAACATTCGTGTGTGAGTGACATAATAATTGCTTTAAAAAGAAATAACGAATTAACAAGAGTTGTAAGTTTGATGGTCCAAAAGTCGTATGTTTTCTCACCATCTCGATAAGATTTACCATATCTACTTACACCAAACTTCAAATCTGTAACACTCAGAAGCACACAATGAAATGATTTGGTTTTAGGCTTTTAGCATATGTTACCGAATCTGTTCATCTTTAGACTGGCATTCACATTTTGAAGTTTGCTGTCCATCGATTAGCTCATACTCTTTACCTTTATAACCAAGATCAGTTTTTTCTACATGGTTCGACTTTTTTGCTTACTTATACACATTTCTTTGATTTAATATTGACTATTTTTACAGTGTACGGTGCGCGCATTATCATATCATATCATACATCCTTAGTCTTAAGGCTAAGCAACTCCGTAATGTACTTGAAATAGGTTACATAGGTCTATTCGAATTGAGTTAATTATTCACACAACACAACAATATAGATTCTATATATAGACCAAGCATGTGTTATCTTAGTAGAAAAATATAAACCATGATTAAAATATACTACTTGGCTGTGTCTGAACTCTGAAGAAACTTGATATCATCGTTTCATCGTATTTTATAAATTTTTAACAAAAAACATAAAAAACAAGCAAACCCCATTTGAGTAAATGGTAGTATTAAAATTACTTCGTAAAAAGCTGCGTCCCCACATATTCTATTGATTTTATATATTCGTTTTAATATAAACCTGCATATAAAGCACATATACATGTCTGATTCTATATATAAGTGTGAGACCCTCTTCTCCATTCCTCATTCACTTCACTCCAACGTGAAACCTGCAAACTTAATTAATCTCCTCCCGTTATTTTCTTTAGCTTCTCTTAAATTTTCACACTTAGGGTTTTCCAAAGAAAGAGAAAGAGAGAAGTGTGTGAGAGCGATGATGCAGACTCCGTACACTACTTCAACGCAGGGTCAGTATTGTCATTCTTGTGGAATGTTCCACCACCACAGCCAAAGCTGCTGCTACAACAACAACAACAACTCCAACGCCGGTTCTTACTCGATGGTCTTCTCCATGCCAAACGGCGGCGTTTTCGAACAGACCGGCGAGGACTATCATCACTCTTCCTCCGCTGTCGACTGCACTCTCTCACTTGGAACTCCTTCTACGCGGCTTTGTGAGGAGGACGAGAAACGTAGACGCTCTACTTCCTCTGGTGCTTCTTCTTGCATCTCCAACTTCTGGGACTTGCTTAACACCAAAAACAACAACTCGAAAACGACGCCGTTCAGTAACGTTCCTTCTTTCTCCACTAACAAGCCAACCCGCGGTTGTTCCGGTGGTGGTGGTGGCGGTGATTCTCTTCTCTCCAGACGCTGTGCCAACTGCGACACCACTTCTACTCCTCTATGGAGGAATGGTCCTAGAGGCCCTAAGGTGACTAAATTATTATTAGTTTAAACGTGTCGTTTACATAAACAATTAGAACGAAGATTTACAACAAAAGAGTGACAGTTCATCCTTTTTGTTTTGAATATTTGCCTATCTGTTTCTTCACTAGAACCAATAAATCCCTTTCTCCATAGCTTAATTTATTGAAAGAAACATTAAATAATGATTTTGATGGTTTAAGTAATTACTATTTGAATATAGTTCTTTTGAGTTTTGAAGTATGCGACTTCTTTTAATTTTTTTTTTTGGTAAAACGACTTCATATAATTATAAATAAATCAACAATATTTGCAAAACAAGACACTAATGTCATCCTTTTTTTTTTGTTGAAATTTTCCATTTATCTGTAGCTCTATTTATTGAAACAACATTAAATATATATTGATGGTTAAATGATAAGGATGGTTTTGGAATTTGTAGTCCCTATGCAACGCATGCGGCATTCGTTTCAAGAAGGAAGAAAGAAGAACCACGGCGGCTTCGGGAAACACCGTCGTCGGATCTGCACCGGTTCAAAATGATCAGTACGGGCATCACAACTCCGGCTACAATAATTACCATGCTGCTACCGGTAACAACAATAACAATGGTACTCCGTGGGCTCATCATCACACGACGCAGAGGGTTCCTTGTAACTACCCGGCAAACGAGATCAGGTTCATGGATGATTACAACGGCGGAGTAGGAAGCAACGGTGAAACCGACGGTACTCACGGCGGCGTTCCGTTCCTTTCGTGGAGGCTTAATGTGGCGGATAGGGCAAGCCTTGTCCACGACTTTACCAGATGAAAGGGAAAAGAAGAAAACGACGTTAGATTCTTAAAAATCTCCCATGTGGTTTAATTATTTAATTATGTCTAATTTAAAAAAAAAACGAAGAAAATGTTATGAAAAAAAAAAAAAAACATTAGAAGTGTATATCGAGAGACGATGTTGATGTTATTGATAGCGACGGTCTAACTTATGGTTTATCTATAAAAGTACCGTTCTGGTCAATTTTAAAATTCATTTTCTATATATATATTTTTTTTAACAATTAACCTTCTTTTTATAGAAATTTTCTTTGCTTTAGTCTTAAAAAATACAGATTATATTTAATACAGTTAGATTATTCAAACATCAAAAGTGTTCGTGATAAAACATGTAATCAAAATATTAAGAAAGTAAAAAAAAAAAAAAAAAGCAAAATAAAATTGAAAAAAGATGTGCATAAGAAAAAGAAAAACCAAAAAATATAGACATAGGATAGAACTCTTTTGATGTATATAGTTTTTGAAGTTGAACGGAGAAGTTTCAGTTCCACCTGAGTCCCTGAATTTCACAACTGAGAGACTTTTAATATCCTAAATTATTTTCACTTGTTAATAAAAATTAAAGAAAATAGAAATAAAAGAAAAGAAAATAAATATGTTTTGGGGGTTAGCTGTTTGGTAGTGTGAAGATTGAAATCTGATCGTCGAATTGGGGAGAGATGTAAGATTCTGATCGTACCAATGTGGTGGGTTTTGGGAGGAAGGGGAGGGGGTTACTGTTGTGTTTCAGTTTGGATCAGAGAGCATTGTAGTGATTTAATGAACTTATTTTTGTCGTATTATGCTCTGTTTCTTCAATCTCCCTCCGCTTTTATATATATTTGACCGTCGTTTTGTCCTTTACTACTCCCACCTCTATCTTGACCTTTTGTTCGTGTCAATATGTGCTCTACGGAATATTTTCAATTTTCTTTTTTAACTTACTTATTACTTTTCAGATTTTTTTACTGAACCGATTCTGCAACATGTTTTTGTACTAATTCCACCAGCTTTTTAAATCTCTCTGCACGATCATAAAACAAAAATTCCCATTATTATTACTTTTTTTTCTTCTTTCTATTCAGTCGTCAAGAAAAAAAAAAAATACTCAAAACCGTAAATAATGAGATATTACAATTTTGGTGGAACTGGGCTTAGTAATGGGCTGATTGAGATCGCTTAAAAGGCCCAATTTAGTATACTTGTCTGGCTCAACGCGAGAAGAGATTTGTTAAAAATCCAAATTTTCAGCGATTTAAGAAGACTGATACAACTCCGCCGTCGTCATGTCTCTCCGTAAAACCCTTACCGCCGTGAATAAACCTTCGTTGTCGCCGGGTTCTTCAATCTCCGCCGCCGGTAATGTTAATAATGTTTCAGAGGTCACTGGTTCTTCTTCTTCTTCTTCTTCTTCTAGGATCACGTTTCGACCTCGTAAATTACGGAAGGTTTCGTCAGATCCGATCATCGTCATCACCGCGTCGTCTCCTTCTCTATCAACCAAATCGGCGGTTGATCTCGCTCTCCTTCACTTAAAATGCTCCGACGAACTCCTCGGAGCGTTAATCACAACGCACAACGATCCTCCAGTGTTCGAATCAACCAATCCTCCGTTCCTCTCCTTAGCGAGATCCATCCTCTACCAACAGCTCGCGACGAAAGCAGCCAAGTGTATCTACGATCGCTTCATCTCTCTATTCGACGGCGGTGAATCAGGTGTTCTCCCTGAATCAGTAATCTCACTCTCCGCCGTTGATCTCCGTAAGATCGGTGTCTCCGGGAGAAAAGCGAGTTACCTCCACGATCTAGCTGATAAGTACAAGAGCGGTGTGCTCTCCGATGAATTGATTTTGAAAATGAGTGATGAAGAGTTGATTGATCGGTTAACTTTGGTTAAAGGGATTGGAGTTTGGACTGTTCATATGTTTATGATCTTCTCGTTGCATAGACCTGATGTTTTGCCTGTGGGTGATCTTGGTGTGAGGAAAGGTGTTAAAGATCTTTATGGTTTGAAAGATCTTCCTGGTCCTTTGCAGATGGAGCAGCTTTGTGAGAAATGGCGTCCTTATAGGTCCGTTGGTTCGTGGTACATGTGGAGACTCATCGAGGCTCGTAAGACCAAACTGTCCAAATAGCACCCTAACTGCAACTGGTACTAATGTATACTATACCTCTCTTTGTCATTGATTGCTTTGATCTGAAGAACAAATATTTTGAAGGATGATAGGAACATAGATAATCTTGATTTATTAATGGAAAGTTTCATGCTCGACTTTGGAAGTTTGAACAGTTACATTACATACATGATTAGAAAGGATAAGAGACACTTGGTAGTTAGAGGCCTCATGGTTAGTAGCTTTTGTATTACTTTATAGAAGTAGAAATCTCCCAATTCTTTAAGCATCATCATCATCATCATCATCATAAAGTAATGTTATTATCTTTGCGTATGTGTCTTCTATAGCTAGCAACAATCCTAGTAACATGACTGATCTTTTCTCTGTGAAGCTTCTATGTCGTTCGTTGTAGTACGATTTGTTGCAATCAATCATTTCAGTAATGATTACTGAAGAAGACCCAGTTGTTCTTTGTCGGCTCGGACAGATGCTCTGATTCTGTAACTAAGCTATTCCACGCCCATCACTTCTCTTCCAAGTTTCACTTGCTAGTAATCTGAGTTTTCTCTTTTGTATATTTGAGCACGTAAGAGAAAACCTTTTTATTTATCCTATCCGTGTTCCACAGATTTAGTTATAATTCTGTTGTAATTATGTGGTTTTCTTTTTGCTTTGATTTGTTATAAGAAGCGCCAACTAGTTGTATCTTCCTTATATTGGGCTTGGCCCAATAATCAATTGTAGACCTAGTGTGGATCTGATTTTGCCAAGTTACGTGTGAAATCAGCACTTGGCTTCTTTTAATCCATACGAAGGGAATCTAAAAACTCGAAAGGTGGTGTTGTCACGCGTAAAATTCAACATCTTAAAGTTAAGTATATGGCAAATCTATTCCCATTGATTAACTTCAGCATTTGGTGAGAAATGAAGATGATCATAAAGTGCTACACAGCTGTGGGAAACAAAGAATCTGAGAAATGAGAGACATGAGACATGTGGAGATAAATAAAAGTTGCAGGTTTTGTTGTGCTTATGTGGACCAGCTTTTCATTCTTTCACACTTTAAAACTTCTTCTACCCTCCCCACCAGAAAACAATAATTTAGTATGCCTTCTCTTTCAAGACTATGATTAACTCTGATTAAGTTATTTGCTAGTAAAACTTAGTATTTATTATACACCTATGTTAGAAACCCTAATTTCATTTGTATGGGAAATTGGAGTTATTAGTATTATTATTATTAGTAATTAATATCAAACTCCATGCAAACTCTTCAATATCCAACAGGCCAACACCATATGTATACTCATTTATTCTATGAGACTATAACATTAAATTAAATCTCATAGAGAATTTGTGAAGATTGATAAATAGAGATATTATGAGAATGTATTGGATTGACAAAAACATGGTTATATTAAATTTTATTCTTAATTTAATGGTGTGTTAAAACTTCAAGTCATACCTTAAACATTGTAACAAAAATTATACTAGTCACTAAAATGAAAAAAAAAAAAATTGGTTAAATGAGAAAAAATGAATAATCTAAACAAGTAGTACAATACACCCATATGTTTCCTCTCTCACCACTTTTAAAGTCTTACGAGTAGGTAATAAGTTTGACTAAACTAGGGTTTTTTGCAGACACACATTAATTAATAACACCATCATCATAAAAGAAAATAGAGAAAGAGAGAGAAATGCAATAATGGGAGATGGACCAAAGGTGCAGGTGGTGAAAGATAACAAACATATGACAATGTCTCGAAATTAAGAGGCACCACCACACAAACACACACACACACTCTCTCTCTAGTAGGTTTTAAAATCAATATTTTGTTGGATTTTCATGTGAAATAAACTTGATGGGTGATAGGAAACAAACGCTCATACGTCATCAATTCAACCCTTAATTTCTATTTCTCCTTCTTCTTCATCAATATCATCAATATCATCTCACTACTCTTCCCTATAACAAAAAGCATCTCTATAATCGTCGCTAAGGTGAGTCCAAAATTTATTAGATTCCTTCTCTTATTTTGCATGCATTAGTGAATGATTATCAATTCTAACAAAGTGTTCTTCTTCTTTTGGGTCAGATTTACAATGGAGCTGGGAGGAAAAGGTAATGCAATTACTTCCACAACAATTATCTCAACCAACACTTTAGAAGTAAAGGCACACACCAAACCGTTCCCCGATCCAGAAGCCAAACCAGAGTCAGCAGATCCATCCATAGCTTTATTCCCGATCAAGAAAGAAACCCCAAAACCGAGGACACGTGTCGACCAACCAGCTAAGTACCGTGAATGCCAGAAGAACCACGCGGCCTCAACCGGAGGACACGTTGTAGACGGATGCTGCGAGTTCTTGGCCGGAGGAGAAGAAGGCACGCTCGGTGCGCTAAAATGCGCCGCCTGTAATTGTCACCGGAGCTTCCACAGGAAAGAAGTGTACGGACACAAACAAGATCAGATGATGATAACTCCGGCGTTTTACAGCAGCAACAGCTCGTACAAGGTTATGCAGCCACGTGTGATGCATCCAACGGGTGAGATTGGACGGAGGACTTCGTCGTCGAGTGAGGATATGAAGAAGATTCTTAGCCATCGTAACCAGAACGTTGATGGGAGATGTTTGATGATGATGATGACAAGAACAAGGAAGAAGAAGAGAGTGAGAACTAAGATCAACGAAGAACAAAAGGAGAAGATGAAGGAGTTTGCAGAGAGATTAGGGTGGAGGATGCAGAAGAAAGATGAAGAAGAGATTGATAAGTTTTGTAAGGTGGTGAATCTGAGGAGACAGGTTTTTAAAGTTTGGATGCATAATAACAAGCAAGCAATGAAGAGGAACAGTAACACTACTAGTGAATTGTAATGACCTACTTGAAGTGAATTATACTTTATATACATAAATTTTGGCTTTCAAATTCATCAAAATCGTGAAGCATGAATCCATCACCAAATATGTTCAATCTTATATGTTTTGTTTTGTTTTATTTTTTTAATGTATTTCAATCTGGGATTACGATTCTTTCTTTTATTAGTGTGTGGTTGAAGAAAGTGATAAAACCTTTGAATAATAAATAAAGAAATAAATAAATATCTATTAATTACGATTTCAAATCAATATTAAAGCAATAAGCTGGAATAGCTCAGTTGGTTAGAGCGTGTGGCTGTTAACCACAAGGTCGGAGGTTCGACCCCTCCTTCTAGCGATTTTTGACTCTTCTAAATTTTTGGTGCTAATTCGTGTAAGAATAAGCTCACATAACCCATATTTTTGTACTCAACCGATGCAGAAAAGCAACCGTTGATAGCTGAAAAACAACAAGAGGCAATTATGTGTGAAATTGAATATAATTCTTTCTAATCATCTCCCTCTCTTGTCACTTCAATATCAGCAAAATTTGGGCTGCATCAGCCAATCAGTCCTTGGATTATTAAAAACACACAAAGAACTTGGACTAAGTTTAGAAAAAGGTTTTAAAAAGGACCTTGCTTGTTAGAGATATAATTTTTCTTTTCCTAATTGTTTCTGAGATGTTTCCCTTATTTTTTTATGCCCTTTAAGCTGGACAAATTGCAGTCTGTCCAAGAATATTATAAACTGTTGTAGATGGATCAGACAAATAGATTAGTATAGCACGAGACAAGTAAGTAATATATAAAACTCTAGAGAGCCATTGTCCATTTGAATTGTCTGAAAGATGTAGACGTAATAGTCAGCATCAAACACATTTGACCGGCGATTTAATAGGGGACGGATCGAGATTCACGAGAAGATGTATATACATCATGTGGGTATAACACTATAACACATGCTTTATTAATTACATAATACAAAAATTTAATTTAGTTTGTTGGAGTGGCGATCTCATACAGGCAACCGCAACAATTTTTTTTTAAAAAAGTCAACAGATCTACTAGACTACTATTTCCTTTTCACAACACAAAGCAAACTTGGCCTACTACTTAAACTAAACAACATCAGGAGGAGAAAGATTCAAGAACACACCTAACACAAGAAAAAAAAGACATCCACCTTTTTTCATACACACCACACCAGAGACCATGTTTAGAGCCATGAGCACAAGGAAACCCCATGGTGGGTATGAAAAGCTCGGCGAGGAAGAAGCGAGGTTGAAAAGGGTCGCGAGCGTTCCGGCTGGTGTTTATGGTCAATCAAGAAACCCGATGGATCAAGAGGTGAAGAAGACAGCGACGACGGTGAAACCAACCGGTGGTTCTGTTCATCCTTTATTCAGTTTCTTTGACGTTCATTTCCAAAGGAAGAAGAAGAAGACTACGACGAAGAAGAAGAGTTTGGCGACTTCGAAACCCGAGTTTGCGAGGTATATGGAGTATGTGAAGGAAGGAGGTGTGTGGGATCCGAGTTCTAACGCACCTGTGATTCATTACAGATAGATTTGTCAAGAAAAAAAAAACGAATAAAAAGATTTGTATATCATTCTCTTTTCTTTTAATATATAATCTCCTGAAAAAAGAATCCAACCATTCTGTAAGTCGCTTTGAAACGTTGGATTAAGCAATGAATTTGTACACTTTAAATGGTTATTTCAAGAATAAGATAAATTAGAAAAAGTTCTCTTGACCTTAATATATATTGATCAACAAGTTGGTTTTTGAACTTTTGATAACTTTTATATAAAAGTATATGGTTGCATCAATTCTTATTTGGTGATATATATTAGCGGTCCAAACTCAAGAAGACCTTCTCCAGCTTTGAATCAGGTTCTATATTTTTCATTTTCTCACCTTTAGCTTTTGTTTTTCAAAATTCCAAATTAAAAGAAAGAAAATTTCAAATTCTTAATGGCAAGAATGATGCATATGGATTTGAAATTTTCTTCTCACAAAATTCCTGAAAAAATATTATACTAATACATATCATAGTCTCATTTTCTTGTGTGAAGACCAAATTTATTTGTAAAACACTATAGTATAGGAGGATATTATCAATTTGACCGTTTGGAATACTCGTGTTCACATGGGTCACGTAACACGTTTTAAGAAACCGTCTCTAAAAAAGTAGTATTATCAATTTGAATAAGACAGAATAATTTTTTTTCTATCTAAAAAGACTTTTAAAATCGTTATCAAAATGGGCTTTAGAGATTCGTGAACAGACAAATTTGGGCCATGGGTTAAAATTTTGCTTTTTTAAGACACAGAATGTAGCCACGTCATCGTTTTAATGACGTTAAATGAATATTCGAGACATGACCCACTGAAACAAAGATCCCTTCAACGACGTCGTTTGAGAATACTTCACGAAACCCTACCCGGTTGATTCATTTACGCAACGTACCCCTTCGTTATCGCGCCGTCCTGGCTCGTTACGCTTACCGTCAAAGGTTATTATTGTCTTTTCAGAAATATCTCCAAAAAAGACCACGTTTACAAAAAAAAAATTAAAGATAAATTAAATATAAACGAATTTTGTTAAGAAATGGGTCGCCTAGAATAGAGGAAGAAGCAAACGAAGAACAAAAAAAAAAAAAAGAGCGTTTTGAAATATTTGCGGAGATACAACAAAGCTGTGTGAGAGAGAGATTAAAAAAAAAAGCCTTGGAGAAGAGGTCTTCTTCTTCTTCTTCTTCTTCCCTCCTCCTCCTCTTTTTATACGATGTCGTATCGCTCTTCTTCTTCTTCTTCTTCTTATTATTATCTTCGCCGTCGTATCGCTTCCGTTTAACATCGATCTCTACCGTTGGATCTTCTTTTAATTATTCAGCTTTCTTCTTCCGTGGAGAGATCTCCTTCGCGCTCGAGGTAATCCTTCTTTTACGCCTTCCGGATTTTGTTTCGGTTGTTGTTGCTCCCTGTAATTTCTGGGAAAATTTCGTCATCGTAGGTCTGAATCTTTTGAGATTCGTTTTGATTATCGATTTGTAATTGATTTTGCCAGCTTCTTCTCGATTCTAGGTTTTTTTTTTTTTTTTTTGGTTTAGGTATAGCGATGGTGTAGATATGGTTCAATTAGCTAATTGATTTGCATTTCGTAATTGTTTTGTCTTTCGTTTTCTAATTTCGGAACGCTCTTGTGATTTTTTTGGATTTTGAATTGATTTTTATTTTTTATTTTAATTTTGGCAGAGAGAGCCATGCCTACGTTTTCTGCTATTGCTTTGGATAGAATGATAGAGCCAGGGGCTTCCACATCTGTCGAGAGTGTTCCAACCGCGTTTTACTCAAAGCCGCCGCTGATATCAAAACTTGAGAAAGGTAAAGGTAAATTACCTAACGAGAGGACGACGACTACTCGTCCTCAGATGTCACCTGCTCTCTACGCTACTCCTGATGCGATCCCTCTTCCCAATTCGCCATCTTCTTTCCCGCCTTCGCCTTACATTATCAACCACAAATCACGTGGACCTCCGCGTCTTCTTAAAAGCTCTTCTGAGGCTAATGTTGTCTCTTCTTCTTCTTCTTCTTCCCACCTGAAGAAAGAGGAAACTATTACTGCTGCTGAAACTGATTTAAAGGTTTCCCCTCGGAGGAGGTCCACCTCCTTCTCCTTTCCTATCAGTGAGGCTACTGAAGAGGATTTTTCCAGTGGAGTTCATGCTCATCATGTTGGTAACTTTCATTTTGATGGTCCTGTTGGGAATTGGGGTCCGCTTGACGGTAAAATTGAGAATGGAGGAGACTCAGAGTTGGAGGATAATGCTGCCAATGGTTTAGATAGGGAAAATAATAATATGTCTGAGCCTGTCACTATCAAAACAGACAAGGAGAGCGAGTCTGAAGATTTCTATGACCCAGGTGAATCAGCAAGCTTCACAAGTAACACCGAAGTAGAGGGTGATGCTGGAGAGGAAGGTTCGCAAAGACTTGCTACACCTGTGGGAGAGTTTTATGATGCTTGGGATGGTACTTATCTTTTTCTCTTACTATGTATTTCCTTGTGAGATGGCTGTCAATGCATATGATCTTTAACATTCCCAGAGATAGTATGACTAAACACATGTTCCGAGTCCCTTCTCTTTTTGACCTTTGAGCTTTTCGGGGTATCAGTACTGTTTCTTAAATGTGCAGTAGTAGCATTTTCTTGTTTTGGAGTTATGTGAGCTTCTGGATTTATTAAATGTGAGAAGAAAGCTGTCCAAATCATGAGTACTAATGCATTATTCATTTCCCATGTATCTCCTAAGTATCATATAAAAGTTAAGCTTTAACTTGACGGTTTAATTCAGAAACTGTTTGTAATCCATTTTTGTTTTTCTTTTTTTCCAGAACTATCAACCGACAGTGGAATGCAGAGTTCAGTTAACAACATCGAATCTGAACTAAGGGAGATAAGGCTTAGTTTACTAATGGAAATCGAGAAAAGAAAACAAACAGAGGAGTCCCTGGAGCAGATGCAAATTCACTGGCAGAGACTCCGTGAACAGTTGGCTCAGGTTGGTCTGTTCGTTCCTATTGATCCTACCGCCTCCACCAACAACATGAATCTAGCAGAAGAACTACGCTGCCAGCTCGAGGTTGCTAGGTTTGTCTCTGACTCTTTAGGCAGAGGTATGGCGAAGGCGGAGGTAGAGATGGAGATGGAATCTATGCTCGAAACTAAGAACTTTGAAATCACACGGTTGTCTGATCGTGTACACTACTATGAGGCTGTGAATAGAGAAATGTCCCAACGAAACCAAGAGGCCATAGGTAGAACCATTCACCAAATGTTTCTTTGCCATCTCTTATTTTTTTTTTTTTTTGTTTTCAAAGTCTAATCTCTTATTTTTGTTGATACCAGAGGTAGCACGACGAGAGAGGCAGAAGAGAAAGAAGAGGCAGAGATGGATTTGGGGATCAATTGCAGCAACCATTACTCTAGGAAGTGCGGCATTGGCATGGTCTTACATTCCTGCAGCCAAGCCATCATCCGAAGTATCACAACCTTTTAAGGATGATTAAGTAAGTCTCTCGTCTCGGTGACGGGTTTGATGCGAGCAAGAGAAATAAAAGATACAGGACGTTTAGCGTACGCCTTGTGAATAGAAATATATATACATATATTTTGGTTATTGTTTTAACTGTTCTCAAGAGGATGTATAGCTCCGAGAAGCTGCAAACACTTTTTTTTTGCGTTGGCATACTGAGTAGCAGCCACAGTCACTAATGTTTGGTTCGGTTTGTTTCCTGTTAACAGTCGATGTTAGCTCTAGTGTAAGGTGCTTGGCTTTGCTTACATCTCAAAGAAACCTTACATTTTTGAATTTGATTTATTCTTAATTTCCACACACGGGCTCAGAATCCAACGTTTGATAATTTGAATTAGATATGGAGGGATACAAATTTAACTTGTTAAGCTTAATAGATTTGATTATCTGTCGTCTTTGAACCAGTTAAGTACAACGTACACTGCGAATGCGAGCGCAAATGTAACTGCAACCAGAAATACAGATATTTGAACTAATAGAGATGACTCAAAGGCTTCACGTAGAAGCGAGTTCCACGTTGTATACCACAAGATGCAGAAAAGAGAACCCACAATGGCACCCACCACCACTTGACTGCTTGTGTGTAGCTTCTGTGAAACCCTTAAACGTATCTATACAGAAGAAAAAAACCATAATAGCACTCAAGTTTTAACAGTGTAATAACGCAGAGAGAAAGGGAGATTAAATTACTAAATGATTCCAAGCCTAAATGGATAAGGTGACTGGTAGCTAAAGCATGGAATGACTTACAAAGTATGAACCCAATGCGAGGATGAAGCCGCTAAGTAACAAAGAGACTCCACTGGTTCCAAGCCATTCCATAACTGCAGAAAACACGACCCCGGGTGGGTATTGTCTCAAAACAGTTTGATGATGATAGTGAGACAGTTTAAGCTGCTAAGTGCTTTTTTACTTTACCGGATAAAACAGCAAAGACAGATATGAAAGAAATGGACTGAGCGTGAGAAGATGGCATCCCGGGATCAGATCGCAATGTTGCAAAAGGCCTCTCTTGGTTTAGTAAACGTTTCAGAACGAGAGAGAGACCGGAATTCAAAATCGATCCAATGGCTGCCCACAAGGCTGCACCATCATGTCGTAGAAGAATGATCGAACCAAATAGAGCAGACACAACCCATTTGCTCTGTCATCATCATCAATTAAAAACAGGGGTCAGAAACACCAATTTCGATACTAAAAAAAGGGACATTTTATCGAACACATTGCGTGCAACAATGAGATTCCATCACTACCTACTACTTACCAGACGATTAAGAATGGCTTCAATACCAACCAACTCGTCCCGAAGCTCCGAGGAACCTATGATGGAAGATTCTTGCTCGATTGCCTCAAATTTTTTGTTACGGTCATTACTGCTGCTTCCTCCGTCTCTGCTAGAGAATCTTTTAACGGTCATAGATCCAGAGCCGGTGACAAGCAAAGGAGACCCACGAGAGATAAATCGAACAATAGCTCGAAAGTCTCGAACTTTTCAGGTATGAGGAGGAAGAGCCAAAGTAGAAAAATTGCAATAGTGGACAAGGAGAGAAGAAGAAGAAGACGACGACGCTGCCATTGATCATTGGATCCATTCATCTTCATCCACGTGGCGTGATGTAGAATCAATGGGTAAGCAAATTAACGGGCTTGTTTCCTCAGTTGAGGCCCATATATTAAAACTTCTGGTCCATTACATTACATTGATGTAATACACTAGAACTTATATAAATTAATACTCTTTAAATTAATATTTGCTATAAATTAATAAAAAATTTTAATATAAAAATGACACATTTTTATAAAATAATAAGATAATAATTGTTTTGGAAATTCTATATGATCCCAACAATATCATAAATTAATAATCAAATAAACTATATATATATATATATATATATTAGAGAAATTACCTAGAATATTACATAAAAGTAGGCTTATTACTATAACAATACGTTATGAAATCAGAGTTACTCAAATAATACATAAAAGTTGGATTATTACTTCTAAACTAGAGTTGTGTGTTTTATTACACTAATGCCATTCACTTTTAAAATTGTTTTTAATTTTTAAGAGAAAGGAACACAAAAAACCTTGAAGGATTGATTACTGATTTTTTGGGATTCTCTTTAATTTGGGTTGGCAAAAAACATCAAATTGATTCCTTCTAATTTGATTCATCTTCTTCCACTAAAATCATGGCAAAAGAAAGAAAATTATAAGAACTGAACAAATGTTCCGTGGGCTCACTGTTCACTTTCTCTCTCAGAACAAAGTTTCAGATCTAATTTTTATTTTGCCTGAGTTATCATCGGAGCAGCAACAATAAGAGTGAGCAATCTTTCACTCCCGTCAGCGCAGCGGTGGTTAATATTGTTGCATGTTCATTTTCTTATTTTTCGCTAGAGTTCCTGTGACCCTTATATGGATCTATCCGCCGTTGTTCACGAGGTAAGTGATTTGGTGTCTCCAATAAGATATTTCCGAATTTTTTGGCTGCTTTTTTATTGTTTAAAAATTTTTTTAGTAAATTTTTGTTGATTGAATTCTCTTTGATTTGCTTAATTTGTCCAGTTTTGTTGTGTGTGTTAGATTTGTTGTCAAAAATCATCAGCATGATAACTTTTTTTGTGCCCGCATGTAGAATTTGGAGGTTTAGGGTCCGAATGGTGACCGTGATTTTGGTTGTGCGGGGAAAGCGGATTTAGAATGTGGTGCGGTTCAACTGCGGTACGTGCAGTTTGCGGAACAAGTGCGGTTTATACAAAATAAGCGGTACAAAATGGTATTTGATTGGTGAAAAAACTATTTGCGGTTCAGTATTAATTGTGTGAATGATAAAAAAAGGAAAAGCGGTGCGGATTACATATATTATAAATAAATTTATTAATAATTAGTATGTTTGTATATTATTGTATGTTATGAATTAATAATAAAAATAATTGTATTTATAAATCTTAAATACTATAGTTGATCGAAAAGTTAATTTTTTCTTTTTGACATATGATAAAAAGTTCAACTATATCTATTTTTTTTAAAATTATCAATTACTTTGATTTCCCATAACATATTTGCAATAGTATCTCTTATTTGCGTCATAGCTTCTCCATCTGCTATCTCTGTTGCATCCATGTCACCTATATCATGCTCAAAATTTTGTTTGTTGTTCGTCTCAGTCATTACATCTACAAAATCTGCATCCGAGAAATTTGAAATCCTGATGAAATTATATAGTCCCACTATAGCCATTACCACTCTTTTCTGAATTTGAACATTATATCTTGGAAAATCAGAAAGTATCCTCCACTTCTTCTTCCAAACTCCAAACGTTCTTTCAATAACAGAACGTAAAGATGCATGATATTGGTTGAACAATTCATGTTATTTCTTGGAGGAGGACCAGAATGAAACTGGGACATATGATATCTCACAACTTGATTTCATGATGATCTATAAGGAGCAAGAAATCCTTGTTTGTTTGGATAACCAGAATCAACGAGATAATACTTATCTGATGGAGGCAAAGGAAACTCGGTATCACTTTGTTCTGCCATTTGCAGAACAGCTGTATCGTGGCATGATCCTGGTGCTCCATTCCAGATATATGTGAATAACATATTCAAATCACATATTGCTATGATGTTCAATGATGCCTTATCGTGCCGATTCCAATACATTCCTTGTAACTCAGGCTTTACTTTGACGCATACATGAGTCCCATCCATAGCTCCAAAGAAACCACTAAAATATGGCCAATATCTTTGGTCTACCTGAAGTCTTTCAGGAATTCGATAGAGTTCTTGTCTTGTTGGAGTTCTAATATAATCACATGCCTATAACTCAATTGCCGTAAGAACTTCCCTAAATTTTCTCTGTATAGTTTCTTGATTTCGGCCAAATCTCAAACCAACATCTTATTGAACTTCATTGTGCCCGCATATCCATAAAAACATAGCCACACTTTCTTCAATACTTATATTTAATGTTGGTTGTAGACCATAATTTGTTTGCAACATATTAGACAATGTCGTGAAACATGGAAGTGACATCCGTAATAACTGAAGACAAGCAGCAGCATCATGTTGTAGTCAATGCCATATATTTCTCCATCCCAAACCTCCATCAGTTTGGGCTGGTGCTCTTTGAAAATATCGATCATAATAAGCCAAAGCTGGTTGAATTACTAACTCTTCAAACTGTTCATTTTTCAAATTCTACAATTCAACTTTCTCTCCGTAATTTAGATTGTTTGGGTCATGTGATCGTAACTGACATATACGAAATGCCTGAAATTACAAACAATATTTCATTAAAGATTTATTATTTTAAAATCTCACAAATTACATAAAATTCAAAAATCAACTTATAAAATATAAATCATAAAAACATAAACGATATTGATTAAACACGAAGTCACATATTATTATTCATCTCCTACATCAATGTGATGACTTTCATTTGGTTCTTGCGGGGTTCCCCAAATATTGAAAAGACCTCCTGCTCTAGGTGTTTGTGGCATTCGTCCGGAATCAAAACAATTACTGAAACCCAGACTGGCTGAAGTTTCTTGTTGAGTATTCCTCATATTTTCACCTTGGTCTCCAAGTGAAAATCCGTACTGAACATTTACCGGAGTCGTTCCTGATGATCCGCCTTGTTGAACATTTTGTGTTTGTTGCCATAGTTGAATGTTTGGCGGTGTGCCCCACTGTGGAGCATTTGTCGGTGTGCCCCAATGTGAAGCATTTGGCGGTGTGCCCCAATGTGAAGCATTTGGCGGTGTGCCCTACTGTTGAGCATTTGGCGGTGTGCCCCACTGTTGGTAACCAGGTCTCCAAAAACTAGGTGAATTTTGCGCTCCTAAATTATTACCCACAGAAGATGGACTGTTGGATGACAGACCTCCTGAACGTGGACTCCCAAATGAATGCCCTGCACCTAACTGTTTTGGCACATCTTGGTTGTTCCGCGAAACACCAGTCATCGCTTCCAACAATTGTAGCTTATCCTCGTCGGTGCTTGAGGCTATGTCAATGAAATACTTACGCCAAAATACTAGCTCTTTAAGTGCATTAATGCAAGCCCAATAAAATCTAGTATGTTTGGGAAGGTCAAGATCAATAAATATCGCTTCTGCCTTTTTAAATTCATTGTAATCATCTTGGTCAAAACCACCAGGGCGTAGTTGTTGAAAGCTTGGTCATTGGAATTCTCTATAGCCAGCAATGGTGTCTTGTATTGTTGTCTCAAAAGATTGTCTCCTACGAGTTCCTCGTGAACCACTGCCAGTAGAAACTCGTGAGCTTCCTCCAGATCTTTGTGAATTACTCCCACGTCTGGTGGTTGACTGCAAATTTAACCTCCCACGTTGTTGGCCTCTACGAGCAGAATTTTTTTCGTGTCATGTCATCATTGGTAACATGATACCCTTCTTCTTCTTCGTCTTGCGTCACAGGAATTTGTGGTGGAACGTCACCACTATTGCTGTCTGAATTATCATGATCCTCTTCATCATTTGCATGCTCGTTCATCAACTGTTCTCTTTTTTGTCGAGCAGAGTGTTGAGATTGTGATTGAACATCATGTAATATGAAACATCGTTGCATCACATCCCAAAATTGAGGTGGCTTTCGGTTCAAGCTTTTTGTTACTTTGCATCTTTTTAAATTTAAATTATTTAGATTCGTGATACCAAAGTTTAAAACATATCTTGATGAATAGAATGATTATTTATACTTACAAACTCTTGATCCTTCCACCATGAGTCAGATGCATATATCATGGATGTATCATGATCAACCGTGATTCCGGTTTTATGCGTAAGAACCTTCCACCTCTTGTAACTTTTTTTCATCAAGTTTGTTTTTGAAGAATCCATAAGTTATATTCATGTTGAATGCTTGATCAAATTTTTCTACCATATACTCTCTACCGATAGTAGTAGGATTCTTAAGAGTATAATTATTCATCGCAATTGATTCGTTGAATTAATGTGATTTCCTGAATGTACGACCATTTATAGTCTTTGTTCTACAATTTTTGCAAATACAATGTCACATATTATATAAAATATAACTATTGTTTTAAGTTTTCTAAAAAGAAGCTAAAGAAAATTTATCCGTACTGTTGTTTCCGTAGGAGGAGTTAAATTTTTGGTTGGTTGATTTGAACTTGTTTCTCTAGAAGGATTTGTGTTTCTTCGACGATTAGAAGACATATCTACATTTAATGAAAGTCACGGGTTATTATACATTTAATAAAGTATTAATAATTTTAATGTTAATAAGAATTATTTTAAATATATTGTTTTACATCCAAACTAATATATATTTTTATATATACATATACATATACATATATGTTGTAAAACACTTAAGTGGACTCTATCAGACCGGCCCATTTACTGTCCAGTCCATTAGTTCATGGGTTCAGCCCATTAGGCCCATAGCCTATGGCCCATTCATATTTTGTATTTCCTATTCTGTTTTGGACTTAGGGCTACTCCTTACCCTATAAATATGTAACCTCTATTCCTAATGAGAAATAAGACTAAGAGATTTACACCCTAAACTCTCTAGTTTACAACACGTTACCAGCACGATAGCCTCTAAGGCCAGCTGAGAAAACCCTTACCCTAAAACCCTAAAACCGCCGCGCATCTTTCCTATCCGCGATCGGTCCGAGTTCGTGATCGACTCCTATCCGCGATCGATCCGAGTTCGTGATCGACTCCTATCCGCGATCGGTCCGAGTTCGTGATCGACTCCTATTCGCGATCGTTTGCAGTTCGTGATCGACTCCTATTCGCGATCGTTTGCAGTTCGTGATCGACTTCTATTCGGGATCAGTTCAAACTCGCGATCGGTGTTTACTCGAAGTAACATCCGAGTTCTATCCGGGGTAAGTCTTATACGGTTTTGCCCGAGACTTATCCGAGGTTTGTTGCTCGCGGTTCCGAGTAACATCCGAGAGCAGTACGGGATCCGGACGAGAGCAGTACGGGATCCGGACGAGAGCAGTACGGGATCCGGACGAGAGCAGTACGAGATCCGGACGAGAGCAGTACGGGATCCAGACGAGAGCAGTACGGGATCCGGACGAGAGCAGTACGTGAGCGGGACGAGAATCAGGTCGATAGCGGTACGTGGATCGAGGTTCGCGGTCCGGTAAGTTAGCGGTTCGTGGACGCTACGAGAGCGGTACGTTGGCGGTTCGTGGACGCTACGAGAGCGGTACGTTGACGGTTCGTGGACGCTACGAGAGCGGTACGTCAGCGGTTCGGGATCCGTTCGTTGGCCGCAGTAGCAGTTCCTGTTCGAGGTTCGTGGTTCGCGATCAAGGAAAAATCTGAGGTCTTTAGCTCCCAGATCAATTCCAGTCAACCCCAAACGGTGGATGGTAAACAATAATTAAATCCCCTTGGAACCTATGAAATCGAATCTGATTTTAAATTTAATGGAACCCTAAAATCTACAAGTAGACAATCAACAAACAAGTTCTTATTTTCCTAAAATCCTAAAACTTAAAATCGGATTGCATAGGATTGTTAGATTGTTTGTGAAATTGCACCAAAAGATATGAAGCTTGAATTTGGTTGATTGATTAATATGGCTTGATTGATTGTTGCATAAGAACCTAGAACTAAATTGTTAGATTCATAAGAAAGAAATAAATCAAACTGTTCTAGGATATTAAAACTTGGATCATTCATGCATCATAAGTATAAAATCGAATCATATATAGGATGTTATAGATTCGTTTATTGAAAAATGATCAAGCTGCATGAACCCTAAATCGAATTTGATAGTTTGTTTTAGGGCTGATAAAATCAAACCTAGTTCCCATTAGTAAAAGGAAATTTTGCTAAGATAAAAAGAAACTTAAGAAAAAGGAAATTTGCTAAAAGGAAATCATGTTAAAAGGAAATTGTTGTATGCATGCTAGTTCCTATCTAGGTTTGTTGTTCCTCATGCATAATAAAGCCATGAAATTGAGTATAATAAAGGCATGGTTCGGTCTTAAATACCGCATGACCTAAGTTTGAAATTATGAATAAAGGCAAGGCATGTTTCGGTCTCAAATAACGCATGACCTAAGAATAAAATGATTCCATGGTTCGGTCTTAAACACCGCATGGCATGATCCAAAATTAATTACATGGTTCGGTCTAAAAAAAACCGCATGATATAATCGGGTGCATGTTTTGTAAAATCTAAGGATCTATGTGAGTGTATTAAAGATGATAATGATTGCACTAAGAAAATATATACAAGGTGATTATGCATATGCACCATCACCTTACTGAGGGTCTCAAGAATCAGTACCTCACCATAGAAAATCCTATTGACCTTTGGACAGAGTTGAAAAACAAATATGGACACCAACAGATGGTGCTCCTACCAAAGGCTCAATTTGATTGGAAAACCTAAGGATCCAGGAATTCAAATCCTTGGAATGAGTATAACTCGGAGCTTTTAAGATTGTCTCTATCCTAAGGTTGTGTGGTACTAAGGCTACTAAGAAAGAACTGCTAGAGAATATATTCTCTGCTTTTCACACTAAAAGGTTTAAGACCTATGCAGACCTCATCTCTTGTTTGCTACTTGCTGAGCAAAACAATGAGCAATTATTAATGAAAAGTGCAATGAAGCTCACAAGGTTAACATTACAAAGAAAAATCCTTAAGAGCCTAAAAGAGCCAAAAGAGACTATGGTCTCTAACTATGTCCATAGGGACAAGAGTGGCCGTGGCCAAGGAAGAAGTGGACGTGGTGGTCCTGGTCGTGGGACTTACCAAAGGCTTAATTATGATGGTCAAAGGCCATATAAACCGATTAGGCTTCGGCCATGGTCGGGGAATAGGCCGCGGGTTACTTAAACCGCAACATAAGACCAAAGTCCACTTGTAATAATTATGGTATAGAAAACCATTAGATAAAGACATACAAAACTCCTAAGCACCTTGTTGATCTCTATTAAGAGAGTTTGAAAATAAAGAAAATAAATCCAGAAACTAGCCTGGTTCATCTCGATGGTAAAGGAAATTTAAACCATGAGAAAGATGACTAAATTGGATTATGAGATTTGTAATTGCCTAAAGAAAATAATTAAACTCATGTGGTGTATTAATTTAATTTCTATGCTTTGCATTTGATTGAATTATTATTTTGGTTTAAATTCAATTTTATTTCCTTCAATATATATTAAAACATAAAATCTTGTCCATTATTGGAAATGGCTAAGGACAAGAACATAAGTGTGGTGGATAGTGGATTAAGCCACACAAATTTTGAAAAATGCCAATATTAGCAAAGATAAGCGGGTATAGCAAGCCTAAGTGAAGGCTACGGCCATGCATATATTTTATGGCACACATTTGAACTAAGTGATGCTTTATATTCACCCAGCTCTAAGAGAAGCTTATTGAGCCTTATGGACATTCATTTGAATGGTTTCCATATTGAAATAAAGGGTGAAGGAAACAGAGAGTTCCTATATATATCATTGAAATTACCCAAGGACATAAGAAAGTCCTAGAGACTATCCCGCACTAGCCACTGGTCCTTACCATGCTAAGATTAAAATGATAGAGGCTAATATGGCAGTGAACGAAATGTTCAATAATTCACTTTATGGCATGACCAGATTGGCCATCCGAGTTCTAACATGATGCGTAAGCAGATATTAAAATGGGCACACTCCTAAGAGAGAAGAGTTATTCCTAAGAATCTCACGTGTGTAGCATGTACACAAGGAAAACTCATTATAAGGCCATCACCAGTAAATAAATAAATTATCCACTTAAGACTATAAGTCTAGATAGTGCTGGTGAATTTATACCCAAGTGTTTAATAATAATGGTATGTCCATGGGGGGAAGTGTGGACCACCCTGTGGCACATGAACATACAGAGAATGGATTAGATGAATCCTTCATTAACCATTGCTCGGCCATCACTCATGAGGTCGAAGCTTCCTGTGTCGGCTTGGGGACACACAATATTACATGCAGTAAAGCTTATACGCATCAGGCCATCTAGTGAGAATAGAATATTCATCATCCCAATTACTAACGGGTCATGAGCCAGACATATCCCATCTCAAATATTATTCGGGTGTGCCGTTTATATTGCATCATCACAGAGAACAAAAATGGGATCCTAAGAGAGGATGGGAATATATGATGAATATGATTCTCCCACCATTGCTAAGTATCTTGAGCCAAGGGTGATTTATATGTGGCCAGATACACGGATTGTCACTTAGTTGAATCCGAGTTTTCTATGTTGGGTGGAGAGATAAACAAGCTGGTCAAAGAAAATATTATGGAATCAAACATCCTTAAATTGGCAAGATCCTCGGACTCTAGCCTATGATGCAGAGGTCCAAAAGATTATTTATATGCAAAAGCTAGCTAATAAATTGCCAGATTCCTTTTGACCCAAAGAGAATAAGAAAATCGTACATACCAGCTTGTAATGCACCAGTACGTATTGATGTTCAAAAGGAACACAATAATCAAGTTGCTACAGAGTCTAAATAGACCAATATGTTCCATAGAAAAGAACCTTCGGAAATTTAAGAAAGGTGCAAAAGAAACCGAGGTTAAGAGAAAATATATAGACATGGCCGCGGCAAATCCTAAGGTACCAACAATGAGGTTTGGGACGCTAAACCTCAAGGTCCTGATGGTATTGATAATAATGAGAGCTCCATAAACCATATCATGTCTAGAATAAAATGGAACTGCAAAGATGTCGACATAAATGAAATATTTGCATGCAAGGTAGCACTTGAAGTAAATGAGGATCAGAAACTCACGTCTATGTTAAAGTGCACTTAAAGTAGAGATTGGCTAAAATAGAAAGAAGCCATTGACGTGGAGTTAAACTCTTACAAGAAGAGGAATGTGTTTGGTCCGACCTTAAGGACAACACTTGATATAAAACCAGTTGGACATAAGTTGGTCTTTGTAAGAAAGAGAAATGAGAGTAATGAAAGCGTGAGTTAAGACACGGCTTGTAGCACAAGGATTCTCTCAAAGACCAGGAATATATTATGAGGAGACTTACTCCCTGTGATGAATGCAACGACTTTAATAAGTCTGGCTATAAAAAAAAAACTGGATTTACGGTTTATGGATGTTAAAACCGTATACTTACATGGTCCACTGGAAAAATGAAATTTATGAGATTACCAGAGGGTATAGAGCTCAAAGATAAGAGTGGTTCTCGAGAAAATACTGCATAAGGCTAGACAAATCCCTTACTGGACTGAAACAAAATGGGTGTATATGGTACAATAGATTGAGTAAGTACCAAGCCAGAGAGGGCTATAAAATGATCCCATCAGTCCATGTATTTATAAAGAAGTTTGCAAACAAAGGGTTTGTAATCATAGCAGTGTATATGGATGACTTAAACATCCTTGGAACCCCTGGTTAATCGCCCAAACAGTAGAAAGAATTTTAAATAAAAGACCTAGGCAAGAGAGAAAGAAAAATTCTGTTTGGGGTTATAACTTGAGTACATAAATGATAGAATCCTTGTGCATCAAATGGCATATATATAAAAGTACTCAAGAGATTTAATAAGGACTAAGCTCACCCATTGACTAGCCCAATGGTTGTAAGGAGCATTGATTTGGATAAAAGATCCATTGGTCCAAAGAAGGACAATGAGGAAGTTCTCACTCCTGAAATGCCATAGCTCAGTGCTATAGGAGAGTTAATGTCTTGGCTAGCCACACTAGACCAACCATAAGTTTTCCGTGAACCTCCTAGCAAGAATTAGTTCTTGACTAACCCAAAGGCACTAGAGTGAAATTTAGTATTTGTTACAAGGTACTTTAAATTTGGGTTTATATTATACTAACTATAACAAAGAAGGTTTTAGTTGGTTTTGCTAATGCAGGTTATAACAAAGAAAGTCTAAGTGTGTATGGTCGAATACAAGGAAGCTACGGTCATACATGAGGACAATACCGCCTGCATTGCACAGCTCAAGGAAGGTTACATCAAGGGAGATCGGACAAGGCATATACTACTCAAGTTCAATCATGCAACAACTCAGCCGATCTCTTCACCAAAGCATTAAGGAAGCTCGCGCACCAGATTGGAATGCGGAGTCTTAAGGACTTAGAGTGATGCTTGGAACAGGGGGAGCAATGTGTGTTGTACTCTTTTTCCTTCACCAAGGTTTTGTCCCACTGGGTTTTCCTGGTAAGGTTTTAATGAGGCAGCATCCCCTAAGCACATTGCAGCGATCCCATCCAACATAGGCACGGTCATATCGTCCAAGGGGGAGTGTTGTAAAACACTTAAGTGGACTCTATCAGACCGGCCCATTTACTGTCCAGTCCATTAGTTCATGGGTTCAGCCCATTAGGCCCATAGCCTATGGCCCATTCATACTTTGTATTTCCTATTCTGTTTTGGACTTAGGGCTACTCCTTACCCTATAAATATGTAACCTCTATTCCTAATGAGAAATAAGACTAAGAGATTTACACCCTAAACTCTCTAGTTTACAACAATATATATATATATATATATATTTATATAATATATTAGTTAGGAAAAAATTTAAAGATGATATGAAACATAATGGAAATGTTCAATTGTTATATAATTAAACTAACATGTATAATTTAAATAAAAAATAAGTAAACTGGATTACAAGTTTTTTTTTTAAAAATAATAATAGAATTAATATATGGAGACTCATGATATATGTGTGTTTTAATAACCACTATGATATTTAAGTAGCATAGACAATAATATTATTTGTTAAACAATAAGATTATTATTTTTATTAATTTTCAACTTAAAACACATACTACAACTCTATTTATTGATATTGAAACTGCACTTTAAATCAGGTTTTATAAATTTAAAATTTAACAAATCATTTAAAAGTGTATTTTTCATGAATTCATTTTAAAAATATATTACACAAAACCTATATAACATTGTTTTATAAAAATATGAGAATAGTTTTGTTAATAATAATAATGTTAATAATAATAAAAAGAATATATATATATATGAGAGTGATTAAAAAAAATATTATCTTAATGGAGTTGAGAGAGAGGAGATTAGGTTTTGATAAAAATTATCTAAAGAAAATAAAAAATGTGAGAGTGATTAAAAAAAAAGAGAACATTACCTAGAAGGGGAATCGTGTGGCTTCGTGAGAAAGAGAGAGGGGTGAGATAGTTTTTAGGTTTGTAGCATAGATAGGTATCTTATAGTATATATTATAGTATATAGTACACTTTAATATTAAAAAAATCTTAAAGAAGGTATATATTAATTGCGGTCTAGAAATCCGCTTCTTAATGCCCATTACATTTTTGAAAGAGGAATTGCATTCTATAACAAAGAAAAAAATTATAATTCAACAACTAACCACTCTAACTATTAAAAGATGATATACTGTATATAAACTATAATATATACTCTTTTACCCTTCTTATCATCACCACCATTATTTCTTTCCATCACCACCACCTCCACCATTTTATCACCACCTCCACCTTTTAACCACCATCCCTTAGGGTTCCCAATATATTATCCCTTAGGGTTTAGTTTTCTCCTAAACCACCACCGCCGACCACCGGCCTCTGGTCGCCTCCATCTCCGGCCACCGACTTCCGATCACTGGCCACCGACCTTCGGCCACTGGCCATCGACCTCCGGTTACCGGTTTTCACGTTAGTTTTAATTTTAATTAGTAACATTTTTAGTAAGTCATGCTAAAAAAATTAACTAGTTAAGTTGTGTGATAAAAAAATTATTTTTTGTTTGTTAATTTTAGTTGATTTGTTTAGTGTTTAAAACTAGATATTGTATTTTGATTGTTAATTCTACAATTTAACCCATAGTATACCGCATATTAATTTTAGTGTTATGAATGATTTAATGGATGTCCATTAGAAGTCCATTACCCTAAACCTATTACTTGTGCATCAAGATGTATATCTAAGAATAAAACAAGCTTTCCCCACAAATCTATTACTATAACATGTTATCAGCACAAATCTCTAACCCTAGCCGTCGAGTTGAGTAGCCGCCGTCACTATACGTTCCTAAACATTGGTATGATGCAAGGAAGCTTAAGATCTATTCTTACCCTCTCAGATATATGAATAGCTTAGAGCACATCTAACCCAGAAGAGATATATTATCAAACAAGCTTAACCAATCTAAACAACCACAGCCCTAAACTAACCTAATCCATCTCCAAAATCCAACTCACTACTCAGATGAACAAAACATGATGATGATGAACATAAACCTAGAAAATGATAAAAATAGGATGATGAGATAGGTAAGAGAGAGATCTACAACTTAATATAAAGAAGCAAACTCAGATTCTCAACACATATAAAGTTATAGAGTTTACAAACTATGAAAATCTGGGAAAAAACAAGAACGAAAGTGCTAAATGATGCATAAACATAAATAAAACCCAAAAGGGGTAAAAACTAGGTTTGAGGTGGCTACAAATATTTTTCTGACCTAAAAATGACTTATGGGCGGCCACAGGTACATTGGATATATATAGGACAAGGGGGAAGCCCTAAAATAGCTAGCTGACAAAATAGAGAGGCGACTCGATTTGCTCGACCACAAGCGGTCAAGTGGCTATGGTCGAGTGGTCCATTCCTCTGCTTCCCACAGGTTGAGTCCCTGAATAGCATACAGTCGAGTCCCTGAATAGCACATGGTCGAGTGTCTCCTGGCGAGATTGTCGAGTGGTCTCCAAGATTTGGTTTCCAGCTTGCTTCAGCTCCTATCTGCTTCACTGGTTGCACTCCACTCCTCTTAAGCTCCATTTCCATGCTCTTTGAGTCCAAATCACCTGTTGAAACAAGAAAAAATGCAAATGCAATGCAAATCCTACTCTAATGCACAAACATACCTTAAACTACATGAAAGTAACTGATGCGGACATCGGTCCTACCATCCAAACCGTTGAACCAGTTCCTGTACCACATCCTGTACCAGAAGTACGAGAAGGCCCTGTGACACGATCAAAGGCTAAACAGCTAAGGAAGAGGTTTAACCTAGCCGTTCAAGACATCATAAGCTCCCTAGAGCTGAAGGACGTCAACTGGTCTGTACCACCATCATGCCGCAACAACAGATAAGATCACATTGCCGAGGAAGAGCTTGCTGAAGCCTTCACCCAAATGAGCCTTGATCAAACCAGTTCCCCAGGTAAGAAACCTCTTTTGACAGGTCAAGGAACCTCAAGAAGCGAAGAGAAGACATTGGAGCTGCAAGAGACGTGTGATACAAGCTACACCTCTGAAAGCGATCAAGATAACAAAGATCAAGACCATGACATAGAGGGCATGGACGAGCATCAAGAGACTGATAAAGACATTCTGGAGGAACTCTAGGAAGACCCCTACTTCAAGAGACAAGCCAATAAACAAGTGCAAGATAATACTCTTGAAGTAGTTCATCGAGTAGTACAAGAAGTGGTTCAGAGAACATCTATTGGGCCTAGATCGCATCTAGGTAAGTCATATTCAATATTTTCGATCCTTGCAGGTCCCACCAACCCCAACAACGGCTAGAAGACTTCCTCATCAAGAGAGATCAAGTCTACTTTAGCATTTTCTTTTATTAGCTTATTTACTTTCCAAAAACAATGATTTTGTGTTTGATTTTATTTTCTTTCCTTTGTTGCATTTTCTGCATTTATTTTCGGCCTTAAGGCTAGCTGAAGAACTCTTATAAAGTCCCCCTGCAGCAGTTGTACGATTTTTCACCTTTGATTATCAATAAAATACTGAATTTTCTTACTTCTTCTCTTTAAGTGTTCTTAAGAGAATAATCATGTTCTTTGTCTTGTGTGTGAGATTCCACAAGGCTGAGTTCGTGTACTGTATCAGAGACCAATCACATCTCTGTGGTGTACATCAATCCGCCATCACTACCCCTTTTACCGATCCCACACGAGAGAAGCGACCGCCATCGTGTCAGATCTACATCATCGACCATCTTTTCTTCACAAGAGAGAAGCGACCGCCAGCTTGTGAAGCCATCATCTCTATCCCGGTATAAGACTCACCACCGAGTCTTGTATCAGTAACAAAACAAGCTAATAAAACATGTAAAAGATGTGAATAAACTATGGTTAAACAAGGTAAAATATATACATATCAACTCCCCAAAACTTAGTCTTTGCTTGCCCTCAAGCAAACAAACAAGACATAAGCAGGTGGAGATGTTTGAAAGTGAGATCTCAGAACCTTAAACATGTTAATAGACTAGCTAGAATCAATGTCCAAGTTACTAGTACTAAGATGCAAGGTGAATGAGCTATACTTAAAGATTTTAGACAAGCCTTTCACAACCTTAACTGATTCTAGCCTTAAACTTCCACATGCATTCAAATCAGTCATTTCCTTTAACATTCATTAAGCAAGAACATGAATCAGATTATGCAATGTTTAAACTCATTTGGCTTGGTAATAAGGGTTTAGAGACAAAAATGGTCTCTCTTTTGAGTGGGCTTATCAAATACAAGGATTCTCTCACAAAAAGTGGATTGAGCTTTAGAAGAAGGCTAAAGGTAAGAACACTTAGACACATACAAGAACATAACCTTGTCTACCCAAAGGCATCCAAAGTGTTTGCTCCTAACATTCTAACCCCATAATGTCCTAGTTCTACCCTTTAACTTCATCTCTTCTCTTTTGCCTTTTTTTCTCTTTTGTTTTTTCAGTCCTAGGAGAGGTTTCTTACTTGATTTCTCTAGTGGAATGGGAGTTTCTTTCTTAATTGCTAAGGCTCTTTTTCTTACTTGTTTCCCAAGTCATAAAGCTTTTTACAAGACTCTTCTTTTCTTTCTTTATTTTCTTTGATTAAAACCTTAATTAAAACTTTTACAATACCCCATCCTTTCACTTAGAGCTTGAATTTACTTTAAAACACTTCCCTCCTAAGGACTTCACCTTTTTCTTTTCCCTATTTTCTTTTGTTTTTCAAACACACCAAGTCCCAAACCCAGAATTTAAAACCTAGTCCTATCTAGTTTGACAAATGCAAACTAGAACAACACAAAGCTTTATTCTTGTCAGTTCAAACCTAACACTTTCTACCAAGCTCAATCCCAAAATAGGTCTCACACACTCAAGAATAAACATGGCTTGAAAGAAAGGTTGGTTAAGGGTAATGGAAACTGATTCAATGATGAAATCAGCTACTTGGATCAACAAGAGTGGTAAAAAGGGGAAAGATGATCCAAATATTTATAAAGTATCCATGAGTTTAAAGCAATGCAAAAACTAATAATTAAAAGTCAATATTAGGTTCTTATAAGTAGGAAATGACACCAAATCACAACATGCTTCAATTTAGACTAGAATAAAATATAGAAATTCTAGACTTGGTTCAATCTTATGTTTCTAACCACTCAACTAGCATCAAAGTACTATTAACTTGGGCATTGATCCTAGTTTAGTGAATTTAAACAAGTTAACAAGGCTAAACTCATCATAGATCCCTAATGCAAATATGAAACAGTCCTACATGAAACATGCTAACAAGATCCTAATATGCAATGCAAACTACATGAACACTCTGTTCTTTTAAAAGATTTTTGTGAAACATTTTCAAATTTTTAGGGTTTTTCTATGCCATAGATGAAATGCAAGTACTAATATGATAATGCTAAAAATTTAAAATAAGAAAATATAAAATAATGTTAAATGCTTGTCTTAAACCTTCCCCCAAACTTAAATTACACAGTCCCTTGTGTAATAAAAATTTGAAAGAGAATTTAATAACTAAAACAAACAAAACATGCAATTAAATGGTATAAACGATGGATAAGGTGATGGTGGTACCTCATTGGTTGTGGAAGAAGTCATCAATAGCCTCACTCATGCTGTCATATGTGTAGTTTGAGCCTGTGGCTTGAATTCGGCTTGTTGATGGGGAAGGGGGTAACTCGACTATAGCTCCGGACATGCACTCGGTCGAGTGTCTGCTCAAGTGGCCTGGTCGAGTGGGTTGTGGTGGGTTGAATGGCTGTCCTTGCTGTCCATAGAAGCCTTGGTGCATGAAAGCAGGGTCCATCAAGTACTGAGGTGGGTAGGGAGGGTAAACTTGGCCATAGGGGTAAGGTGGATAACCTTAATGAGCTGGGAAACCATACTGAGGCCTGGGGAAGTGCTCGGCCAAGTGCATTTGAGGCACTTGGTCGAGTGTTGGTTTTAGTGCACTGGTCGAGTGCCTCAGAACCTGCTGTTCTGCGCGAATTGGACCTCTTCTTCTCTGTGATGGCTCAAATGATGAATCTCTTTAAGGTTCCAATGGGTTTTCAGCTCTAGACAATAATCTGGTTGAGCTACTCCTCCTCAAATGCTCAGTTGGTGCTGGGGATGAGTTTCCAATCTACAATTCAGCAATCTCTTTCTTCATACCCTTGATAGACTTAGACATCTTCAACACCTTCTTCTTTAATTTTTCAACAGTCTTTACCTTGCAACTTGTTCCATTTTTGCAAAAGTGTCACCCTCTTGCTGGTCTCTCTCACTCTTCTGCTATCTCTTGGTTGGGGCTCATAGTCATCAAAGTAGAACTGCTCTTCCCCCTTAGCCATGTTAACATCTTCAACTTGGTTTTCTGCAAATGGGGCTGTTCCATCAAACAATAGCTCAACTGCTGGCCAGAAATAAATATTAAGCCCTTATAGTTGTTGCGTGTGGGTTTGGTAGAACAAACTGAGACTACCCCACTGTTGGGTGATCAAAGTTAAAAAAGTATCTCCCATGATGCTTCTCCTTGGGTAGAATGAGAGTAGAGGTGAGGTATGGGATGTCAATCCACCTTGGCTTGGTCTTCTCTGATTTTAGTGGAATATTAGCAGCCACAAGGACTGGAGTGATGATCCCTACAATACATAGAACTCCAGTTGAGCCCCTCTAGTATAACTTGCTAACCCAACTTCTGTAGTAAGTCATTTGGTCAATGAGGACCATAGCAAAGTCAGTTGGAACTCTACTCCCACAGATTGTGACTCCATCTCTTGCCTTATCCAAAACGTAATAGATAGCCATATCTATCATCTTAAGCTCTCCCTCACTCAAGTTCCCAGTTTCCCTTCTAGCAAAAATAGTATTTGCCAAAGCCTTGTGGAAGTACCTTAGGACTGGGCTTCTGATCTTGGAACTTTTGGTGCTGGAGGAGTAATATGGCTTGTCATCACCAATTGTTTGCCATAAGAAGTGCAACTCATCTCTTGGTATCACCATGTTGTACTTAGTCCCAGTTTAAAACCCATATAGTGTTGCTAACTCCAAGAGTGATAGTTCATAAGGCTTTCCTTTGACAGTGAAGGTGATGAAACCAGCTCCTCTCTCTTGATCAACCATATCAGTGAAGTAGTGCATTTGGACTGTAGCTAAGAACTCACAGCTCTCTTCCTTGTATCCCTCCATGTTCATCCCCATGAACTTGGTTAAGATGCAGTTCAAAAATAGAAGCTTTATGTCCCCAGTGATTCCAAGCTCCTCCATGGTCTCCCTGTGTGGATATCTGGTCCCTTGGAACTTCATGCTCATGAAGGCATCATAGAGCTGTGATGGTGACAAAACACCATAATCTGCTTCATCTCCACTCTCACTCTCTTGTTCTTGAACATCAGCTACTGGTTCATGATCAACCTCCATCTGCTCTTCACTTTCTGTTTCTTTATCAGTCTTAGTTTCTTCTGAGTCTACTTCAACATGCTGCTTTCTCTTCTCCGTACGAGCACTCGACCCCCTGCTAAAACCAGCACTCGACCGTTTGCCACCTCGAGTGCGTTCACCAATCTATCTTCTTGAGACCAACAATACATCCCGACGATCCATGAAGTCTTCGACGGATTTTTTGATCTCAGCTCGGCGGATAGCAGCTTATTTAGGTATCTCTTTAGCTTGTGAAGACATTGTGATTGAAAAGTTGGAAAAGAATAGACTCAAAGATTAAGATTAGTAGGTTAGTACCCAGAAAACAAAGAAACCTAAGCTTTGAGCAAAGCAATGAAAGCAAAGAGAGATTTGAGCTATAATTTGGGTGTTTATGCAAATGAGAGAGTGTGAGGGTTGTAGAATCGATTTAGGTGCTTATAAAGAGGTAGAGGGGAGAAAGAGACAAGGGTGGAGCGTGTATACCATTCAAAATTTGAAATTGGAATCTTTGACCCAGTTTTGCTGCCACTCGACCCCTCCACTCGACCCCACATGGTCGAACACTTGTCCAAATTTGAATTTCAATTTTTCTTCTTTCCTCCAATCGATCGAGCAAGCCATGGGGATGAACCGAGTGGGCCTGGGCTCGATCAGCACTCGATCATGTGCTCCTTAATGGGCTGGTCGAGTGGCCTTAATAAGCCTTCTCCATGAGTCCATACCACTTAGAAGCCTGCCCAAAACAAACATGAAAGAAAAACATCAAAAACACAAGGAAATTAAACTTATATACAAAGATACCTTAGGGACTTCCTCCCTAGTGAGCTTGTTTAAAGTCACTAAGCTTGACTTTTGGTGCATTTTCAGGCTTGGTTTGGAGACCATAGAGGTAATGAGGTCCCTCCTGGTTCAATTTGATCACCATGAACCTTTTTCTTGGTCAGAACAGCCAATACACTTGAAACTTGCTTATTTTTGATCTTGAGCCTTGGCCTTGCTTTCTTAACAGACTTCGTTGTTGAGTTGCACTTGGAGATCCTTCACCAGATCAGTCAACTCTTGAACTGAAGTCTTGAGGTTTTGAACAGCTACCTCATTGTTTGAAACCTTGACTTTAGAGTCCATTTCTTCCTTAGAAGACTCAAGAACAGCCTTATCTTCTATAACAAAGGGTTGGCCTCCAATGGTGGGTTGGTTTGCTGCATTCTTGATGTCAAACCTCAATAGTCAACCCATCAGCAATTTCCAGGGTGATCATACCCTTTTTAACATCTATCACTGCTCCAGCTGTGGCCAAGAATGGTCTTCCAAGGATAATAGGATCATCAGGCTCCTGTTCCATCTCAATGATGATGAAGTCAGTTGGTATCCTTGCCTTACCTATTTTTACTGGAAAGCTTTCCAGTTTACCCATCACATCCTTCCTAGAGCCATATGCAAGACTGATGTAGAGGTTGCTTGGCTTGAATTCCTCATACCCTAGCTTTTGTGCTATTGAGAAGGGCATAACACTCACATAAGCTCCAAGGTCACATAAACACTTGTTGAAGTGCATATAGTTCAGTGAACATGGTAGGTTGAATGAGCCTGAATCCTAAAGCTTGGTTGGAATCACAGCTGTTCCCATGTCTTCTAGATCCTTCTTGGTTTGATTCTTGGCCTTCTGCTTTGATATGTTAAGTAACATGCCCTTATAGAGAGGATATGGTTCATACTGCTCCAAAGCTGGTCCTCTGTCCTCTTTTTTCTCCTCAGCAGCCACTTCATGTTGAATGGCCATCAATTCCTGCTTCTCAATCTTTTCTTTGAACTTTCTAATTATTTGTTCTTTGAAACGTCCTGAGAATGGCAAAAGTGGTTTGTATGCTGGAGGAATGTACTTTGTGGGCTTATCACACTCAGAAGGGACCACTCGATCAGTGACTTGATCATGCACTCTATCGAGTGCTCGATCGTGTGATTGGTCGAGCACACTGTCGATTTTCTTCTCTGCTTGATCCTCTGCTTTATTCTGAGCTGAAACTTGTTGGATATCCTCCCCATCTTGAACTTCACTGTCCTCAGTGACATACTCCTCAGTAACAAAGATAGCCTTGGCAGTAAACTCCCTTGAGTTTTGAATTGCTTTTCCAGGTAGTTGATTAGGCTTTGGAGATGAAGTTGAATCCATACTGCCTCTCTATGAAACCGATGAAATAATATTTTTGAGTTTATATAATTTATAGCTTTTGGTATTATGGATATTATTAAAGGGTATCTTTTAGAACTTTGCAGATTTTGGTTTACCGTTTGATTACTGATTTGGTTTAGTTTAAATAGAGGATTTCCTAACCATTCGGTTATTTTAGGAATTTTGGTTGAATACCGTTTGAGTTTTTAGTTTCAGATCGGTTAGTTGTTTGGTTTTTATATTGCCCAGCCATAGTCAAAAAATATATAACAATGTGTAATTTCAAGTTTCGAACAATAAACTAAACTTTTTTTTGAACAAAAAAAAAAAAAAGATATTAAGAGGTCTCGAGTTCTTCTATCTCGAAAAAGGTACGTAGATTGTCTTTTAATAATTTCTTCTACTCCGAAACATGTGTTGTGTTTCTTTAGAGATTCAAATATAATTCTAAACTTTAAATGATTCAAACTCTAATCCGCAATAGTTATGTCGTTAATATCATTGGTGTTTTTGTGAAATTGATGAGTGCTAATAGCCTAATATCAATTATTTTTTCTTTCTATTCTTCCAACTGTGGTCCAAACTAATCCGAAGACAGCCATGACTACTACTTCTTTATCTCTAGAGCTGTTTTTGTTTAAAAGACATTAAACCCCAAATCAAAAAAGAAATGACTTTGTTGGTTTACTTAAATTAAACCCAAGTGTTAACAATGATCTGGTTTAACAAATGCTTAATCTTTTGATGTCAGTAGACTTAGGGTGAATTACTCAAATGTTACTTATTTTAGGTAATATTACCAGAATCTACAAAACACTTTTTTATTACTAGAATATTTTAGGGTATTTTCAAAATACCCAGCGTGCCCCTGTTTTATGTTATCGAAAAAAACGTAATTACAAAAATGTCATTGCCACGTCAGACTCTACGTCAAGCGGACGACTGAGTTAGAGCATAACTCAGCCAAGCGTTACGGCTGACTTATTAATATCTGGCTGAGTTATGCTTTAACTCAGCCGTCCTTACGGCTGAGTTTTCACCCGATGGTTGAGTTGTCAAAATTTTGGCTGAGTTATCACTACGACACGGCTGAGTTACCATTTTCATCTTAATTAATGAAAACAATTTATTATACTCGGACATGCATAAACTATTAGTTTTTATACATGTAAGATTTACTAAATATGTATAAAATTAAGAAAGTATTATTATAATTACATTTCATTTCAGCGTGTTCAAACCTAATTATTATAATATTTATTATGTACATAAAATTTAGTAACGAAAGTATATTAAGACTCATTTGCAAGGAAAATGACATGCAATCATGTCGAGTGTGGTTTATAGCCCTTGCAATTGCCGGATTCATATCCGCACAGTCGCATTTAAAAGCTTTGGGCTTTTTTGTTGATCTTTCCTTACATCTACATCATGCATTATGTATCAGAATATGATGATATCCCCATGTCAAGTCAATCTTGGAGAATCAAGTAGCACCCATTCAACTGATCCAACAGCTCATCAATATTCGGAAGAGGATATTTGTTCTTCACAGTAACCCGGTTCAAACTCCGATAATCGATATACATGTGGAAACTCTCATCCTTCTACTTAACAAACAACACTGGCACTCCCCACGGTAAACAACTAGGACGGATGAATCCCTTGCTCAGCAAATCCTCCAGCTACTTCTTTAGCTCTGCCATCTCTGTTGGAGCTATCCTGTAGGGCGCGTTAGACAACGGCGTTATTCCTGGTTCTAACTCAATCGTGAAGAGATCAGACCGAGATGATGGTAACCCCTGCAACGACTAGAATAAATCCTCAAACTCCTCCACAACCTGAATACCCCCAAACGAAGACTGTCCTACTTATTCTGGCATAGAAATCTTAACCAAGTAGGCCTCACGTCCCTTCTCGATCATCTTTCCAGCCTGCACGGCCGAGATCACGAGGCTCCCCGAAGTCGGTCTCACCCCCTCGAAAACCAACTTCCCTTTTGGACGCTTAAAGACAACCCTGCCCCTGTAACAGTCCAGATGCACCCTATGACGATGCAACCAATCCATCCCTAGAATTACATCATACAGCTCAACTCGAAAGATAATCAAATCTGTCGGTCTCAACTCCCCTGCGATATGAATATCCACATCCCTCACTCGGCCAAAAACTCTCAGGAACTTCCTTCCTGCAACTCTGATAACACCGGTTCTCTCACCTGGATCTCCTCTGATACTAGCGCTCTCGGCGCACTCCGGAGTAATGAAGCAATGGATTGCTCCAGCGTCAAACAGAATGTGGGACGTAAACCCGCCCACCGACAAGTTCCCTACACAAACCTCATGTGTTGAGAACCTAACATTCAATAACAAGCAAAACAAGATAAATCTGCCCTAGTTGCACCATCATCTGAAGTGCATCCACTGCCCTAGTCCCCGGCTGCACAACTGCCTGCACACCAGCCGTAGGCTGCACCGCTGGAACCTGTCCACCAATCACTGGCGGCACCACTGGAACCAGCCCACCAACCTCTGGCGGCACTGCTGGAACCTGCCCACCAACCTCTGGCTACACTGCTGCTGGAAGCCGCGCCAATACTTGAGCTAGCAAGCCCAACATGACATCCTCCCTATCTAAAGCAGCCTCCGCTGGAACCCTCACTCCTGGGGCAACACCGTGACCGACACCGGGCTCATCAGCCCTGCCGACACCCAAACCAGCCTGGTCTCCAGACACTCTAGGATGAACCTTTGATTCTGCCACCTCCTCACTGGCCATGCTCTGGGTCACACTGGCCTCGGGAACCTGACCCCGTCCACGACCATGACCACGTCCATGTCCACGCCCGCGACCAACAGCATCCTCACCTGTAACCATCTGTATCACCGAGAACAGAAGGCTAAGCATACAAACAACTATAACATCACAAGAACACAACTCACCGTGGAATCACAAAGCAGACTCGGAGAGGATGTTTTAGGACCTCATGCCACACGCAATTGACTAACTCACATAATCAACTCTAGCATGAAATCATAAACACCAACAGCAAAAGCTACAGTGAACCCTAGACCTAGAACTGTAAGAGCTCTGATACCAAAATGAAACAACCCTTCCCGTTTTTTTTAATAATAATAATTCTTTAGTGGTTCCATACCCACTAACAATCTAGTAACAATCAATAATAGCGGATAACCAAATAATTCCATTAAACCAATAAAGATTCCAACAATAAATAACCAAGTAAACCAACAAAGTCATTAACCAAATTCCAACATCCTACAATGTTCCATCAACTCAATTCTAGCAACCTAACAATAGCTAGACCACAATAAATCAAGTCTCTAGAACATCCTCCTCCTCATCGCCTTGATTCCACGATCACACATTGCCTTTACCTACACCACAAACACATATTGAGATGCATGAGTATTATCATAAACACTCAGTGAGGCAATCCTCCTATCTACTGGGCTATACACACAAGCAACTGAGATTTCATTGTTAAGCTAAACAAACAAGCACAAACAACACATCAAACCAGGAAATATCAATGTTGGATAAGGTTGGTGTCTACCGACACTGACTGCTGGTGTCGACCGACACTGACTTGTATGGTGTCGATCGACACCGACTTCGCAGACACGATATGATCGAACCCGAACGTCGATCCTCTATTCCAAATCATCTCCAATCCGTCCCAAACTCTCCCAAATGCCTCATGAACCTATGGGAAACATGAAAACAACCAACCCAAGCAAGCAAACAACAAAGAACAAGCAAAACAAAAGAGATCTCAGGCTTAGATCAGCCATGGTCAAGCACTCACCTCTTTTGCAGGAAGATTTGATTGAGAAACGGTGGGAACAACACCTTAAGAAGCTTCTACTTCGTTCCCAACAACAACACTCCCTTCCACAGCAGTAGATCTCACCAAAAATCACAAAGAACAAGCCAAAAACCTCTCAACTCACAAGTTCTCTCCCTTCTCTCAAGCGGCGACAAAACACCTCCAAACCCTCAACTTCGTCGCTTCTCCACTTATATACCCGGTTTAGACAACCCAATTAAACCAAACCAACCAAAAAACTGCGAATTAAAACAATCTGGTCAAACCAGAATAGCTGGTGTTGATCGACACACCTCCCATCCCCAAATCTCATTATTTGGTTCGCGGATGTTACAACCAATTACGTTAAATATAAAGATTATGCAAGCCTACACATAATTGGGATATAACTAATCTATACAACTTCATCATCTTAAAATTCAAGAAGTCAACACTATACAACCGTGTATGGTAGAAATCTTAGAAGTACAAATTATTCACAAAGATTTTGAAAGCAGCTTACCCAGACGACCAATTGATTGAAGGAATTAACAAAATTCCCAAAGACTCCCGTAGAAACCGATTTAGTTCAAATAGATCGTGCATCCTTGGTAGCCGAAAGGACCTTATTTTGCCGTTTTTAAAATTCCCTTTTTCAATCTTTTGTTATAACAAATCGATTGACTGTTTGAGAAGATTTATAATGAAATAGAAAACTTATTTTATAAAATCAAGATGAAAGAGGAACAAAAAAGATGGTGAGAAATGAATAACAACAATGAACACAGAAAAACATAAGGTGTCGTTCCCAACTCCTTTTCTCATTATGTATTTGTATAATATTATTTTCGTTTTAAAAATGTTTCATTCATTCAAAAATAAACGAAAAGGTCTGGCCGAATACAAACATAATTTTTAATACAAAACAAGTCCATTATATATCAAATTAAATTTAAGGATCATTTTAACAAATATATAAATATCATGAGTATAAATTTAAATTTAAAGTAAATGGGCCTTATGTCCTCTCACTAGGTCCGTGAGTCCATCATTATCCGATGGCCGGTTTGCTACGTTCGGGAGGCTTTAAAGACTTGTTACCATCCCTATAAATCACCACATGATATTTCCCTTTGTTTCGTCCTCACTCGCACATTTTCAACAGTCCTGAGACTACTCCAGCTCAAGCACGCTTAACTATGGAGTTCTTCCATGACACTTGACCGAAAAGATAATTGCACTTTGGTAACATAGGTGGCCAAATCAATTTTTTAAAACCTGTCCGCATGTCCTTGAAATTGGGGTGTCACAATTCACCCCCACTAACAGATTGCAACGTCCTTGTTGCGCACCAAGACCGTCACCCCCGATGGTGTGAGTCCACTCGGCTCCACACTCGTCTGGGTTTGGCTTTGATACCACTGAAAATACCGCACCCGGATTCCCAATCCTCACACCAGACACACGGGAAACGATCTCACCGGAACCCAATAATTCCGACAAGACAATCGGCGTGAAAATTGCTCCTTACAAAAAGTTCCACCGTTGTACTAGCTAGAGTAAACTAACTCATATTTTGCAGCCACGAACAACAATCATACAAACGTACTTCAGCACAAGCATTTTACATTTATATACTCTGATTCCTCCTCCAACTGACCACTTCGTGATCCACCCGAACAAGCGACTTAAACATCTATCCCAAACACCACCTCATCTAGTTACTGAGCCGCACAACCAACCACCCCTAGCGACCGAGTAACAAGAGAGGTTTAATGGGTTAATGGTATTGTTTCGTTATCCGTTGTTATTGATTTCTACAATGTTGATTGATGCTAGGTTATTAACCAAGTTCATTGTTAATAAAGGCACTGAAATACAATGAATGTTAAGAGAGCCACGAGAGACGGCCGCTACACCAACCGGCATCTTCAAACCGGAGGAACTGCAGCACCGCTCTCCTACCGCCACGCGGGATCCACATCTACATCGATGAGAGAGAGAACCACACCAAGCTGACGGAGAATAAATCTAGTCCACCTCTAGAATCACTTAGTAATCTAAAGGAATGAATATTAAAGACCACCGGAAACTGAAATTAGGTCTAGATTCACTTTGCCACCTGAGGAGAGAGAAGAGAGAAAAGAAAAAGAAAAAAGACCGAGTTGTGTTGATAAGCTTAATAAATTCCTTTTATACATTCACACATTGACATTTATAAGGTTTGGGCTTCATTGTTGATTTTGAAAGGCAATTATTATGGGACCCTTGCAAAATTGGACCCCTAACTTGAGTCAATTGCAATTTTAGACCCATATTTTTCTCTCTCCAACATTTGCCACTTTCTCCCTGTTAAATCATTGATCATTCATTGTATTCACAAAAATGTCATTATTTCTGATCTATTTGAATTTCTTGCGAAAATATTTATTACATCCATATCCTCATCTTCTTCTTTTATTTATGGTTCTGCCACCGCCATCAATTTTCCAACAACCATGAACAACCAAATTTGAAGTTCTTAAAGCTTCAACAACCTGAATTTGTAAGCTTAAATAACACCCAATGCTATGAGAACTTCATTTTCTTCCATCTCCTCTCCATTTTAATCCAAGAAAATTTGCAAGTGCATTTATCTTGTTATATGTCATGATTCTTGGATAGTGATTAAATTGGTGTTGGGTTTCTTCCGTGGTGACTAAAGATGACGTCCTCGGTGCTTGTCATTGCGAAACAACCACCGATAAGATTATTTTCCGGTAGCTTTCATGATTTTCCTTGATTTTTTTTGCAAAAGTAGACTTCATTTGTTAGTCTAACCGTCATAATATCATGTAAAGTCTACTCTGTGGTCAATTTTGCAATTAAAAATTTATCGAGTTTCGAGCCCGTTGATTGCAGTTTCAGTCTCCTTAATTTCTTTTGAAAACAGAAAAAATATGGTTCAGATTGCATTATAATCTTTCCGTCAGATACTTCATTTGCAGTCTACTAAGGTGTATTTTTGCAATTGACCAAATTCTTGACTTTTTAGTTATGACTGCCAGACGAAGTCTTCTTACGATAATAAACGAGTAGACTTCTATAGTGACTATTTTTGGCATTGACCAATATTTATGCATTGACCGTAATATTATTAATATTAAAATAATTAGTTGACTGCAAAAGAAGTCTACTAGTAAAAAACAAAAATGTTGGTCAACCCCAAAAATGACCACGGCAGACTGCAAACGAAGTCATCATTCATGGAGACTTCGTACGTAGTGTACTTGGCGAAAGTCAAACTTGGCCAATTGCAAAACTAACCACAACGAAGTCTCCATGATAATAAACGAGTAGACTTCTTACGATAATAAACGAGTAGACTTCTATAGTGACTATTTTTGGCATTGACCAATATTTATGCATTGACCGTAATATTATTAATATTAAAATAATTAGTTGACTGCAAAAGAAGTCTACTAGTAAAAAACAAAAATGTTGGTCAACCCCAAAAATGACCACGGCAGACTGCAAACGAAGTCATCATTCATGGAGACTTCGTACGTAGTGTACTTGGCGAAAGTCAAACTTGGCCAATTGCAAAACTAACCACAACGAAGTTTACTTTTTCTAGTTGACGGGTAGATGAAGTCTACTTGTCAGCTAGAAGTCTACTACGAAGTCAATTGGTTTGGTCAATTGCAAAAATAACCAGAGTTGATTGTAATCGAAGTTAACTTGTTGAAACTTCCTAAGAAGTCTACTATGTTCTATGTTTTTAATTGCAAAACTGACCAAAAAATTAACAAAGGAAGACAACAAAAGAAGTCAACTATCCTAGTAGACTTCATCTGGTGTGTGCTTTATTAAATTGTAATTGCAAAAATAGACCACACAAAATAGAGTTCGAGTTAAAGTCTCTGCGTAGAGGCTTGTTGATGTCTACTCGTTTGACATCATCATGAAGTCGGCAAAATTTATAAACTAATTTATTGCAAATTGGTGAATAATTTTTAAGATTTTCTTGTTGTATTCTTTGATATATGTTATGCACTTGCTTCTATATGTTTTTGACATGATTATATATTATACATATGAAGAAATCAAGTTTTTGGTTTTCTTAGGCAGTTAGGTCATTAACTTAGACTTATTTTTGAAGTCAACGTGTTGGAGTTTTGTGTGAAGTCTGTATAATTGAAAAAATCTTTAATCGAAAATTTTTATATAAAGAATTTTTTGATTTTTTATAAAAAATTTATATTCATTTTCTTTTTCTATTAATATTAAAGTTAAACTTTTTCTAGAACAATTCTATCTCTAATACTCTAACTGTTAGACAACTAGTAGTTAATAATGAAAATTAATAACTGTGCTTGCTCCTTTTAAAGCATTTTTTACTTAAGGGTTCTTGCTTTGTCTGGTTGTGAAGGTTGGAGAACGAGCATTTGAACAATGTGGGAAAATTCAGAGCATTTAAATCAGTTCCCCTACCATTCAACTATGATTAAGAGGAAGATCGAGATAGTTAAATCTTAGATTGTTATCAAATCAAGGGTTTTTTTTCACATGAGTGGTACTCCAATTTTGTATAGTTCCTTGTAAAACATTAAAGAAGTAGGAAATGAGCATGATGAGGCTTCAGATATAACAATCTTTTCTACCTAGGGTTATTATTGTTGTGCTCTCTCTGTCACAATGGGAGAGAGACCTACTAAACAAACAAACGTTGACCAATGCTGCTAAACATAATTTTATTTGGATTTGGTTTACAATGTGGCAATTCTGGCTCCGTGCTTCTTCTTCCTTTGTCCTCTTGTATGCTCTCCTCTCGTTTGCATAAACCAGGAAGGCAGATACAGGGTGTTTTAGTTTTAGAGGGTCCTTCTCCTTCCTACAAACCATAGATAACTCTAGTCAGCTTACACCATTGGTGATCAATAGAATTAGTAGTCATTAGGAGGTATTCTGGTTCTTACTTGGTCTTCTTGTTGTTGTCCTGTTCAGCTTCCTGGACAAAGTTGAGATACTGATCAAGCAATTCCATTGCATTTTTCTGCTCCTTCTTGACTTCAGCCCACTGTTCTTTACACCACAAAACGTATGATGATGATGGTCGCTTTGTCTCAGGACAATCCTTCTCCAACATACTCAATGCAATGCTCTGCTCATATGAATACAGGCGAGTAATGTGAAGAAGTCAGTAAAGACAGTGGAATTATGGTAGTTCAAGCAATGAATTGTGTTTTGGGAAAGATACCTGCAATAGAACCAAGCGCTTCTGCAGCCTCATGTCTACTCGTTTGGTGCTCGTTCGCATCTCTCAATACTTTGCTTACAGTAGCCAAAGCAGTTGTATTTTGCAATTGGCCCAATACATAAGCAACCTAATACGGTTTAAGGTTGGAGAACAATAAGCAGAGATTCAACTATGGCAGAAACAGCTTCATCTCCACCATGATGAAACAGCTTCAAGTTGCAGATGGTTACAATATCAGCAAGGGTAACAGAGTGTCCAACAAGGAAAGTGTTGGAAGCGAGATGTGTATTCAAAGCCTCAAGTCCCCTCTTCAATGCAGAAATAGCTGCTTCCTCAGCCTTCATTCATACAAAACCATTATAAAGATGAGAACACTAGTCTACTATTAGTATTAGAGTGCAAGGGGTAGCAAGATCTTAACACAGTATACGAGACAAGAAACAAAAATTAAGGAAAGCTTACAGGAGCAGAGAAAGGAGCATAGCCCATTCTAGGAGCAAACCACTTCAACATGTTGGCATCAATCTCCAACGAGGAGAAATCAATCCATTGCTCAATCTGAGCCTGAAAGGTCAACCCATACACATAGACATTAAAAAAAATGTGTAAGAAATAATAAAAAGGAAAGCAAGACGATAAACAAGAGCTTACGTATTCAATGAGTTTTCACAATTTTAAAGAGTTTTCACAATTTTACGGCTCAGTGCATGGGAACATCAAAATAGTCATTATCTTGAATACACTTTCAAGCAATGAAGCATGTAAGTATGTAACAGAGAAAGAATCGAAAGAGATTCAACACCTTTCTAATAGGGTTCATCTTAAGGAACTCAGGGGATTTGTTAGTGACGCCCATCTGAAAATCTGCAGCTTCCTCGATCTTCACACCTGCATACTCAGCAGCAACGAGTGCCTTAAAGGCACCTTTGTTTCGCTTGTATATAGGGATGTTGTCGTGGGTTAAAAAACCCAGCCCAACCCAAACCTGAAAAAAGCCTGTCTAGAAAAAACCCAAGTTTGAAAACCCAAATGGGTTTTAAGTTTTAGTGGGTAAACCCGAACGGGTTTTTAATTTTGTGGGTAAACCCATGAATACCCGAATTATTTACTTATGTGATGTATTTTGCATTTTATATTATACTAGATTTAGACCCGCACATACGTGCGGGATTGATTTTAAAAACCAAGTTTCCTAACACATTTATAGTTTATTACGTACATGCAAGTTATGTTTGTAAACGTAATTTTTAGGAATGTTATTAACCTTCATAATCCGAAATCATACCAATATAGTATTTGATTTGTTTTTAATTTGGTTTAGACAAAAAGAATGATCAAATTTGTTTTTGTTATTAGTAAAGATAATAATATTAAAATAAATAGTAAACGAAAGATGATATGTCTAATTTGGGACAGAAAATCCATCATGTCTCATATATGTCATGTTTTCCATCTCATAACTATGGTTTAATATAGTTTTCCCATTTAAGATTGTATATTTTAGTCCAACAAATAAGATATATGTAAAAATTACGATTTTAATTATAAAAATATTTATTTGGTATAGCATTTATAACATAATCTTTTATTGGTTTGTTTTCATCAAGTTTGTTAATATTAGAAATGATAATCGTTTCACCATAAATATTGGATCGACACGATAGTGGACCCGGATCAAGTGTGATCCGGATTAGTGATCATCTATATTTTTATTAAACTCATAAAACTATCAAACTGAATAAACTCACTAAAAAATAGTTAAACTTCGTGAACCGAATGACCATTAAATAGTTGTCAAAGGGGTCAAACTCGTCCGTTATACCTACTCTGCAATGGATAAAAGCACTATAACCAGCAGAAAATATGTTCCACGTATTCCACATGAGTAAATATTATGTCTGATCGGCATATACCCTGCTTGAATTCGCATTATCCATAATCTACGTCATGTATTTTATCAGGAATAAGTTAGCTAATATTTTTATTTTCTGGATTACATGTTCCTTTCCCGTACCCATTCTTTCACGTCTACATATTTGAAAACAAATAGGAAAATTGAAACTAAATTTAGATATTTAAATTTTATGTTCATGTACTTGTTATTTGATATTTGAAAGTATGTTATGAATTTCACAATCTAAAACGTCCAGAAATTAACCCTTACTTTTAAATTAGTGAGATTTTGAGAATTAAATATAACTATCAATTTTTAAATATAATAATTTAACTGATATAAAACCTACTTAAAATTTGTTAGAGACAAATGAAAATATTTAGGAGTGAGCGTAATTCATGTTTTGTTGTTTTCTGTCCCATTTTATCTACCCGTTCGTAATTGTCCGTTGAACGGGTACATATTCTTGGTACAATATTCGATATGGGGCAATTTTATATTCTTGAAATAGAAATGGGATAGAAATAAAACATAAATTCTTGAATTTCTGTTTGGGACAAACGCAAAAATAATTCATAATATATTTATATATCATATCATATGATAAAAATATTAGAAAATAGTTGACCTGTTTATTCTTATTATTTGATATATGGTCCATTTATATTGGATTACATTTCTTTGTTTTAGTTTTTTCTTAAATAAGGACATAGTTTAATGTTCTTTTCTTTTTCTTTTGAACATTTTTATGTTAGATAAATTGAAAAATATGTTACATAATATATTGGAAGTATTAATTTATTTTAATTCTAACATGACCTTAGATTTTTTTTTTTTTTTTTAATATATTCTCGTCCTGTTTGTTTCCTTCCATCCCGTTTCAGTCCCATTATTTTTTTCTCATTTCCTCAAAATCATGTTCCCAAAATATAGCACACAATCACATAATAGTTTGATTCAAAAAAAATAATGTATTTGATGAGAAAAAAAAAATCTTTGAAACATTCAGTTAATAGAATCACATATACATGTCGTGTATGTTAACATTATTTATCTCTTATTTGGTACATGCAGCATGGTTATGCTGGATAAGCAGAAGAAAAACAACATATTAACAATGAGGTTTTATTTTATAAGTTGTAATATTCTTTTGGACCCGCACATTTATGCTTTGAGTTTTATTTGTGAGATATTTAGAATCACAAATTTTATCTGAGTCTTAAGTGTGGCATAAACTAATTAAATACAATGTGAGATATATATTTGAAAGGTTGCAATCTTCCCAATTATTTTAATAATATTTTTGAAAGATAGTTATGATAATAATTGTGGAAAAAAAATAGTTATGATAATAATGTCAATATTTTAAAAATACAGCAACAAAAAAAAACTAAAAACAAACTCAAAGAATAAAATAAGTATAAGAGGGTCTGAAATTCTATAACATTGAAGTCTGAAAGGTCAATTTAGTTATCCAGATTTTATGATCACTAATATAATAATTTTCACTTTAAGGCCGAAACTAAATGACAATAGAATTGTTGGATATATTAGTGTGCTAAATTAAATTTGGAAGTAGAAAAAATTACAAAAACTATAATTGGATATATGAAGATTTAGTTGAATGATTCGCCAAAGAAAAAAGCTTGATCGGGGAAGGGGAAGTCATATTCAACATTGTGGACATCATCGAGACATGCAATTTCATGTTACCTCTGAAAGATATATTTTTTTCTCCTCTCTTCCAGTTCACTCCAAAATTCATTATGATTTGAGAAAATATAAAAAAGAAATGAATCACACTAATATGATTTAATACCTATAGGTTATGTGTAACAATATAATCATAGATTGTTTTAAAAAATAAAAAAATAAATAGTCATGCAGCAAAAGTACACTATATATTATAATTAATGTATATATAAGTACTAACATAAAAAAAACTGTAAACTATTCAAAAGGATAGCAAGAGAAAATCAATTATAACTACTTAATTGTTTCACAACATTCATATTTTAGAAGTTATACAATCTTGACTTTTATGTTTCACATGTTCTTGTAGAGTTTCAAATCTGAAACACTATAAGATTATGAAAAATAAAAGTCAAAAAATTTAAAACTCAAAATATGGATGCTGGAAAAAAAATTTGTGAACGAACGAAACTAAAGACTTCGACACAACTTATAGAGAGATGAAGATTAATATATTTTAGTATATTAACAAAAAAAAAAAGATTTTGGTAGTTATTTTAGATTTGCTCATTTAGTTTTGGAATATAGGTTTTAGAAAAAGGAAAATCATAAATATTGTTTACCCAGATTTCTCACAAAATAAAATCAAATTAAATTTTTATACATATATACAATTTTGAATTTAATTGCACGATTTTAATAGAGACAGATTTAAATTATTTCTATTAACAAATGTAGATGATTTTGTGTATTAGGTAACATCAAAATCAGAAATTATTGTTTCCGGATATAACTCCAAATATATCATCAAATGAAATATCTTTACATATATACAGTTTCGAATTTATTGCCCAAATTAAATATGTACATAAATATCGGAATTATGGTTTCCTTAACTTGTTTAAACGAAAATACTTACTTTGTTTTTTAATTTGCTTTGATTCTGTTAGGATACAGGAGTATGAAAAACAGCTCCGAACAATTAATACATGACCCGAAAACAATCAATCCGGGTAACAACAGGATCCGCGCGTTTTTAATATGAAATTAACTTTAATACCCTTCTCGTTTTGTATGCTTTGTAATATATTCATGGGCATTTTATGTCATATTCTACCAATTTATTTTTGTCTTGTAAAAATGCTTCCCTTTTAATAGTATAGATATAATTTTATCTTTAACTTTTTGGTACCAAATGTGATTTATATTATATAGTATATCTGTAACAATTTTCAAAAATTTGTAATTTTATATCATTTAAATAAAGAGTAGCAAATATATTAAAAAGTTTTGTTTTAAATAGATAAAACCAAATTTATTATTATATATTATTAATCAACAAGATTTTGCGGTTTTGGCGGGAAACAAGATTTTGCGGTTTTGACAGGAAAACGTGATTTTGCGGTTTTGACGGGAAAACGAGATTTTGCTGTTTTAGCGGGAAAATGAGATTTTACGGTTTTGGCGAGAAAACATAATTTTGCGGTTTTGGCGGGAAAACAAGATTCTACAGTTTTGGCGAGAAAACGAGATTTTGCGGTTTTGGCGGAAAAACGAGATTTTGCGGTTTTGGCAGTAAAACGAGATTTTGCGAGTTTGGCGGGAAAACATGATTTTGCGGTTTTGGCGGGAAACACATAATTTTGCGGTTTTGGCGGGAAAACAAGTTTTCGTGTTTTGCGTTTTTTGTAGGAAAATGTGATTTTGCGGGTTTAGTGTAGGTGATTAGACTTCACAAAAAAAAAGTGTAGGTGATTAGAAAGAAAAAAAAAACTCAATGGGTACCCATAACTGATAGGGTAAACCCGTGTAAGATTTTATAGTTTCGGGTACCTGCCCATTTTTAACCCATTTGATTTCTTAGAAAAAAAACAGGTCCCAAAACCCAGTTTTAAGCATGGGTTTCGGGTACCCACTGGCATTTTACCCACTTTTAACATCCCTACTTGTATGTGTGCAAGACCTGAAAAAAAAAGGTAGTAAGATTCCCACCAAAAAAACTCACCAATCAAACTCAACACATCAGTTTCTCTATGCAACACAAAAATCGAATTCTCAAGATACCCAATGAACATATATGTGAAATCAACAACAAGTAAACTCACCACGGAGAAGATACAAACTCGGAGATCTTCTGAGTTCAGATCTAGTACCAAAAGAAAACAACAAGTAAACGATGAGTCGTCGATAAAACTTCGAAATGAGAGAAGCGATAAGGAGAAGAAGTTGAGAGATAAATTCTTACGAGAGAAGCTTCTACAGATTTTTCCGAGAGAGCTTGAGCAAAGCGAGAGAGAAGGATACAAAAGCGGCAGCGAGGATAGTATAAAAGAGTGTATGTAAAATTAGGGCAAATAGTGAAAATTAGGTATATATAACTTGGTTAATTAAAACCGATCGGTTATGCCCCCGCCAAACTGAACCGAACCGGGAACTGAATTACCAAATTAATTTCGCCGATCGGTTTGTTGATCTTCTCACAGATGCTGCCGAAAACCGAACATCTCGGTTTAATCGGTTCGGTTCTCTCGGTTCTGACCGAACGTCCATGACTAATATTAATAGTTGATGGCATAAGAAAGTCAACCACCAATACTCTACAGAGAAGTCTACTTAGAAAAATCCTAAATCAAATAATTTTAATTTAATCAGCTTTTCCTCCCTTAATTTGACTTGTTTATATGTAAATTTATTTTATTATAATGCAGGAAGTCTATGTGGTTATTATTTGGTCAAACGGTTTACCAAATTATTTTTTATAATTTTTAAAATTAATATTTAACCTATAATTAAGGAGTAGACATACTTTTAAGTCTTCACTTTGACGTCAATTTGAAATCAACCGTTAAGATATCTATTACAGATTTCCTCAGGTTAAATCTGTCATTTCGGCTTCTGTTTTTTGTTTGGTCGTAAGGGAGTCAATTGTAATTTCAGCACCCTTAGTGGTTATGATTTCATTCAAATGCAAATAAAGGTACAAAAAATGCAATTGTCCCAATTATTATTAACATCATTGCTGAAAAAATTTCTACATCTAATAGTAATATTTATTATATAGTTATATCACCCATAAAAAACACAATACTTCTTTCTTTTTTTAATTGTTTAAACTCATACATTTTATTCTCTCTCACATATCTTTTCTTTCCTACTTTTTACTCAGATAAATAATTAAAAAAGAAAAATATATATTAAAAAGTTAAAAAAACAATTTTTTAGGAACAAAGAAAATTCTCTAAAACATCAAACTATCAGGGACAGAGAGAGTATTAAACTGTAAGTCAAAATTTTGTACTTTAACAATTGGTAATATAATAATTTTATTACTACTGAAGCAGAACTTTAGAATTATTATTATTATTATATATATCTTTTTTACACCATCCAAAATAAAAGAAAAAAAAATGTTTATAGATTAATTACCTTAAATGTGACAAAAAATAAGTGCTATGAATATATGCGAAAGATTTTTTTTCTTTTTACTTGCAAAAATTGACCGTTTGTCTAAGGCTTTGAATGGTTGTACAGTATGCTCCAGAACAGACTAACATTGGATTAGTCTGCATTTAATTTACCATTCACCATTGCATACCAATATGCATTGTTGCATACTAAAAATCTCCATACTAGTATGCATTTGAGCGTACAACTCCATACCATTGTAAATTCACTATTGGTTTGCATTTTTCATTCTGCTCCTCAAAAGCTCCATACTAATATAAACTCCATACTAATCTACTCCATACCATAGTACAATGTTTTGTATACTAAAATATTGGTATATATTGTCTGGTTTACACCATACCGTACAACCATTTAAAGCCTAATTGTTGTAGACATGTACATTTTTTTTTTTTGCTTTCAACACTCATAAGAAATAAAGAAAACTTTTTTTTTTTGATAACTCAGGGTAAATTCCTGAACCTATGGAGGGGCCCGAGACTAATCTCTGTGGGAGGTGCAGCCCACAGATAGGCCCTCTCTCTGGATATTCAAATGAGCCGTAAGCAAGGACCCATATCCATGTGGCCACATAGTAAATGAGTAGCAATTCCGCATATGAGGAGAATTGATCCCTGGCATGGACCAACAGGACAACTCTTTCAACAAGATGAGAACCACTAGCCCACCACCATGTGGTTTGAAATAATGCAAACTTCCTAAACTTAATTTATCCATGGGAAATTATTTAGGAGATGAAAGGCAAAAGCCACTTCTTACAAGTTACCATACGTTTGGAACTATTTTTTTAGTCAACATTAGCCCTGGGACGGAGCGGATATGCGGGTATATTCATGGTACCCGAATCCGGGTCCAAATCCAGCGGATTCTTATATTTACTATCCGGATCCGGATCCGTTAAACCCGGATATCCAGTTTATGGATAACCACTTAAAACTTAAGCATCCGCGGATATCCGAAAGTTATCCGGATCACAACTTAAAACTGAGGTTGTGAATGGTTATCCAGTCTACTCCGGACCATACTAAAGTCGGACCAGTCCCCAGTAAATTCACCATTCACTATTCTAGACCAGTATGCACTACTCCATGGTCCATACTATAAAACTCAATACTAGTCTACAATTGAAAAAGAAACTGTGTACTGTGTGGATTATACTATTGGTCCGATTGTTTCTGTTTAATCCTTAAAACCTTCATACCAACTCCATACAACTCCATACCAAAAATGAAAGTTGAATTGAAACGTGCTTTTCAACTAGAGTTGGATCCAAGTGCTTTGTTCTCATTGGTTAAACTTGTGTTTCTTTGTATTTTTGAAAAATATGTATACATATGATCATTCATAATTATTAAAAATCCACAAAATAAAAAATCACATTCTGAAAAAAAACTAGAGTGACGTCTCTTCAATCTTAGAAAACTAATTTTCTTTTTGAATCAACCATTTATCTCAACAACAGAAATAATAGATTTTGATTTGTAATTCTAATCTTAAAAAACTAATTTTATTTTTGAAACTCTATGTTATGGGATAGTCGAAATAATAGATTATGATTTTAAAAATATCTTGTAATAGTTATTACTAATTAATATTGTGATAAAAAATATTATTAAAACAATTTTAATTATTTGTCCACGTTACTCCATACTATGGTCCGAATTTTACCATTCATAATAGTATAGTGTTATGCATACTATTATATGGTGATATGCATACCAATGTTTACTCCATACTAAAATCTGTTCTATTTTATACTAAAATGTTAGTTCGCATTTATCTACTATGGAGTATACGCAACAACCATTCAAAAGCCTGAATAAAAATAAAAACATTGGGCCCCATAATTGTGTGTCAGCCCATTAAATTATTGGACTGAATTTGATAGCCCATTAACGTCAATGTTTCTAAGTTATAATGGAAACGTCATATTAGCTTTATAACTTACTCCTTCTGTTTCATAATATAGGATGTTTAGAGAAGTTTTTTTGTTTCATAATATAAGATGTTTTCAAGTTCCTATGTAACTTTTAGATTGTTTTAATACTTTCTATTATGCAGTATTGTTTGTGATTGGTTACACTTTTTTAAAGTGATCATTTCTTAATCTACGTGATTTACTCAAAACATCTTACGTTTTGAAACAGAGGGAGTACTAGATTAGGACCCGCCCGATATGCGAGTTTAGAGTTTTTAAAATAAAATAAAATTTAACAAAGAATATAAGGTAAATCTATATATACATTTTTGAAGTACATTTTGGGTTCTACCCTTTGCTTATTTACATTACTAGTTTGCAATATTGGTCCCTAAACAATTTAAAACACTAAATTACTTCAATTTGAGAAATCGACCAATACAATTATATTTTATTGCCATAATCTCTCACATTTGATTACTATAATCTCTACAAATCTCAATGATACAATCGATTACCAGTCTATATTCCTAAAATGTGAGAACATTAATATCAGTCGATTTAATTCATTTCATCAAATCGAATGCATTAATATCAGCCCACTTAATTCATATTCCTAAACAAATACATAACATTACCACCAAGACAAACATTTAATTATCTACATATATTATTTGGAAATTAATATTGAAGGACATAATCACTGTTTTAATAACAGAGATTACAATAATCTCGCTTTGAATGAGTACATCGTAAATTCCTTGGTCATCAAGCATATTAGAATTTATAAATACTATCTTCACAAACAAAACATACCAACACTCACAACTAGAACCTACAACCGCATATCCAACCACTAATCGAGAGAAATGGCTGCATCTCATCTCCATCAGTTTTTTTTTTTTTTTTTTTAATTATGCTACAGATTTCTTTACCAGCTAAACAAAAAAAACTATCATTTTGGTCATGAACATCATGGTGATAATAAAATTTTAAGTATTTTTCTTACATGAACATCATCTTTTTTGTCTATATCAAAACTTCTCTTATTTTGTTGTATTTTTCATTTTATTTTTTTTTCCTTCTAAATAACTGATTTTTTATTTTTATTTTTTATGTTATGAAATATAGAATACATCTCCATATTTTTGTCCATCACATCAGATTTTTTTTTCCAAAAAATCTTATTCATTTTCATTTTCATAGATATTTCTTTTATTTTAAGGACTTATTTTTTAGAAAAAATAATTTTGGTTTCTTAATATATAATAAAAATTATATTTCATCAAATCAAAGGTTATTTCTCTCAGACTTTTAAGTCTATAACAATTTTTTTTTATAGAGTAACATATATATTATTATTATTTTATTTTTTGTGAAGGGTAAGTATAATAATGAAATTTCTTATTTTTAAAATTATATTTTTTTTTAATCTACGATTTTTATATGGTTTACTATCTTCATCATATATCTTTTGTTTTTATAAGTTTTCTATGTGTGCTTTTCTTTTTGATTTGATTTTAACAAATATCTAAGATCTTTAATAATTTTTCTTTAATTTCTTGCAGGAAAATAAAAATATGTACAATCCTCCTCTTTTGATTTGATCTCATCTTCCAACAATACTATATGCAAAAATATATAACTGTACCATTAAACTTGTGATTATTAGTATTATACATACTACATATGTTTAGTTTCACATCAACTAAATTTGATTGATTAAATTCCAAATGAAAAATAATTTTGATTGATCAAATTCCAAATGAAAATATTTTGATTGATTAAATTTTACATGAAATTAATATTTTGTATATACATAAAGCAATTTTAAACACATCTAATTAAGTTGATTAAATTATAATTAGAAAAAATTTGTTATGCGGATTAAATCCTAAAATTAACAATTAAAATAAAATTATACAATTTGTATTTTTTAATTTTTAAATTACAAAAATAGTCCTGCGATGTACCGCGGGTTAAAATCTAGTATTTTTCGTAAGTAAAAACTATCTATAAAAGTAAATAGATACACCGAGGTGTTCAATGTAAATCCTACTATATTAATTGAGAAGTACAAAAAAGAAACTAACCTTAAAAAGTGTAAAAATTTACATTCAAATGCCATTAGAAATAGTTAAATAAAGGCTAAATCATTGAGAGTATTAATGATAATTAATAATAATTTAATAATCTAATTAATCAGCAAAGAAAACATTGTTAAGGGTTACACACCGTTAGAGAGATAATGCAAACGCATTACTATCAATAAAGAAATATACAACAACAGCAAAACTTAAATTAATTTATAGATTTGTTAGAGAAAAATCCTACTATATTAATTGGGAAGTATATATATGAAACTAACCTTAAAATGTGTAAAAAATTACATTAAATTGCCATTATAACAACTTAGTTACGTCAAAGAAACCATGTTCCTCTTCTTTGTACTAGCACCCAGAAGAGAGCCCTTCTTCACCACTCGAGCCTGTGTCGAAGGCATAATACCACCAACAGCTACACTCTGTGCCAAAACCCCTGAAACAACTTCCTCACCAACAGGAGCCTCTTCATTCGAAACTTGGTCAGTGAGAACCACCTCATCAGAGCCCTGATCAACGTCTCCCTCATCCGTTATAACAATATCCTCCTGGGAAGACCCCTTGGGCACCACCCCTTGCTCCTCCATGATAGTATCCATAAAGCTCAAATCATTTTCACCCCTGGTCGGAAACTCTTGACCCAACAGATTACCAAGATCCTCTGAGAAGAGAACCTCTTATTGTGACAACTCCATGGACCCTGAGACTGGTACACTGGGAAACAGATTCTTACACACCGTTGTTTCAATCCCCTGCGCAGAAACCAGACCTAACGCCACCGAGGCATCATCCGCAGCCACATTCGCATCTTCTTGAGGACCCAGAAAAACATCAAGCATCCTTTGCTCAGTGGGAGAAAAGTTAATGCCCACATTGCTAGAGTGAAGTGGAGCTGCACCACTCGCTGAACCATCCACCTGAGATGTTGTAGTAGAAACTGGAACTGCAGTTGTGTCCTTCTTCACCAACCTCTCATCCACAGAAGAGCTTTTATTAGTCTTCCTCCACTTGCTACCAGACCCATGATGAGCCCGATAATGCCCTGCCTGGTGTCCCACACCACGCCCATTCCCATGAGAAGAGCCTTGAAGAGACACCCCTGAACCAGCACCACTCACGCCCGAACCATTACCCTGAGCCCCACCATTCACCATAGCACCCTTGTAGCTCTGCAACTTATCAGCAGGTCGAGGATCAAAACCATCATCAAGGAAAAACGGCTTTTTCATACCCTCATAATAGCCATGTGTTGAATTCATACATTTTACTATTGATCTGGCCTAAACATACATTATGTTTCTGAAAATTTGAATTCCGTACTCCAACTTCGAAATCAATACCTCAAGTATAATTGTTGTGCCATAATATACAAAAACGTGTTTATCGACTAACTCTGTTAAGCATCCGTTTAATCAAAATGACGAGAATTCCACGTGTGAGCGGTGATCCAAATGACATCGTTTGGGAGAGAAATAAAAAATGACGTCGTTTTGGTCGAAATTTTAGTTTCTCAGTTTTCCCAAAACGACGTCGTTTGGATCACTGCTCACATGTGGAATCCATGTCATTTTGATTAAACGGAAGCTTAACAGAGTTAGTCGATAAACACGTTTTTGTATATTATGGCACAACAATTATACTTGAGGTATTGATTTCGAAGTTGAGGTACGGAATTCAAATTTTCAGAAACATAATGTATGTTTAGGCCAGATCAATAGTAAAATGTATGAATTCAACACATGGCTATTGTGGGGGTATGAAGAAGCCGTTTTTCCCCATCATCAAGGCGTTGTTTCCCCTTATCACTAAACAGTGGGCAACGACTCACATCATGGCACAAATTGTGACAGCGCCGACAATATCCATACAAACGCTCATATCTCTAAGAGATTGTCGTCTCCTCGCCACTATGAAACTCAACCGCGGCTTCTAAGATCAGAGGCTTGAAACCGTTCAGGAAAACCTTCACCCGACCATTATCCAAGTCAACTTCCTCCACCACTCCCAAATCAGCTCCAATGGTCCGGAAGCTTTCATCTGCCCAGAAATGCAGAGGGACACCCATCACGCGAACCCAGAATTTGATAAAACAGGGGTATCGCGGATCCACAACCGGCTCCCATCGGACCAAAGAAAGCATCCAATGGTCAAAATGGTAGGGCTCCATCTTGAGAACCTCCTGGATGTCCTCCTCTTTGTCAAAATCAAACTGAAAACGCCCTGAACCAAGATCAGCCCCAACAACTCTCTCCTCCATCTTCCATATCCGGGGAAGCATGAACAGCAGAGCTTTCATATCCTGCATAACTGGATTCATGCATCGCCCGATCAAAGTTTTGGCATACCCCTCGATGAAGGCAGTGTTGTCAAAGTGCGGGACCTTGATCTTCAACTTACTCCCAGACCCCGAGGAGCACCCTGCGGTACCCTGAAGCAACAGACCACTCTGAGACATAGCTCGCTCCGGTAAACAATAACAACCCGAGAAACCGATAGAAAACAACACAAGAGAATGACACTGAAAAGAAACCCAAATAACCTGCAGAAAACAATCTCGAGAGAGGAGAGACAGATGAGAAAAAAGCACAACCCGTGAGGGGCGTTTATAGTCCGCCACAGAAAGCCAAATCACAGCAAGAAAGAATTCCAGATCATCAAAGCTGGAATAAAACGTCATCCCACAAGATCCGCCTCTGAAATCCCTAGAATTACGACCCTAAAATGGAGCCCGTGACAAACCACTCACTGAAGAATGAAAGTCCACAAGAGTTCGCAGGACAGAACCCCTGATTCCCCGAATCCAAGCCCAGTCAAACCAAAATCTCCAGAATATCCCGAGATGTACGCTCAATCGAAACCCTGCAAGACTTGAATTAAGCCCCCGTCGCACTCTCCATTGAACCAAAGAAAAACGAAGAATCTCCAAAATACGAAACCCAATCTGCCCAAATCTCCATCGCAAATCGACAGAATCAGAACCGAGAAAGAACCAAACAACCCAACGAAATCTCAAGGGGAGATCCGCCCTCATCAAAACCAAAAGAAACCAAATCCAAATCCGAATCAAAACCTACTGACCAATCTCCATAACCACGAGAGAGAGTTTTTCTCGAGAGAGTTTTTTTTATATTCAGCAACTTATACAGATATAATAATGGGGTGGACTGAATGGGAAAGTCAGTTCTCACCAAGGAGGAAAGCCTCCAACTCATCCAGCTTAATTTATGTGTGTGGTACGTCGAGGGCAGCATGGTGATGAGCAAGCCTTGGTCTGGGCTTCTTTGTGTTTTTTGGTTTCCCCTGTTTTGTTTTCTTTGAATAAGATACCTTGGGTTGATCCGTATGGTTGTGTTTGTATCTTGCTTTGGTTGTTATTTCCGTTTTTATTTCGGTTTATTCAGGGCTGTGCCCATTGTTTCTCATGTGTTCAAGTAATAATACTTTCATGTTGGCCCTTGTCTTTGTTTAATTATTTGCTCGTTTGTTTGCTTTGGTATTGGGACAACTATGGGATGTCTCGATGTTTTAATTTGGAGTCTCGCTGGGAATCGGGTTTTAGGACCCTGTTGGGCTTTTTCTATTTCTCATAATAATACAGATTATTGGGCCTTATTTGAGTAAAGTAGCCTTTACGGTGTGGCTTTTAATAGCTAAGGAGGGTTATGCAGAAACTTACGAGCCCTCTTCTCCCAATTCTGCGGTCTTTTTAACTCTTGACTTTATTCAGATTTTCTTGGATTTTTCTAGTTTGCACATTTTGGTCAGGTTTGGTCCAACGGTTTTATTTCTGGACCCTGTCATGTTATCCTTCTCCAAAGGGTGGGAGGAGGAAGCTGTGGATGTTTTCATCCTCATTTTTTAAAAAACATTTTTTATGAATATTTTAAGTTGGAACTGGCAAGGCCAGGGTAACAAGGCCACTATTGGACATCTCAGGGATTTATGGACTAATCATCGTCCCGATTTTTTATTTCTTATGGAAACGAAACAATCGTTTTTTATTGTCGAGAAATTTGTGGGTCACTTTGGGTATAAAAATTTAAAAACAATTGATCCTATTGGTTGTAGCGGGGGTATGGCTCTTTTTTACAATCAAGCTGATTTTCAAGTTAACATTTTATTTGAGTCTAATCGGTTAATTGATGTTGAAGCGGTTTTCAAAGGACGGATAATATACTTATCTTTTATTTATGGTGATCCAATTCCTAAGAATCGAGATTTGGTTTGGGAACGTCTTGTACGAATTAGTACTACTCGTTCCTCTCCATGGTTTGTGGTTGGGAATTTTAATGAGCTGCGAGGAAATCATGAGAAGCGTGGGGGGAAGTTACGCCATCCTTCCTCTTTTCTCTCTTTTAATGGAATGCTCCAGGATTGTGGTTTTTTGGAGTTCCCCTATCTTGGGGATTGTCTGTCCTGGCGGGACTGGCGGGACAAAAAACCTATTCGTTGTCGTTTGGATAGAGCTTTAGGGAATGAGGATTGACATGATTTGTTTCCAGACACTGTGGTTGAATATTTGCCAATGATAGCATCCGATCATAAGCCACTCGTGGTGAATATCAGTGCTAAGCGGCCGCGAGGAAAGCGGACTTTTATTTTTGACCGGCGCTGGATTGGTAAGTCAGGGTTGATGGATGCGATTCATTCAGGCTGGGACGGGGCTTTGGACCCGGGTTCAGTTTCTTTCGTGGACAAAATTGGGAATTGCAGAAGGGCAATCTCCCAGTGGTGCAAGGCACAAGTTCCTTTTGGCAGGGAAACCATTGAGGATTTGAAACGACAATTAGAGATGGCTCTGGAGGATGATGCTATTTCTTCTGTTGTTATCTCAGACTTACAGAATAGGTTGCGTCAGGCCTATGGGGATGAGGAAATACATTGGTATCAGAAGAGTAGGAATAAGTGGATGCGATTGGGAGATCATAATACAAAATACTTTCATGCACAAACAAAGCAGAGACGTGCTCGTAATCGGATAACTGGCTTGTTTTCTAAGGACAATGTTTGGTCAACTGATGATGGGGATATTTGCCACACGGCGGTAACGTATTTTGAGGAATTGTTTACTTCAACGAATCCGGACAATTTCGAGGAGATTTTAAGGGAGGTAATTCCGGTTATTACTGACGAGGAGAATGAGGCCGAGGTAAAGTCAGCTTTGTTTATGATGCACCCAGATAAAGCCCCAGGTCCGGACGGGATGACTGCTCTATTTTTTCAGAAAGCTTGGGAAATAGTGAAAAGGGACATAGTGGATTTGGTTAATCGGTTTTTTTGTGGAGGGAGTTTTTGACAAGGATCTGAATCGTACTCATATTTTCCTGATTCCAAAGGTGGCAAAGCCTACTAGGATGGCAGAGTTGCGGCCGATTAGTCTATGTAATGTGGGTTATAAAATTATCTCGAAAATACTGTGTCAGCGGCTTAAAAGGGTTTTACCTGGTCTTATTTCTGAGACTCAATCGGCCTTTGTTCCCGGCCGGTTGATCTCAGATAACATTCTTATCGCACAAGAGATGTTTCACGGGACAAGCATATTACTGGGATCAAGGTGGCGAATAAATGCCCGCCTATTACGCATTTTTTGTTTGCGGACGATAGTCTGTTCTTTTGTAAGGCGGACAGGAAACATTGTCGGGTTATTCTATATATTCTAAAGCAGTATGAATCTGCTTCGGGTCAACAAATAAATTTTGCAAAGTCATCGGTACAGTTTGGCCACAAAATTGAGGACATCAAGAGGGCGGAATTACAGGATGTTCTTGGGATCTCAACTCTGGGTGGTATAAGGTCATATCTAGGTTTACATGAAAGCTTGGGTGGGGCCAAAACCAAAGTCTTCTCTTTTGTTCGTGAACGATTACAGAGTCGAACGAATGGTTGGACGGCAAATTTGCTTTCGAAAGGGGGGAAAGAAGTAATGATTAAATCTGTAGCTACTGCCGTGCCGACTTTCGTGATGTCTTTTTTTCGGATTCCAAAAACAATTACATCCAAACTCACTAGTGCGGTGGCAAATTTTTGGTGGAGTTCTAATGGCTAGTCAGGGGGCATGCATTGGCTCGCTTGGCAAAAATTATGCGTTAGTAAACAGCTAGGTGGTCTAGGGTTCAGGAATGTGGATGATTTTAATTCTGCCTTGCTGGCTAAACAGCTTTGGTGTCTAATAGATGCTCCGGACTCCCTGTTTGCCAGGGTTTTTAAAAGTAGGTACTATAGAAATACGCATCCGTTGGATCCAATTAGGTCTTATTCCCCATCATATGGATGGAGAAGTATTTGTTCCGCTCGCTCTCTGGTTAATAAAGGACTTATTAAACGGGTTGGATCCGGGGACACCATTTCCATATGGTCAGATCCTTGGGTGCCAGCTCAATCCCCGAGACCAGCTTTAAGTAGGGGCCCGATAAAGGACCTCTCCCTTCAAATGACTCATTTAATTGATCGTCAGTCTAACACTTGGCGGATGGACATGCTCAATGAGTATTTTGCTCCAGACGATGTGGTTTTGATCCAAGCTATACCTTTAGGAGGTAACCAGAGGGCTGATCTTTTCGGTTGGCATTTTACGAAAACAGGGCGGTATACAGTCAAATCGGGCTACCACACTGCACGACTTGATGCAAAACGGACTTTCATGACCTGTGGTTCGGGGCCGGAAATTACATCCCTTCTAGCAAGCGTTTGGAGGGTCCGTTGCCCTCCTAAAATTCAACACTTTATGTGGCAGGTTCTATCTGGTTGCATTTCGGTTTCGGCTAATCTAGGACGTCGTGACGTCGTGGTATTGCATGTGACATAGGATGTGTTCGTTGTGGAGCGGATGAGGAGACAATAAATCATGCAATTTTTGTTTGTCCTCCTGCTCGTCAGGTGTGGGCTTTAGCCCATGTCCCGGTATGCAAATGTGGATCATTTCTTAGGGCAGCAAAATCCAGGGAGTAATATTGTGGCTTTTCCTTAGCTTATGTGGTATATTTGGAAAGCTCAAAACGCCCGCGTTTTTGAAAATATTATGGAGAAACCGGAGGATATAGTTAGGGTTGCAGAAGGAGAAGCTACAGGTTGGCAGAAGGCTCAATTAGAGGATGATATCGACAATTCTCATCCTATCCCTGCGGCTCTTCCGGTTTCGGCGGACACGACCTCACTTCCAACTGTTTTTACGGGTTACCGCTGCTTCATAGATGGGTCCTGGAAAGCAGGAGACCAATTTGCAGGCGATGGATGGTGTTGTACCTCGCTACAGGCTGCGTCGCCGCTGATGGGCACTAGGAGTTTTCGCCGAAGTCTATCTCCATTACATGCCGAAGCTGAAGCTTTCCTGTGGGCGATGCGATGCATGATTGGCCATGATTTCCGTGACGTGGCTTTCTATACGGACATTGCAGATTTGGTGAAGATGGTGTCTTCTCCCTCTGACTGGCCAGCTTTCTCGACGTACTTGGACGACATCATGATGGATAGGGATGAATTCTCATCTTTTTCTATATCTTATGTTTCAAGAAAAGCTAATGTTAATGCAGACTCTTTGGCACGCCAAGCGCGCACCTCTCCGCATCATGTTCTGTTTGTAAACAATTTTCCTTCCCATTGTCTCGTTTGAGCTGATCTTTTGTAGACAAAAAAAAAAAAAAAAAAAACAATTAATTAAGATCAATTAATTAATTAAATAAATATAATTAATTATGAATGAAAATTGGAGACACATAAAATAAAATAAATTGTCGAAAAGTAATTAAAAATCTATTAGAATCAGAACTAGAAAAGTAATAAAAAAAATTAACAGCTAAAAAATTCTAAAAATCTAATCGAATAAAATCTATATAATCACAAATTTTATCATAAAATATTTTCAGCACGGGTTAAAATCTTTATCAAAAATCTAATCGAATAAAATATATAATAGTTTCGCTTAATGGCTTAGATTTTAAGCATTAATAAATAAAAGATATAGATATAGTATCTTATCTATTTAAAAAAATTATATTTTTATTTTAGCCACACAGTTCTTTTAAAAAATAAAATTAAGTTCAGATATAAATATATTCAATACTTGAAAGTGATTATTCAAAGAACCTTCATTAGCTATATTTAATTGTTCTTTTTAGATGTTAGTTATATATTTTTACTTCACAACTATAGCAAGAATTGTGTTTAATTGACATAAGTTTAAACAATTTTATTTATTACAAAAACAGTAAACATTTTTAAAATACAAAAATTTTAATATAAACAAATGAATTTTAAATCACAAACCATTATAAATAACATAATAACAAAATAGATTATTACAAATGTTCATCAAAAAAAAAGTTCAGCCCGCGGTTTTCCGCGGGTTAGTACTTAGTATCTAGTGTAAAAGGTGTGACTCTGCGGTTGAGACTATTAATCACATTTTTTTGAATGCCCTCACTCGTGGGAAGTTTGGGATTTATCTCTACCTCCGGTCTCATCAGAGGGTTTTTCATATGAGTCGGTCTACTCAAATTTGGATTTTGTTTTCTGGAGGGATGTCTCTCAACAGGGTGATCCTGATCAACTTTTTCAATTAACATGATTTTTATGGACAATCTGGAAGGCCATAAATAAATGAAAATTTAAGGTTTAGATATCGAGACGAATGATATAATTGCTCAGACTTTGGGCGATAAGTTAGCCTGGGAAGAGGCGCTATCTTTTACGGCGGTCATGTCGGCTCCACCTCCGTCCTCTGATGTCTAGGTTTCTTCACCTTGTTGTCAGATTGATGGTTCTTGGAAAGCAACCAATGTGCATTTAAGATTGGGCTGGTGTTGCGTTGGTGAGGTGCAGACCTTGTTGTTGGGGGCCAAATGTCTAAGACGGATCCCCACCCCCTGAATTTAGAGTTAGAAGCATTGTTGTGGGATATGGAGCGGATACGTGATGAGTTACTCACTATGATGCAGTCCTCTGAATATTGGCCGTCCTTCTCCAACTTGCTCGATGAGTTTAACTCGCTGGAGTCTTTCCCACTATTCTCCCTCTCTTGGATCCCGCGTGCGTCAAATTCGAAGGCGGATTGTCTTACCCGTGCTTTGCATTCTCTTATGTTTGAAGTTGCATTTGTAAACCCCTTCCCTCTTGTTTGGGCAACTAACCAAGGAAATTCCTTTTAGTTTATTGTTTGGTTGAACAAAAAAATATATATTTAATTCTTTTCGTAAGTAAAAATAATGTATAAAAGTAAAGAGATAAACTTTTAGTTATAGAAAATAGTTGTTTTTTTTTTTTTGCTATAATACACTAATGTATATCCATTTACAAATCTATTGCCTACATTACCAGTAAAAATTTATTTGGACACACAAATATATTTTACTGTTAAAATATACTCTTTAATTTTAACTACTACCAACAAATTGTCTTTATGAACACATTAAATCATCTATTATATGTCTCTCTTCATTTTAACATTTTTATAGTTACAAAAACGCATACGTTAATCTTACATACTCATATCATATATATTACAATAGCAGTCTTTTGAATAAATTATTTGATTAGTGAAAAAAATATGAGACGATCTTTTTTTTTTTACTTCAACATTTTCTTTTTTTATGTAAAGGTGAGTATTTATATTTTTTAGAAACAATAACTAATTGTATAATTTTCACAATTATTTTTTATCTTATATAAAAAGTAAGTTTTTTTCTTGTAATATAGCAACTTAAAATTAAAATAAGTAATAATGTTATAATTTTGAATTTTATAGTATATATATATATATATATATTATCTTATAATAAGATTTTAAATAAAAATAAGTTTTATTTTGAATTGACCGACCTTTTTAAAAAAAAAACATAAATAATAAATAATAATATAATATATAAACTACAACTAGTGGTCCCATACCCACTAGCCACCGAACCACAAACACATTCAACAGCGGAAATAACCAACCAATATTCAATAATAATCCAATAATAAATCATTATCCAAAATATAACCAATATCCAATAACTAAACAACAAGAATCACATAACCAGCAACCTAGCAATGTTCTAATGACTCAACTCTAGCAACCTAGCAAGCTAGACAACATCAAACCGAGCCCCTAGAACATTCTCCTCTTCATTGCTTTGATTCCACGATCACACTTTGCCTTTACCTGCACCACAAACACATATTGCAATGCATGAGTATTTTATAAACACTCAGTAAGGCAATCCTCCCATCTACTGGCTATACACACAAGCAATAGAGTATCTTTAACCAACACACAACAATCAACAAACGACAAACGACAAACCAGGACTCTGCATCGACTGACGCCAACATGCATCGACCGATACCACATCGGGATGCATCGACCGACACAGAAGCTGCATCGACAGATGCACGTGTAACTTGCTTCGACAGATGCACGTGTAACTTGCATCGACCGATACCCAATCTGCATCGACCGACACATGCTCGACATCACACGAAAACCCTAGAGTTTACGCGCCGTCCTCGCACTTCCATCGACCGACGCAAGATATGCATCGACTGATGCAATGCCGAGCATCGTGTTTTCCCCAAAGCTTCTCGCCGGATCTTTGTTCCTGAAATCACAAAACTCGATCCCAAGCCACAAGAAAGCTTCCTAGCGCCCATAGCAACAATCTAACGAGTCTAACATCACACAACAAGCAGATTAAAGAGTTCTCTAGCTTAGATAAGCCATGGTCATGCACTTACCTTTGCCACAGAAGAATCTGAACCTCAAACAACCAAGAAAACGCCTCTAGGAAGCTCCTACAACGATCCCAGGTACAGATCTCTACAGAAACCGCCTCAAATCTCCAGAATTCACCAAGAACTCTCAAGAACAGTTTTCTCTCTTTTCGTTTCTCTTATAAACGGCTTCCCATGACAAATGAGACAAAAACGACTTAAGGGTTTCCCTTCCCCAAAACGCAGCGTTTGACTTAAGTCAAAACGCAGAATCTCAACATTGCATCGACCGATGCACATTATGCATCGACCGATGCAACTCCCAAACCGGGATTTTGGTTCACGGATGTTAAATTTCTCCCCCACCAATTTAGATTCGTCCTCGAATCTCGAACAACCATCAGCCAAGGACTCCCGTGCAGCCGTCTCCACGGCCTGCACTCCTCCGACCGATCTACAGAAGGTCACCTTTAGGCGATAGACTAACGCTCTAGGCGTCATTTGCTCTTGACTTTTGGACTTTCCTTTACTTATAGGCCTAGACCTAGTTCTTATTGACTTCTCATCAGACCTACGTCTGCATGCCAAATGTTTACTCCTCATCGGGCCGAAACCCGCATGCCATAATATATAAGGAAAAATCCAAACTCGTCTCTCAGGTAGTCACCCTACAGTGCGCCTCCGGACCGTCGTCCGAAGTCGATATACCAACCATACTCCCAAGCCACAAAGTCTCTGAATATGACAGTACTAGGAGAACCTAAGTCCTCCAAGAGCCGCGAGCAAACAATTCTGAACACGTCTGAGTCCTACCCCTATCCTGGTTTCCTTCCTGTGGCTCGCGTAAAACATCTCAATGTCCCACCAACCACATATCCCCTCACTGGAATACCTCATGACCACACAAGGATCATATACATGCCACAAGGCCGCCACCAAGGCCAAACAAAATGTCCTAAAGAGGACCGCCACCAAGGCCAAACAAAATGTCCTAAAGAGGACCGCCACCAAGGCCAAACAAATGTCCTAAAGAGGACCGCCACCAAGGCCAAACAAAATGTCCTAAAGAGGACCACCACCAAGGCCATCTGTCCCGAAGGACCATCTGTCCCGAAGGACCATCTGTCCCGTAGGACCATCAGTCCGGAAGGACCGTCTGTCCCAAAGGACCATCTGTCCCGAAGGACTATCAGTCCGGAAGGACCGTCTGTCTCGAAGGACCATCTAGGACTATCAGTCCGGAAGGACCGTCTGTCCCGAAGGACCGCCTACACAGGCACTCTGGCTAAACAGCCTACCACAAAGGCCACACAATAACAAAAGAATACTGCCACAAAGGCCACTCAATAACAAAAAAATACAGCCACACACGAGCACACTGACTCAAAAGTCCGCCACTAAGGCCACACAAGCCTCTCCAAGGCTCTCCACCGCTAAAATGGACAAATTCCAACTTCCGTAAAACAACGTCGTTTGTATGCTTTAGGTTCGTTTTTAAAAAAAAATGGTAACTACATAGACTTGAACCCTGGTCTATTAATGATTTTAACAAAGCGTTAACTAATTGATCCGACAGAGTTATTTGAAATATTAAGTAACTTTAATGATTATATCTACCTCTACTTGTCCACCTTCTTTCTTTCTTGCCATCGTCAATGGCTGCTCCGACACGGTTCCTTCTCCATCTAGATCCGCCTCCGTTGGCCCAGTCGCTGATTGTTTCCTTTCATCGTGGTTTCCAAGATTTGATTTTTTACTTTTTTATTTCTTTTGAACTTTTGAACTTTGGAGATTCTCTGTTCCTCTTTGATCATCAACATTATCATTAGGGTTTCTGATAGAGGAGGGAGGAGGAGGAAGGAGGAGGAGGAAGAAGGAGGCAGATAGAGGAGGGAGGAGGGAGGAGGAAGAAGGAGGCAGATCGGTGGAGTTATAATCATTGAAGTTACTTAATAATTCGAATAACTCTGTGAGATCAATTGGTTAAGGCTTTGTTAAAATCACTAATTGACCAGGTTCGAGTCTATGTAGTTACCATTATTTTTTAAAAACGAACCTAGTGTTTAAAACGACGTCGTTTTAGTGTTGGATGCCACTCCTCAACCAGGTGTCGTATGAGTTTCTGTTAACTAATATTTGTTGATGTTGACTTTGAAATTGGCACTATTTTTTTTATTGGATATGAAATTTGAATTTTATATGAATATAGGTAGAAATTGACACCAATAATTTGTACAGATATAAATTGGCACTTTTGACATTGTACAGGTCGAAAATGGCCTTTTGCCCCACCTATGTATGTGTGTATGTTCTTATTTTTTTTCTTTTAATTATTTCTCTTCCTTATCAAATATAATTTACAAAAACTAAATCAAAATTTACAAATTCTATTATAAAAACATAGATCTTCCACACATACCATGGTTCACATTATGAAAAATAGATCCAACTAAAATTTTGAAAATATTAAATAGAATGCAATAGTAATTTATATCATATCATTCAGTATATAAACTGTAGCTGTATTACATGTAATTAATAAAGGGAAAAATGTCAAAAAAATCACGAACTTTCAAATTGTGGCCAAAAAAATTATGAACTTCTAAAATGTCATTTAAATCACCAAGTTTTTGTTGACTTTTTTAAAAAATAGGTAACTTTCGTTGACTAAGCCATTTAGGGCACGACGTTAAATCTTCAGTTAAACGGCGATGACGGAGTTGACTTCCGTCAGAACATCCGTTAAGCCAAAACGACGTCGTTTTAATTAGAAGATTAAAGCACAAAATTTTGCATCAAGCAAGAGTCGAACATGCTACCTTTAAAACTAAATACAAGCACTCTACCATTGAACCATGATCACATTTCCAAATATTATCAAACAGAGATATATTTATATATAAAAATCGATTAAAATAACAAAACTAAAAAAAAAAGGTTATATGTAGTGCATTTATATCTATATATATGTTATCATATCATTACTTTACATATATATATTAACGTTTTAGAATATAATATATTTAAAATATAAAAAACAAAAATTAATATAACTTTTTTCTTTACTATACAAATATTTTTTTATTAAATACTAAGTAAGATATATAACTGATAGCGTGCATTTATTTAAATTAGTATGTCTTATTAATCGGGATGAAGTGCAGAAATTTTAAATACGGTTTTTTTTTACATATATACCAAATAAAACATATTGATTGTAGATTTTATTTGGTATTTGTAGAATATTTAATTTTTACTCTTTATATTTTATATATATATATATATAGAGTAATGATATGATAACATATATATTATAAATATATGACATATAACAGTTTTTTAGTTTTGTTATTTTTAATCGATTGTTTACATATATATATATATATATATATATAGATCTTTGTTTGTTGGTATCAAAATATTATTGTGGCTCAATGGTAGAGAGTGGGTAATGAGCCTTCAAAGGTAGGCTGTTCAATTCCCACTAGACCCAAAGTTTTTTTCTGTTTTAATCTTCAAATTAAAACGACGTCGTTTTGGCTTAACGGATGTTCTGACGGAAGTCAACTCCGTCATCGCCGTTTAACTGAAGATTTAACGTCGTGCCCTAAATGGCTTAGTCAACAAAAGTTACCTGTTTTTTTGAAAAATCAACAAAAACTTGATGATTTAAATGACATTTTAGAAGTTCATGATTTTTTTGGCCACAATTTGAAAGTTCGTGATTTTTTTGACATTTTTCCCAATTAATAAATACTATTCTAGAAATAATTTGATTAGAATTTGTCAGAGTTTGCATGCTTTTGTAAATGTTGGTTTGTTGCTTTGTAAGGAAACACAATATAGATGAACATTAGATCATGGATGAGCAGTTATAATGAGAAAATTTAGTGTTAAACTAAACATTACAAGATTTTTTTGTTCTTCTGCATAGAATGCGAATAATTATTTTCAACTACAGTCTATAGTGATAGAACGTATCGTACAAAGGGTTTGTGTTGCAGTCGATCATTCGGCGTATTTATGTTCATCTCACAGTGTCCAAATTGATCTTTAGTGGGACTGTGGGGGTGGGGTGTCTGATAAGAACATGTTCGACTAATATTATTATTATCCTATGATATAAATCTAAGCATTAATATCATATGATAAAATAAAGCAAAAATACAAATGATGTCTTTTAGTTGTCTGCGGGAAAATGTTTAAAAGATGTTGTAAAATTTGATATTGCGATTTAAATATTAGTTTTAAAAAAAAAATTGACACTCATTATTAGGCTCGTTATAAACAACCTCTACGCATATCTTTAAGGCTTTAAGGTATGCAACATATGTAGTGTTGTTGAAAAAATAGTAAGTTGCAATTACGTTATGTGACATATGTAGTGTTGTTGAAAAACTAGTGAAAACTGATATGTATTTAAATAAATTAGGTAGCCTACCTAATTGTGTTAACAATTTGGAAAATTCTATATACTATAATATGCTTCGTCCTTGGTTAGATGAGATGCAGAAACACAAAATATTGTCACTGTGTCAGGAAAAATACATGAGAACAACCAAGTTAAGTTATCATACCTTGGTCATCTTACTTTCATCCCTGATCTTATTTAGGCTTCCACCTTCCTGTCATTGTCCACAGGAGAAAATCGAACCATTTCAGCCAACGAGACGATCGTGTCTCCTGGAAATGTTTTTGAGCTAGGTATTTTTCGCTCTGCCTCTGAGCATACTCCGCATTGGTATTTGGGTATATGGTACAAGAACGATCCTAAGAAAACACGTATATGGGTCGCCAACAGATATAACCCTTTCTACTTATCAGTAGGAACACTCCAATTCTCCGACGATGATCTCGTTCTTTCAGATGAGAATAATTCTCATGTCTGGTCGACCACTATTAACAGAGGAGGCGTGAGATCTCCAATGGTGGCACAGCTTCTTGATAACGGAAACTTCGTGGTGAAAGACACCAATAACGACGACCCGGATGGGTTTTTGTGGCAGAGCTTCGATTTTCCCGCGGATACATTAGTACCGGGGATGAAATTGGGAATGGAACAAAAAACTAGAACCAAGGAAGCCCTTACATCCTGGGATCCTGATAATCCGTCAAACACTGGTTATTCCTTCCAACTTGAAAACCAAGCAGGGCTCTATGAGCTTGTTATTCTAGTGGTGCAAGAAACTTCGATGCATATTTACCGGAGCGATCTGTGGGATGGAATACGCTTTGGTGACATACCGCTTGAGTTTTCACCTACCTACGTAACCTCAGTTTGGGGGGACGTCTCCTATAAGGAGATAGTATAGTAAGGCTATATAGCCTTACTATACTATCTCCTTATATCTCCTACGTCGGTTTCGTAATGACAGGCAAAAACAACAACTCAAGATTGACATTGGCAGGAGATTCACTTGAGCTATTCACGTGGATACCTGAAACAATGCAATGGATCTCGTCTTGGTATCATAGTTATATCATACATGTGGGGCTAATAGTTACTCTTCCAAAAGAACGACGTCGGGCCTGCAGTGTAATTGTATAAAAGGGTTCGATCCAGCTTTCCGTGAGAACTGGGCGTTAAAGGATTGGCAAGGTGGGTGTCAAAGGAAGACGCGACTGAACTGCACCGGAGATCAGTTTTTACAGCTAAAGAATATGAAGTTGCCGGATACTGGAGGTGTAACTGTGGCTATAGGAATTGGAAAGCAAAATTGCGAGATCCGTTGTCTTTCGAATTGTGATTGTATCGCGTACGCTTATGTCGGTATAGGAAAAGGCCATATCGGTTGTGTCATGTGGACCGGAACACGCAACGACTTCCAAAACTACGGTGTCGGTGGTCGAGACCTGTATGTGAAAGTGGCTGCTATAGATCACGGTGAGTCCATCAAACCTTTTGAAATCTAAAAATACAGTTTATATCTAGTTACTGATGAATAAAATATTTTGTAAATCCCATTATCAGATTCAGATCTCTTGAAACCTTGTTCGGTAATTTCAAAACTAGATATATTGATCTAATAAAAATAATAATAATAACACCGACGAAGTTAGTCGACCACAACCTGTTAGATGAACGAGAGAGCAAGAAAGTTTGTTACAAACGAAGATCAAAAAATCATTCTCATTCAACTTAATCTCAACATTTTACATTTACTTCTTTATATACGCATTACATTGACTAAACCGGGATTAACAACATAAACCAGTTTCATCTATACTCTAATACAACCCTCTCATAAATTGGTTTGGGCCTAAAGTATAATTATACATTTTGGTAAGGCTTATTATAGAACAAATGTCGATTATTATTTTTGTTCATTTGTAGTATAGAACAAATTTCGATTAATTTTTTTTGTTCGTTTATATTTTTATCAGGTGATGATGAGTCGAAGACGAACAACAGTACAAAAAGTAAGGGTATGGACGCGTTAAAGGTTACATTCATCACTATTATTGGACTCGTTGGAGTGGCACTAGCAACATTCGCCACATACTACTGTTGGAAACGGCACAAGCGAACCATAATAACTCATCATGGTACAGTATATGTATTTTTTAAAACTACTTTTTTTTTTGTTGTACCTTTATTATTATTATTATTATTATTTTGATTGTTTTCTTTATTTAATGCTTAGGATCAAGATCAACTAATAATGCAACGGTAATGAACGAGGTAGCACGAGGTCAAACCAAATTTGACGTAATGAATTTTACTGATGTTGCTGAAGCAACCAATCATTTCTCCGAAGCTAATAAGCTTGGAGAAGGTGGTTTCGGTGTAGTTTACAAGGTTAGAAAAACCAATTATAATAGATGACTCGAATCTTTTCATCAATAATTCTGATTAAAATTATGTATCATAGGGTACATTGCCTAACAAGACTACTGTGGCCGTGAAAAGATTAGCTATTACATCGTCACAAGGAATCAACGAATTCAAAACCGAAGTGCAAACTATATCGAACGTAACACACAAAAACTTAGTGCGCTTGCAGGGGTGCTGCTTGGAGAATCGAGAACAACTTCTAGTCTACGAATATTTGGAAAACTCCAGCCTCAATTACTATATTTTCGGTTAGTATATATACTTTTTTATTTTTTAAAAGAATTTAAAATACCCTATCCACTTTGAAAACTACCCTATGTTTTTCTATTTGTTTGAAAACTAACCTATTTCTTGTTGTGATCGAAAGACAAGTATATATTTAATAAATCATAAAAAAATAATATATATATATATATATATATATATATATTAATTAACATTTTAGGCTAAACATGAGACATTTAGTTATATAAAAATTTAATAAACATTTGAATAAGCTCAGCTCAAAAGTACTATGGGCCCTGTGGCATGTTTTTTAGTCCAATCCTATACATTAAAACAACTTGAAAAGTTGGACTCTATTTAAATATGTTAGGCCTTGAACAAGAAATAAAATAGAAATATTATATAAGAGCAATGTTCTCATGCACCTTCGTGCACAGCCCATAAAACCGCGCCTGCATTTTATGTTTCTTAGTAGCATTGAACTTGAACCAAATAAATTAATGTAATATGTTTTGTGATGGATAGATAAAACTCAAAGCTCGTTACTTAATTGGGAGAAAAGATACTTCGTCATCAAGGGTATTGTCTGTGGGCTATCCTATCTCCACAATTATGTGACACCGGCGATAATTCATAGGGACATCAAACCGAGTAATATCTTACTCGGTAAAGATATGATCCCAAAAATATCAGATTTTGGGATGGCCAAACTTCTTAATTCTGGTGAGACGAAAGCTACGACCAATAGAGCAGTTGGTACACGGTTAGTAATCAAAACTAACTCATTATGATATATACTGTATTATCTTTGAAAATATAAAGTCTTTGTCGTAAATAATATTTCTTTTAGAAAATAAGAAGACACTCATAATTTCGATTTTCATATCCATAATACATTAGCGGTTATATGTCCGAAGAGTACGCGTTACATGGAAAAATGTCGGAGAGATCAGATATATTTAGCTTTGGGGTCACCCTTCTTGAAATCGTAACTGGGAAGCGGAACATCGAGTTTTGCAACTATTATCATGGTGATAGTATGCTTGACTACGTAAGTAAGACTCAACCTTGATATATTATTATACAGTATGTTCTAATACCAAAAAGGTTACAAAAGTTTTAAATATGTGGTTTGTTATCTTGTAAAAGGTATGGAGGCACTTTGATGAGGGGAACAGTTTACAGGTTGTTGATCCGAACTTTGTAGATTCTTCACTGGTTGAAGAGGAGGTCGTGAGATGTATACAAGTTGCTCTACTCTGTGTTCAACAAGATGTAGACGACAGACCAAGCACAGAATCCGTCGCTTTAATGCTCGCAACCACGATGATGGAAATTCCTGTACCAAAGAAGCCAAACTATTTTTATGCTAGATTTCTCAGCGACATGGCTTCCTCGTCGACGGTCAAGGAGTCTACATCCATAAATCAAGTTACCTTATCGTCCATTGTAAACCGGTGATGTGATGTAAACAAGATATTGAAATAATATGTCAAGTTTCTAATAGTTCATTTTGTAATGTATGTATTGATATATCATGGTTTTTACGGTTTTTAGCCATGATATAAGTGTGCTTTTTGAGTCTTTTGATTTGTTTCTAGGTTGTTTTTGAGTCTTTACAGGTTATTTAGGAAGTTGGCACGGATGGAGCAATATGGAACATTTTGGAGCATTTTACCAAAGGAAATCAAGTGTGGAGTCTGACCAGAGACCAGCATCGATCGACACCACACTAAAGGGCATCGATCGACACTCATGTCCACCCGAGAGAACAAGAAATTGGAAGTTTTACAATTTTGCCCGAAGTCTTCTGTAATTGCAACATAAGCCCCTGAACGTATTTTAGGGTGTATATATATTGTTTTTGGGTTTTAGATTAGGAGAGAGTTATCATCTAGCAGTTTTTGAGAGAAAGACCATTGAGAGCTTTTGGGAGAGATAGATCTGAATTCTTTGTAGAGAGAAGATTCTTGAACTCCCTCTTTTACTTTTGATATCTATTCATGTTATTCAGAATTATGATTTGTGCTTTATTTAACATGTCTGAGTAATTTGCTTGTTAGGTTTAGGGTTTTTCATAGGGTCTTTATGATTTATTAGATCTGAAATTTTTAGGGTTCTTAATCTTTTATGATCTTCATCCTTGGTTGTTCTTCACAATAGTTCTTGATTGATCACCTAGAATTATTATCTTAGGGAAATAAACTAATATGAGAATATGTTTGTTTTCCTGAATAAACCATTGATGAACAGAATTGTTTCTTACAAAGAGATTTGAATTTATGATTCTGTGAACTTATCTAAACCTGTTCTTAAAGCTGATTTTCAACTTAGGATTTTTACAAAGAGATTTGGATTTTCTGGTTTTAAATCTAGATATTATTTGCAGTGAGAACTGATTAAATTTACCTAAAGTTTAGAGTTCTAGATCTGATCTTATTTGCTTGAACCTTATTTAATTTATCTGATTTAATATTTCATAATTTCCTGAGAAATTCCCTAGGCTTAACTCTTTTGATTTCCTGAATTTACAACACTTTAATTTAAACATTTATTTTCGTTTATTTTTAATTCAATTTGTCTTGTTTAGCATAATCTACAAAACTCTATAATCTATTGTGTTTGATCTTGAGTCTCTGTGGATTCGATCCCTAAGTACTGCAGTGATCTCTTAATTTGAGAGAATAGCTCTAGGGTAAATTTGAGCATATCAAATTTTGGCGCCGTTGCCGGGGACTCTTTGATCTACCATTAGATTTGAGTTTTAGATTGTGTCTAAATTTTTCTTTTTATTTTCTACTTACACGTTTTTGTTTTTCTTCTCTTTGGTGTTTCAGGTGTATGCCTCCTAGACCTCACACAAGGAGCAATAAATCTGGTCCTACTGTGAATTTGTCAAACCAACAGTTAGGAAAACTTGAGCGTGTGAACAGAAAAGCAGCCCAATCTCTGAAGATGGTTAACACGATCATTCTGATGCGTGATGAGGCTGGTGTTTTGAGGGATCAAGAGGGCCACTTGCGCAATGAGCAGGGCCAAAAGCTTGATGCAGAAGGAAACGTGATTGCTGAACCCATTGTCAACGAGCAGGCTGTTGTAAACCAGCAAGTTGGTGTCGTTGATGATCCAAATCCCGGTGTTGATCGATGCCACCTGGTGGCATCGATCAACACCCTCTTCCTGCAGACGGACGTGGAGCTGCCAACCACGCCCAAAACCCGGTTCGAAGACAGGAGCAGAACCGAGACCTTATCCGGACCATTGCTGATTACAACCGGGCTGATCTGGTGTATGAGAACCGGTCCGCTATTGTTCCTCCCCCTTTCCAGAGGAATGATTTTGAGTTGAAACCTGCATACTTTCAACTAGTTGGGCAGAGACCTTTTTCTGCTTTGCCCAATGAGAAGCCCTTGGACCACATTGAGCATTTTGAGGATCTGGTGACCAGCATCAAGGCTAATGGGGTGACTGAGGACTACATCTTCTGCAAACTTTTCCCTTACTCACTTGCAGGAGAAGCATCTCAATGGTTGAAACAGCTGCCAGCTGGATCATTGACAAGCTGGCGTGATGTCAAGGTGGCTTTCCTCAACCACTTCTATGATGATGCAATGTCAGATGAGTTGAGAATCAAGCTGTCTTCCTTCAAGCAGAGACCAGATGAAGCTTTCAAAGCAGCCTGGGTGAGATTCAAGGCTTACCAAAGGGACTGTCCACACCATGGTTTCTCAAGGGTTCAACTGCTAAGCATCTTTTTCAGAGGGTGTGACTGGGAGTATCAGTTGGCTTTAGATGCTGCAAGTCATGGAAATTTCAAGACAAGAATGCCAGAAGATGCTGAATTGTTGATTGAAAACTTAGCTGCCAGCAATAGTACTAAGAGAGCAGATGCTGAAAGAAAGAGAGTGCAAGGAGGATATGACTCCCACCAGTTGGCTTCTGTTAATGCTAAGTTGGATTCTGTGCATAATCTCCTTGTGGGTAAGAAATCTGTTCAGTTTGCTGCTGAAGTTGAGACATATGAGCCAGAACCTGATCAAGGAAATCATGAGGAAGAGGAGGTGAACTATGTCTATGGGAATCAGGGGCAGAGGTTTGGAAACCAGCAAGGTAGTAGGCCTTACAGTGGAAACAGCCAGCGCAGTAACTTTCAGGGTACCTCTTCTGGTTTCACACCCAAACCTGAATATCAGAAGCAGCAACAAAACAGTGGATTCACAAGGACCTATGGCAACAACTCATATCAGTCTCCACCTCCTAAGTCAGCTGAAACTAGTAAGATGGAAGCTATGCTTGAGCAGCTTTTGCAAGGCCAAGAGCAAATGACAGTAACTTTCAATGGGAAGCTGGATAATGTCTACACAGATCTTAATGGGAAGTTTGAAGCTTTGAACATCCATGTAAAGAAGCTGGAAAGCCAGGTTGCGCAGACTGCTGGGTCTGCAAAAAGGCAAGAAGGTTATCTCCCTTCAAAAACTGAATCAAATCCTAAACATTTTTGCAATGCAGTAACTTTGAGAAGTGGCAAACAACTTCATCCTATACCCCAGAAGAATAAAATTGATGATCCACAAGAGTTGATTAATATAGACGATGAAGAGGATGATTCTGCCGAGCCAGTATCGACCGACACACATGGGCATCGGTCGACACTGGGACAATGCGAAGTTACGGACAAAAACCCAGAACGTAGCATCGATCGACACCAACCAGGTGGCATCGATCGACGCCAACCACGGACAGAAACTACGATTGTGAAATCTTCTACTCCAGTTGCAGAAAGAGTTTACACACCTAAGGTTCCATTCCCCAAGAATCCAAGGAAGTCTAAACAAGAGCTAGATGATGCCAAGTGCAAAGCCATGATGGATAAGCTTATTCTTGAGTTGCCTTTGGTTGATGCTGTTAAGACTTCTCCAATGCTTAGAAGGTATGTCAAGAGGATGGTAACCAAGGATTTTAATGCTGAGCAAGGAGTGATGATGATATCAGCCCAAGTCAGTGCCATCATTCAGAACAAAGTCCCAGAGAAACTTCCTGATCCAGGGAGCTTTGTTCTTGATTGCACTATCTTCACTGATAGATTTGCTAGATCTTTGTGTGATCTTGGTTCTAGTGTCAACCTCATGCCAAGATCAGTAGCACTCAGCCTGGGAATGACAGACTTCCAGCCTACTAAGCTCACTCTCATCCTTGCTGACCGGTCCGTTCGTATTCCAGATGGTGTTCTTGAAGATGTTCCAATTAAGATTGGTGAGTGCCTAATACCTACTGATTTTGTGGTGTTAAAGTATGAGGAGGAACCCAAGGACCCTCTTATTCTGGGAAGATCATTCTTAGCTACTGCTGGAGCTATAATTGATGTCAAGAAGGGTCAGATTGGTCTCAACATTGGTGATTTACAAATGCGCTTTGACATGGAGAAGCTGGTTAAGAGGCCAACCATTGATGGCCAGACATTCTATGTAGACACATTGTCTAATCTGGCTGAAGAGATATTTCAGGAGCTGCATCCTGAAGATCCTTTAGAGAGAGCACTGGTTGCTTCTGCTGAAGAAGCTGAGCATTTAGATGACATTGCTGCTGGGTATGTCAAACTGCTTGATGCTAATGAACAAGTGAAGAAGCTGGTTGCACAAGTGGAATTGGTTAGTACTTCTTCACAAACTGCAAAGGTTTCTGATTGGAGTCCTGAGAAAGCTCCAAAGGTTGATCTCAAGCCACTTCCTGCAGGTCTAAGGTATGCATATCTCGGTGAGAACTCTTCTTACCCTGTTATTGTTAGTGCTTCCTTAAACAATGCAGAGCTCACTTTACTGCTAAGCAAGCTGCGCAAGTTTCGCAAAGCTCTTGGCTATTCTCTTGATGATATTGCAGGAATCTCTCCAAACTTGTGTATGCATCGGATTCATCTTGAGGAAGGAGCTAAGACATCCATCGAGCATCGAGGAGGCTGAATCCGAATCTGCAAGATGTTGTCAAGAAGGAGATCATGAAGCTGCTGAATGCTGGGATCATCTATCCAATATCTGACAGCAATTGGGTTAGTCCGGTACATGTTGTTCCTAAGAAGGGTGGTGTCACAGTGGTGAAGAATGACAAGAATGAGCTGATCCCTACAAGGACAATTACTGGTCATCGGATGTGCATAGACTACAGGAAGCTGAATGCTGCAACAAGGAAAGATCACTTCCCACTTCCTTTCATTGACCAGATGTTGGAGAGGTTAGCTAATCATCCATACTACTGCTTCTTGGATGGTTACTCAGGCTTTTTCCAGATTCCTATTCATCCTGATGACCAAGAGAAGACCACCTTCACTTGTCCCTATGGTACCTTTGCCTACCGCAGAATGCCTTTTGGTCTCGTAATGCTCCTGCGACATTTCAGAGATGCATGATGTCAATCTTCACTGACATGATTGAGGATTATATGGAGGTGTTCATGGATGATTTTTCAGTTTATGGATCTTCATTCAAAAGCTGTTTGGATAATCTCTGTAAGGTGCTAGCAAGGTGTGAAGAGAAGCATTTAGTGCTTAACTGGGAAAAATGTCATTTTATGGTTAGAGATGGCATAGTGCTTGGCCACAGGGTTTCAGAAGCCGGAATAGAAGTTGACCGCGCTAAAATAGAGGTGATGACAGGTCTTCAACCACCAGAGAATGTGAGGACAGTAAGGAGTTTTCTTGGGCATGCAGGGTTCTATAGGCGTTTTATCAAAGACTTCAGCAAGATAGCAAGACCACTTTCTGCCTTGTTGTGCAAAGATGTCAAGTTCGAATTCACTGATGAATGTCGCATAGCCTTTGAGAGGATTAAGCAGGAGCTTGTTAGTGCACCTATTGTTCAGCCACCAGATTGGGATCTTCCTTTTGAAGTAATGTGTGATGCTAGTGACTTTGCAGTGGGAGCAGTGCTGGGACAAAGAAAAGATAAGAAACTTCATGCAATCTACTATGCAAGCAGGACACTGGATGAGGCACAAAGAAATTATGCAACAACAGAGAAGGAGTTGTTGGCTGTAGTGTTTGCTTTTGAGAAGTTTAGATCTTATCTGGTTGGTTCAAAAGTCATTGTTCATACTGATCATGCTGCATTAAGATACTTGATGCAGAAGAAGGATGCTAAGCCTAGACTTTTGAGATGGATCCTTCTTCTACAAGAGTTTGACATTGAAGTGAGGGATAAGAAGGGGATAGAGAATGGTGTTGCTGATCATTTGTCCAGGATTAGGATTGATGATGATGTTCCAATTCGTGATTGTCTTCCTGAAGAGCATGTTTATTTTGTTGATACTGGGTTTTGGACTGTTGATTCCAAAGACTTGTATTCGGCTGCATGTGGTGTCGATCGACGCCACACCAGCATCGATCGACACCCTTTGTTCCCAGAATCAGATTGGTCGAGTGATGGAGATTTAGCTGCTGTGGCTAGCTCCAATCAACCTTGGTATGCTGATATTGCCAATTACCTTGCTGCAGAGGTAGAACCTGATCAATTCACAGGATATCATAAGAAAAAGTTCTTGAGAGAGCTAAGGAGATATTATTGGGATGAGCCTTATCTGTATAAGCATTGCAGTGATGGTGTTTACAGGAGATGTCTAGCTGAAAGAAGTGCATGATGTCCTTTTTCACTGTCATGGATCAGATTATGCTGGACACTTTGCTACTTTCAAAACAGTGTCTAAGGTCCTACAAGCTGGGTTTTGGTGGCCAACAATGTTCAAGGATACTAATGAGTTTGTCTCCAGATGTGATGCTTGTCAGCGGAAAGGTCAGATTAGTAGGAGGCATGAGATGCCACAAAACTTTATCCTTGAGGTTGAAGTTTTTGATTGCTGGGGCATTGACTTTATGGGACCATTCCCTTCCTCTTACAAGAATCAATACATCTTAGTAGCTGTGGATTATGTCTCCAAGTGGGTTGAAGCAATTGCAAGTCCGACTAATGATTCTGCTGTGGTTCTTAAGCTGTTTAAGACCATCATCTTTCCGCGGTTTGGAGTTCCTCGAATTGTCATCAGTGATGGAGGTAAGCACTTTATCAACAAAGTGTTTGAGCGGCTGCTGAAGAAGTATGGTGTTCAACATAGAGTGGCTAGTCCATATCATCCCCAGACTAGTGGACAAGTAGAGGTTTCCAACAGGCAGATTAAGGAGATCCTAGAGAAAACAGTGGGTGTTACAAGGAAAGATTGGGCTATGAAGCTTGACGATGCACTTTGGGCATATAGAACTGCTTATAAAACACCACTTGGCACTACTCTTTTCCATCTGCTCTATGGGAAAGCCTGTCATCTCCCAGTGGAGTTCGAGCACAAAGCAGCCTGGGCAGTTAAGTTGATGAATTTTGATGCCAAGACAGCTTCGGAGAGACGGTTAGTGCAGTTGAATGAGTTAGATGAGCTGAGATTTCATGCATTTGAAAATTCCAAGCTGTATAAGGAAAGGACCAAGGCTTATCATGATAAGAAGATCATCTTCAGACACTTTGAGCCAAATGACCAGGTACTCCTTTACAATTCACGCTTGAAACTGTTTCCTGGAAAGCTGCGTTCCCGCTGGTCTGGTCCTTTTACTGTTCAAGAAGTCAGACCATATGGAGCTATTGTGCTGTTGAACTCAAAAGGAGAGAAATTTACTGTTAATGGCCAAAGGGTGAAATACTATTGGGCAAAAGCTGAAATACCAGACGGACATATTGTGCGTTTGGATGATGCACCCTCTGCCTAATCCGCTGCCAAGTCAAGCTAATGACTAAAAACAAGCGCTGAGTGGGAGGCAACCCACTGGTAGGAGTTAATTAATTTTGAATTTTTTTTTTTTTAGGACTACTAACATACTAATTTCTGGTTTTGAGTTTTCATTGTTTCAGGAAAAGTTTCGATTATCAATGATCAGAGCTAGCATCGATCGATGCCGCCTTATATGGCATCGATCGACGCTATTATGAACAGAGACGAGAAACCGGATGGATCAGTTGATTTTGCTGGGTTAAGAACGTTATTGGGCTTATAATTTGACACTGGGCCGGACCGATACAGAAGCATCGATCGACACCAACACGATGGCATCGATCGATACCACTAAAACCAGAAACAGAAAGCTCAAAATCGCGACTTCATCTTCTTCCTCCTTTCAGCCCCAATTCCGAACTCAACCCTAATTCCCTCATAACTCTCTCGATATAGCTCGGTTTTGGGTGATTCCAAGCTCCAATCCACTCGATTTTCTCCCCTCTACCTGGATCTAGTGTCAATTTTGTGTTTTAGAGTGATGGCATCCAACAAACGGAGTAGAAGGAACGATGGTGAAGCTTCTTCATCCGCCCGCCCAGTCCGTCAGTCCGACCGCCGGCCACCTCCGAGACCTCCGGCGGATCTTCCCCAGCCTCCACGTCGTCCGGCCACAGCTTCCCCCACTCCACCAACGCTCTCTCTTCCTTCTACCACTCCATCAAGATTCCCATGGCCAAAGGAAGAAGGTACACCAATTCCAACAGAGAGAGAATGGCCTATACACAAGCTTCCTGAGCTTAGCAAGCCTGAATTCATCAATAGACCAGTGGGTGTTTGGGGAGATTATGAAACTATGCTTTACAATGCATGGTTGAGAGTTGAGATTGAGCCTACAAGGTTTGTTGATCCTGTCATTCTTCGTAAGCTGCAGATTCATGATGAGGTTTTGGATTTGATTGATAGGATGAATTTAGGAACGGTATGTACTAGGCAGTATGATTTGTATCCGGATTTAGTGCAACAGTTCATGGCATCAGTTAGGATTACTTACAGAAATGAACAGGCACCGAATGCGTTTGGGGGTGAATTGCATTTCTTCATCAACGGAATACATTATGATATCGATTTTGCTCATTTGTGTGATGTGTTTCGTTGGATTCGTTTTTATCAAGACGTTGCCTTGCCCAAGCGAACCATAATAACTCATCATGGTACAGTATATGTATTTTTTAAAACTACTTTTTTTTTTGTTGTACCTTTATTATTATTATTATTATTATTTTGATTGTTTTCTTTATTTAATGCTTAGGATCAAGATCAACTAATAATGCAACGGTAATGAACGAGGTAGCACGAGGTCAAACCAAATTTGACGTAATGAGTTTTACTGATGTTGCTGAAGCAACCAATCATTTCTCCGAAGCTAATAAGCTTGGAGAAGGTGGTTTCGGTGTAGTTTACAAGGTTAGAAAAACCAATTATAATAGATGACTCGAATCTTTTCATCAATAATTCTGATTAAAATTATGTATCATAGGGTACATTGCCTAACAAGACTACTGTGGCCGTGAAAAGATTAGCTATTACATCGTCACAAGGAATCAACGAATTCAAAACCGAAGTGCAAACTATATCGAACGTAACACACAAAAACTTAGTGCGCTTGCAGGGGTGCTGCTTGGAGAATCGAGAACAACTTCTAGTCTACGAATATTTGGAAAACTCCAGCCTCAATTACTATATTTTCGGTTAGTATATATACTTTTTTATTTTTTAAAAGAATTTAAAATACCCTATCCACTTTGAAAACTACCCTATGTTTTTCTATTTGTTTGAAAACTAACCTATTTCTTGTTGTGATCGAAAGACAAGTATATATTTAATAAATCATAAAAAAATAATATATATATATATATATATATATATTAATTAACATTTTAGGCTAAACATGAGACATTTAGTTATATAAAAATTTAATAAACATTTGAATAAGCTCAGCTCAAAAGTACTATGGGCCCTGTGGCATGTTTTTTAGTCCAATCCTATACATTAAAACAACTTGAAAAGTTGGACTCTATTTAAATATGTTAGGCCCTGAACAAGAAATAAAATAGAAATATTATATAAGAGCAATGTTCTCATGCACCTTCCTGCACAGCCCATAAAACCGCGCCTGCATTTTATGTTTCTTAATAGCATTGAACTTGAACCAAATAAATTAATGTAATATGTGATGTGATGGATAGATAAAACTCAAAGCTCGTTACTTAATTGGGAGAAAAGATACTTCGTCATCAAGGGTATTATCTGTGGGCTATCCTATCTCCACAATTATGTGACACCGGCGATAATTCATAGGGACATCAAACCGAGGTAAAGATATGATCCCAAAAATATCAGATTTTGGGATGGCCAAACTTCTTAATTCTGGTGAGACGAAAGCTACGACCAATAGAGCAGTTGGTACATGGTTAGTAATCAAAACTAACTCATTATGATATATACTGTATTATCTTTGAAAATATAAAGTCTTTGTCGTAAATAATATTTCTTTTAGAAAATAAGAAGACACTCATAATTTCGATTTTCATATCCATAATACATTAGCGGTTATATGTCCGAAGAGTACGCGTTACATGGAAAAATGTCGGAGAGATCAGATATATTTAGCTTTGGGGTCACCCTTCTTGAAATCGTAACTGGGAAGCGGAACATCGAGTTTTGCAACTATTACCATGGTGATAGTATGCTTGACTACGTAAGTAAGACTCAACCTTGATATATTATTATACAGTATGTTCTAATACCAAAAAGGTTACAAAAGTTTTAAATATGTGGTTTGTTATCTTGTAAAAGGTATGGAGGCACTTTGATGAGGGGAACAGTTTACAGTTGTTGATCCGAACTTTGTAGATTCTTCACTGGTTGAAGAGGAGGTCGTGAGATGTATACAAGTTGCTCTACTCTGTGTTCAACAAGATGTAGACGACAGACCAAGCACAGAATCCGTCGCTTTAATGCTCGCAACCACGATGATGGAAATTCCTGTACCAAAGAAGCCAAACTATTTTTATGCTAGATTTCTCAGCGACATGGCTTCCTCGTCGACGGTCAAGGAGTCTACATCCATAAATCAAGTTACCTTATCGTCCATTGTAAACCGGTGATGTGATGTAAACAAGATATTGAAATAATATGTCAAGTTTCTAATAGTTCATTTTGTAATGTATGTATTGATATATCATGGTTTTTACGGTTTTTAGCCATGATATAAGTGTGCTTTTGAGTCTTTTGATTTGTTTCTAGGTTGTTTTTGAGTCTTTACAGGTTATTTAGGAAGTTGGCACGGATGGAGCAATATGGAACATTTTGGAGCATTTTACCAAAGGAAATCAAGTGTGGAGTCTGACCAGAGACCAGCATCGATCGACACCACACTAAAGGGCATCGATCGACACTCATGTCCACCCGAGAGAACAAGAAATTGGAAGTTTTACAATTTTGCCCGAAGTCTTCTGTAATTGCAACATAAGCCCCTGAACGTATTTTAGGGTGTATATATATTGTTTTTGGGTTTTAGATTAGGAGAGAGTTATCATCTAGCAGTTTTTGAGAGAAAGACCATTGAGAGCTTTTGGGAGAGATAGATCTGAATTCTTGTAGAGAGAAGATTCTTGAACTCCCTCTTTTACTTTTGATATCTATTCATGTTATTCAGAATTATGATTTGTGCTTTATTTAACATGTCTGAGTAATTTGCTTGTTAGGTTTAGGGTTTTTCATAGGGTCTTTATGATTTATTAGATCTGAAATTTTTAGGGTTCTTAGTCTTTTATGATCTTCATCCTTGGTTGTTCTTCACAATAGTTCTTGATTGATCACCTAGAATTATTATCTTAGGGAAATAAACTAATATGAGAATATGTTTGTTTTCCTGAATAAACCATTGATGAACAGAATTGTTTCTTACAAAGAGATTTGAATTTATGATTCTGTGAACTTATCTAAACCTGTTCTTAAAGCTGATTTTCAACTTAGGATTTTTACAAAGAGATTTGGATTTTCTGGTTTTAAATCTAGATATTATTTGCAGTGAGAACTGATTAAATTTACCTAAAGTTTAGAGTTCTAGATCTGATCTTATTGCTTGAACCTTATTTAATTTATCTGATTTAATATTTCATAATTTCCTGAGAAATTCCCTAGGCTTAACTCTTTTGATTTCCTGAATTTACAACACTTTAATTTAAACATTTATTTTCGTTTATTTTTAATTCAATTTGTCTTGTTTAGCATAATCTACAAAACTCTATAATCTATTGTGTTTGATCTTGAGTCTCTGTGGATTCGATCCCTAAGTACTGCAGTGATCTCTTAATTTGAGAGAGTAGCTCTAGGGTAAATTTGAGCATATCATGTATCACAGATATTGTTCCGAATTTTATAAAATATGTCATGTTATTGTGTGATGCATAGATTCTATTCATTAGCTTAAATAGTTTTAAACAGATAGTTAAGTTTTTGGTAAGAGACTTGTCAAGCTTGGAAACAAAATAATATATATGAAAAATATATATCGAGTTTTATTATAGAAAAGCATGTAACATCGGATCAATAACGAATCTACTCTCGTCGTATCGAGTTTTTCTTTGCTCTGTTTTCTATTATATGAAGGGTTTTAAAAAAATTTGCTAGTTTCATCTTTTAGTTGTCACTTTTGTTATTCACAAGACTGATTCAAAGGAAGCTGGGAAACTATTACCAAATGATGCCTTAATTATGATTGGCACAGTAGTGCTGATGGTGCAATAAACCTTTAGTCCCTAAGGGAAATGCGCATTGTTGTATACGGTGACTGCACCATCACCATGCACAACTAGCCAATCTTGTCAAGATCCTTTTAATTAATTAATGAGTATTGTTCTTTCCGCGGAAGAACCAGATATTGCTTGCATCCGTTCTCAGGTAACTCTGTTTAGGCCACTTGACTCTGATCATTTATCCCAAGGTACTTGTTTCTGAATTTGTTTGAACAACCAGTTGTCTTTAATTAGCATGACATTAACTCATTTTCCAGTAAGAGCCTACACCAACTTTAGCTACAAAATAACATTTCCAGGCGTCCAATGATACAAGAGCTAGAGATGTGTACACGTTTACAATTATCTCACAATCAAACCTCAGGATAGAGCATTCAATTCTGTAAGCTGTAAAGAAAAAGTAAAAAACATTTTGTGAGAGAAATCTCAATTGCATCCACAAAAACCAAAACGGAAAAAGAGTATGAACAACACTCATGTATCTCTCTCACCAGTCCTGTAAACCATCGGTGTTTCACTAGTTTATTAATCATTTCCCGAAGAAAAGGCAAAAAGCAAGAACACATGCCACACCATCATACAATGTCCCTCTCTATGACGTCAAACACATGGTCTACACCACAGTTTAGTGTTCTTTATGGCAGCAATTGTACAAGTCAACAAAATAAAAAATATACCAACGGAGATTTTCTACCAGAGAAGCCTTAAAATAAAATATAAAACCTAATCTCTAAGAAATGCTATATACCCCTAGAATTAATATGAAGATAGAAAAATAATAAATTTTAAGAAACTGGTGGAATTGATTTGATGGTAATGTATACTAGGTACACGACCCGTGCTCTTGCACGGGAGTATAACTAATTAAAATTTATTTTCATATAATTTGATGTCAAATTTTATTTTATTTAACGAACATTTTTTTATTCTTTTTTTTAGTAAGTCAGTATTATCTTCTACATTTGTAGTGTTGTTTTCATTTATAAGGAGATGGATTCGGTTTCTTAATGTAACATTAGAATTTTATAATAACATATTTTAGTGTATATTATAATGCTATAAATATTTTAATATTCACGCTTTATTAAAACATACATGCAATTGACTTTGTAATACTAAAATGAAATGAATTTGTTATCAAATGTTTAGAGAAACTATGCTTTCTAAATATAATACTGAAGATTTGGATGTAAAAGATACTGTGAATCTTTAAATCATTTTGAACTTAGAAGTACATATATTTCATTTATGTATTACATTATTTCTAATTGGATATCTGTTTTTGGATTTTAAAACATAAACTTTTTATGTGTACGTTTGTAATCTATTTTCTAATGGGTTTATAATATTGCTGGAGGCCCAATTGTTATCTCCTTCTAAGTTTTTTTGTGGAAAACAAAATCTTGGATTAGGTAAATGATTTCGGATTTTCAGGCAAAATTAGTTTAGTTGCATGAGGCTGTTAATAATTAATTCCCTTTTTAATGGAAAATCAACGATTAAGTTTGGTATATTTGATTTAATTATGTCCTGTTTTTTTGGGAAGACAATGATTTCAATTAGAGTAATCGCACTTATTTGGAGAATATTACACTATCAAATTATACGTCATTTACATCTATAATCTAGGATAATACGCTATTATCATCTTGAAAATAGTAAATTAATAGGCATGTTAGTTATTTAGTAATTGAATATTCATTTTCAGTTTGATTGATAATTTTCTATATCTTAGGGGAAATTACCCTTAAATATCAAACAGTTTTGGAATAAATAAGATAACATATACCGTCTTTATTTTATAATACATATTATTAAAGAATTATTTAAAATCAACAGAAAATTGTGAAAAGCATTTGTATATTTTTGATTTACAAAATCATCAAAATAATTATATTTTCGTTTTAGAATATATTTGTATACATTCATCCTTAGATAAGGTGAGAATGTGAATTTTTAAGATCAAAGAATATTTAGTAGTAGTTTGTTAGAACCAAAAATATTAAACCGTAGTAGGTTTAAAGTAAAAACAAAATAATAAGAATGACGAATAATTATATGATTAACCAAAATGAATTTATTATATATGTACTTTATGTCATTGGTGTTAGGATAATATGTATTGTTATTGCTGTAAGGCTAAAATGTATGTGATGAATAAAGAACTGTGATTGATTAACTGCTAAAATCTAATAATATTAAATAAAACTAAAATTATTCGAACAAATACACATAATAATGAATTATGGAAATCACATTCTCGTGATTATTCCTATTTTTAATACATATGAAATCCTTTACTCTAGAAGAGTATTAGTTTTGTAGTTCTCATGGTTTATTTTGATTCTCTTTCTAGGATTTGGTAAATCGTCTCCTTTGTGTATATACTAAAACAAAATCTTTATCTTATGTGTTTGGTCATTTGGTATGTGTAGTACACCAGCTTCCTCCTGTTCAAATGTAAGATAGATTTTGTTAGTTAGGACTTATATGTGTAAAGAAATTATATTGTTGAGTTGTATAACATAAAAATAAATCTTACTAAGATCAGGTTCCCATTTGAAGTGAAATCCTTTTTAACTTTTTTCTTCCACTGTTTTTACTCCACATTATAAACGAACCAACTAAGGAGGAAGCTCATCATATATTTTATATTTGTAAGTGCTATTACACTCAAACCATGATGAGAAATAACGGAAGTAAAGCTTACCGAAAGAAGGCATGGGAAAATAAAAGATTGGAGTTTTGTTAGAAGTGTGGAGTTTTTTTTGTTTGCTCTGATTCTGATGAGTGTTAAGAAGAATATTTTTATAGGTGAGAGTATAGGTTTTGCCTCTTCATAGGCGTGCGTAGGGGTTTTTTTTAAGTTTTTAAAAAATAAATACAATGGCACAAACCTGTAAATAATTAGATATTTTGAGGGTTAAATGATTAAATGTGCACTGAGCTCTCTAATGCTAACACATTAGTTTTTGAACGAGAATGTTTCTCTTTTAATATACAGGGGATTACTATTCGATGTATACAGTATGCGACCTCTATATGCATAAACACTATTAACCGTTATTGGATTAAATGAGTGGAAGTGACACGGTTTCTTTCTGCTAGACTAACATTTTCTCTAAAACTGCTTTTACAAGAATTGAGTGAACCACACGTTAAGTCAGTCTTTGTTTACTAATTCTTTTATTGTTTTTGTTCGACGCATGGATCGGATCATTCATTTGTTTACTAAGTCAAATAAACGTCATGAACAAGTCATTGGAGCCCATTAAAACTCTTTTTTACTTTTCTTCTTCTTTTTTATTTGTTATTTTATAACTTAGAAACTTCCACGTTGTAGGCAATGGGAAGGATCCTCGCTACTTCCTTGCGTCCATTAGTCTTCCGTTCCCACTTCCCACCAATCATACATAAATTCTGATTGTGTTTTTTTTTTGGGGGTTAATAAAACACAACTCAAAAACTAGAGACAGACACACCCAAAACTAAAAGATGAGCTCCTCTGACTCTTCTTCCGCGGAATCCCGTCTGGCCACGGCTAAGACGGTTCTCACCACCGCGGCTTCGGTGGCTGCAACCGCAATGCTGGCTCGATCGCTAGTCCAAGATTATTTGCCTGACGAGGTGCACAACTACATTTCCTATGGTTTCCGCAGCATCTTTAGTTACTTCTCCTCCCAAATGACGATAATCATCGAAGAATTTGAAGGTTTTGCTCACAACGAAGTCTTTGAGGCTGCAGAGGCCTATTTAGCCACCAAGATCTCTCCTTCTAACAAAAGAATCAAAGTGAGTAAACACGAGAAAGAAAACAACTACAATGTCACCGTGGAGCGTGACGAGGAAGTTGTGGACACCTACAACGGCGTCAAATTCCAGTGGATCCTCCATTGTCGCCATGTCGAGTCCAAGCACTTCCACAACCCACGGGATCTAAACTCCACGCTGAGATCTGAGGTTCGATCATTCGAGCTCAACTTCCACAAGAAGTTCAAAGACATAGCTCTTGAATCTTACCTGCCATTCATGGTGAAAAGAGCCACGTCGTTGAAGCAAGAGAAGAAAACACTCAAGATCTTCACTCTCTCCCCTGAAAACATGTACGGGAATTACTCTGACGCGTGGACCTCTGTTACTCTCGACCATCCTTCTACCTTCAAAACTCTAGCAATGGATGCAGATGTCAAGAGAAATGTGATGAACGATCTAGACCAATTTGTGCAGCGGAGAGACTACTATAAGAGAGTTGGTAAAGCTTGGAAGAGAGGTTACTTGCTGTACGGTCCACCGGGTACTGGGAAATCAAGTTTAATCGCAGCCATGGCCAATCACCTCAACTTTGATATCTACGACCTAGAATTGACTGCGGTTAACAACAACTCTGAGCTCCGACGGTTATTGATTGCCACTGCTAACCGCTCGATTCTTATTGTAGAAGATATCGATTGTTCACTAGAACTGAAAGATAGGACTAGTGACGAACCTGACGAAATGGAGGATCCACGGTATAAAAAGGTGACGCTCTCTGGATTGTTAAATTTCATAGATGGTCTATGGTCAAGCTGCGGTGACGAAAGGATCATAATATTCACAACCAATTACAAAGAGAAACTCGACCCAGCGTTGTTGAGGCCAGGGCGTATGGACATGCACATTCACATGTCCTACTGCACACCGAGTACTTTCAAAGCTCTTGCTTCAAACTATCTAGAGATCAAAGAGCACCACCTTTTCAGCAAGGTCGAGGAAGGTATTCAGGCGACAGAGGTTACCCCAGCAGAGGTGGCTGAACAGCTTATGAGGAACGACACTGTTGATAAGGTTCTTGAGGGTCTGATCGAGTTCTTGAAAGTCAAGAAGATCGAAAACGAACAAGATAAGGCCAATAAAGAAAAGCAAGAGTTGGAGAACAAGACAAAGACCACCGAGGGAAAAGATCATTCGGTAGTCAAGAAAACCGAAGAGGTTGATCAACAGCAGCTAGTGAGGAACGACCGTGTTGATAAGGTTCTTGAAGGTTTGGTCGAGTTATTAAAAGCCAAGAAGATGGAGAACGACCAAGATAAAAGCCAAACATGAGGAGGTGATAAAGGAGAAACATGAACTTGCCAGAATATATCAATACCTTAATTATTAAATCGCCAGAAAAGAATCGTTGATTTGTCTCTCTATTTTGGGATGATCCAACATTACAAAGGAGCTAAATTAATAGCCAAAAACACAAGGATTAAGTCATATAATGAATGATGTTCATATGATTTTATTCCACTAAATTAAGTCGATAATTTCTCACTAATCAGAAAGAGATTTTTCTTTATTCCAACTCCAAAGACTTGCAGTTTCTGGAAAATACACAATCGACTAAAGTTACTGTCTACCAACACTCTACAGTTTCAAGATTCCTATATAATCTAGTCCTCAGATTTCAAGAATCTGTCTGATAATCAAGAAATCAAAAGTAAAATTCAAAGCATGAACCCCCTTAATAAGAGATCTAGCAAGTAGGCAAGAATAAGGAAAAACAGAGAGTAAGAAGAACCAATAATGCAGACAAGGAGACAAAAATTGACTTAATACTTAACCTACCGCGGAGTCCGAGTGGAATCCACCATTTGTTTTCAAGTCTGCAAAATCAAAGACGACTTTTGATTTCTGATGTCTTTTTTTTTAAATCAAAGAAGACTCGGGTCTTGATATTAAATGGGCTATAATTTTAGCACACTACAAAATTCGTTTACTCTATACTTTCTTTATTAAATGGGCCGTCATGTTTTAATTTTCTTCTTTTTCTCTATATTTTTTTTTTATCCTTCTTCTTTTTTTTCCTTAATTTCCTTTTTGTGTTATTTCCTTTTCGTGTTTTTGGAAGTTCCTCCTCGTTGAGAGAAAAAACCTTTTCTTTCTCGTTCTCGTTTAAGGAAGAAGAACCTTTTCTTCTCACCCAAAAAACTTGACAAATTAACCTAAGAGAGAGACGATCGATCGAACTGGTTCGTAATTAGTTTTAGAGATCAGGTCTCAATGGCACTAACATCCCCTTCTTGTCAACCTCGTGTACATGTGGGTCTCGGTAGACACACGACACTTGGAATGTCAAAACGACCTCGAGTTGTTTCCGTTTATGCTGCAAATTATCCACAAATATTTGCACAAATCCTAGAAAAAACTAAGTCGGTAGAAGTTTCGAAAGTTCTCACCACCGCAACTTCGGTCGCCAAAACCGCGGTGATGGCTCGATCGTTAGTCCAAAACTATGTGCCTCACGAGGTGCGCCACTACATCTCAGATGAATTCCGCCGCCGCTTCGTTCTTGACTTTTCCTCTGAATTGACAATAACAATCGAAGAATATGAAGGATACGTTCGCAATGAAATCTTTGAGGCTGCCAAGGCCTATCTAGCCACCAAGATCTCTCCTTCCAACAAAAAAAATCAAAGTGAGCAAACACGCCAAAGAAAAAAGCTACGACGTCACCGTGGAACGTGACGAGGAAGTTGTGGACACTTTCAACGGCGTCCAGTTCCGTTGGGTCCTCCGTTGCCGCCATGTTGAGTCAAACAAAGTCAGATCTGAGGTCAGATCATTCCAGCTCAACTTCCCTAAGAAATTCAAAGACATAGCCCTTGAATCTTACTTGCCATTCATAGTGAAAAGAGCCACGTTAATGAAGCAAGAAAAGAAAAAGCTCAAGATCTTCACTCTCGACAGAGGTTGGTACTCAGGCACATGGTCCTCTGTTACCCTTGACCATCCTTCTACTTTTAAGACACTAGCAATGGATTCAGATGTCAAGAGAAGTGTGATAGAAGATCTAGACAAGTTCGTAAAGCGGAGCGACTACTATAAGAGGGTTGGTAAAGCTTGGAAGAGAGGATACTTGTTATACGGTCCACCAGGCACATGGAAGTTGTAAGTTTAAGAAGAAGTAATGGTTCTGAATGACTTGTTTTATTCCCTTAGGTTCTGTACCCTTATATACATATGGGTAGATAAATACAAATCAAGACTAGTACTTATCTCTTAGAGATTACATTTATCATATCAACACATTTGTATCTATCTTAATATATCTTGACATATCTTAACACTCCCCCTCAAGTTGGTGAGTGTAAATTTGACACTCCTAACTTGGACAAAAGATACTCAAACGCAGAACCATCCAATGCTTTGGTTAACAAATCCGCCACTTGCTGAGTTGTATGCACATAGGAAGCTGTAATGAAACCATCCGTGATTGCGTCCCTAACAAAATGACAGTCTCGCTCTATGTGTTTGGTCCGTTCATGAAACACAGGGTTTTCTGCAATGGCAAATGCGGATTTACTATCAGTATAGAGCGGCATAGGAGCAGTGGGTGGAACACCAAGATCTTCAAGCAACATAGTGATCCATTTGAGCTCCTTGACCGTCTCTGCCATTGCTCGATACTCTGCCTCTGCAGAAGACATGGAGACCACTTTCTGCTTCTTTACTTTCCACGAAATCGGAGAGTCTCCAAGCATAACGACATATGCACTGAGAGATCGTCGAGACTTCGGACAACCAGAGAGGTCTGCATCACAATACGCCACAACTGTAGGCTGCACATTTGCTTTTAGGACAATACCCTGTCCTGGACTTCCTTTGAGGTATCGAATGACACGAATTGCAGCCTCCCAATGAGCTTGTCTCGGATCATGCATAACCTGTGACAAAACATGAATGGCATAACAAAGCTCTGGCCGTGTAATGCGAAGATACACTAGCCGACCAATCATTCGTCTATACATCGCAGGATCAGTACACGGCGGTCCTTTGTCACCAAGTAAAGAGTGATTCTGTTCTATTGGCAAAGAGAGAGGATGACCACCCAACAACCCTGCTTCAGTAATAATATCGAGTGCATATTTCCGCTGAGAGAGAAAGAACCCATCTGGTCCTCTAGCAACTTCAATACCGAGAAAATACTTCAGCGGACCCAAATTCTTCATACTAAAACACGTACTGAGATAATCCTTGAACCTCTCAAGCAAGACTGGATCACTTCCACAAACAACTAAGTCGTCCACATAAACAAGAACTCGTAAACTTGTCTCACCCCGGATGTAGGTGAAGAGTGAATAGTCAGTATAGGATTGTTTAAAACCGTAGCTCACCAATGCCGAGGACAACTTGGAGAACCAACAACGGGGTGCTTGCTTGAGGCCGTACAGCGACTTCTTCAACTTGCAGACTTTCGTAGGATCGGACGTTTGAAAACCCGGTGGCAACTTCATGTAGACTTCTTCGTCTAGATCACCGTGCAAGAACGTGTTATGAACGTCCATTTGATGGACTGCCCATTCTTTTGCTGCAGCCACTTCCAATAGAGCACGCACTGTTGTCATCTTAGCAACTGGTGCAAAAGTATCTTTAAAATCCTCCCCCTCGACTTGATGATTCCCAAGTACGACCAATCTGGCCTTGTAACGCTCCAATGACCCATCAGCTTTGAATTTCAGTTTGTATATCCATTTGCTGCCAAGTGCTTTCTTCCCTGCTGGCAATGTTTCCAAACTCCAAGTGTCATTATCCTCCAAGGATTTTATCTCCTTAGCCATAGCTTCTCTCCACTTAGCATCTTTAACAGCATCATGATAATAAACTGGCTCAATTCCAGCACTAACTGCTGCTAGAAAGATCTGATGCTGCTCTGAAAACTTGTGATCAGATATATAATCGCATAAAGGATACGGAGTGTTACCTTGAACCGACGAGGAAGCTGGCAGCTCAGGTTGAGGAACGTGAAATGGATGTTTATCGGGAAGCACACGAGCATTGTAAGTCTCATATCCACGAAGTTTAACTGATGGAACCTTTTTTCTGCAACCCTTGCCAAGTTGTTCTTCAGATTCAGACTCTCGAGGAGAATTTGTGTCCTCAACTGCAGTTTCTGTTTCGACTGGAACAGGTGAACTACTTGTTTCAGCCTCCTCTGTTTTGCCAGGAACTGGTGGACTTGTTTCAGCCTCCTCTGTTTCGACAGGAACTGGTGGACTTGTCTCAGCCTCCTCTGTTTCGACAGGAGCTGGTGGACTTCTTTCAACCAGACTTTCTTCCTCGACATACGATTGACTCACCTCTGTATCACGGAAAACATCCGCAACCTGTACGGGAGTGTCTTGTTCTAAGACGAGCAGAGAAGGGGACTGTTTCTGCTCAAAAGGGAACTTCTCTTCATAAAACGCAACATCTCTAGAAACAAAGAACTCATTTGCTTCTAGATCATAAACCCTCCATCCTTTTTTTCCAAATGGATATCCTACAAATACACATTTTCTGCTTCGAGTTCCAAACTTATCTTTATCCCTAGCAACTTTGCGAGCATAGCACAGACATCCGATCACCTTGAGGTCTTCATATAACGGTGGGATTCCAAATAAAATCTCATAAGGTGACTTGCCATGTAAGATTGTAGATGGAGTCCGATTTATGACATGAGTAGCGGCTAGAACACATTCTCCCCAAAACTTGATGGGCAAGTGTGCTTGGAACATAAACGAACGAGCCACATTGAGTATGTGCCTATGCTTTCTCTCAACACGACCGTTCTGCTGTGGAGTTGCCACACACGATGTTTGATGAGCAATTCCTTTCTCTGCAAAGAATTTTCCCAAGCACATAAACTCTGTTCCATTGTCGCTTCTCACTATTTTGACTTGTTTTCCAAACTGTCTTTCACTCATATGACAAAAATTTTGTAACACTATCTTAACCTCGCTTTTCTCAAGAAGCAAGTATGTCCATACTGCCCTAGAGTGATCGTCTACTATTGTTAAGAAATAGTTTGCTCCACTAGAAGAAGAAACACGGTATGGTCCCCATACATCAACATGAATGAGAGAAAAACATTCGGAAGCTTTATTGATACTATCAAAGAATACAGCTCGGGTTTGTTTTGACTTAAAACAAATCTCACATTCACTAAGCTGCCTAGAACTACTTTCAACACCAACACTAAAAACCAAAGGCAAAAACGACAAAACTTGGAAAGATGGATGTCCCAGCCGTCGATGCCACAAAGTCTTGTCTTCAACAACTTGAGCCTTGTGCACACGTGCAGCCGTTACATCCCGATAAACATAGACTCCATCACGTTCTTCACCTGCGCCAATCAGCGTCCTCGTAAACCGGTCCTGCAATACACACAAAGTATCAGTGAAGAGAGCAAAACAACCCGTTTGCTTCAACAGCTTTGAAACAGATATCAATGTGCAATTTAAATTTGGAACAAGAAGAACGTTTTGGAGTGAAATCTTCTTCGACAATCTCAACACGCCATACTGTCTAGCAAACACTTGACTACCATCCGCAAAGTTAATAGGACAAAGTACTATATCCTCCAAACTGTGAAGGAGACTTGCATCCCCAGTCATATGGTGCGATGCACCAGTATCAAGAATAACATCACCTGTTTGTTCTTTACCTTGCAAACGTTCAGGGATCGTGGAGCTCTTATGTTGCTCCAACATGCGTTGTAGCGACTCCATCTGATCAGGTGTAAAGCTTGGGAGCGGCGAGGTTGTTTGAGCAGTGTTTGCGCGGAACTGTGGTGTTCTTCGTCCTCTGCCAGAAGATGATCCTCGTCCGCTTCCTCGTCCCCTGCCACCTGGTGGAGCCCCTTGATATTTCTCAGACCACCACTCCTGGAAACCAACTATCTGCCAACACTCTGTTTTCTCATGACCCCTCCGTCCGCAATGAGAACACGATGGTACACGCTCTCGTGTTCGTGTTGCAGCAGCCAAAGGTGGAGACAGTGTCGTAGCCTCAGAATGGGTCTCTGATCGTGTAGCAAAACCCACTGCATCGGGTTTGTGCTCATTCCTTAGAGAGTTTAACCTCCGCTCCTCTCTAACAATCTTCTGATAAACTTCATTCACATCTGGTAGCGGATCAGTACCAATGATGGTGGTGCATATATTCCTGAAACGAGACTCGTCCAAGCCCATGAGGAACTGGTACACCTGCTCCTCTTCTCTTTCTTTCACATACGGCGCTGTCCCTCCACAGGAACAATGACGTATTGGCTTGTAGTTGTTGAGTTCTTCCCACTTGGAAGAAAGCTTTCCATAGTATTCTAGGACCGAGAGACCTTCTTGTCTACAAGCAACAAGTTCCGCCTTCAGTTGATACACACGAACAGAGTTTCCAACCGCAAATCTCTTCTTGAGATCAACCCACAACTTGTACGCTTCGGGTGTGAACGTCACCATAGAGCGGATCTTCGGAGAGATGGAGGAACGGATCCATCCCACGATCATGGAGTTCACTGTTCTCCATTGATCATAATCTTCAGATGTGGTGGATGGAGCTGGCAAGGTCCCATCAATGAAACACGTCTTACGCTTCGCACGTAGAGCGTTTTCCAGCTCGGTAGCCCATTCTGAATAGTTTTCACCATTCAATTGTACCCCTGAGATCACTGATCCGGGGTTATCCGAGGGATGAAGGTAGTAAGGTGAACTTACTGCGATCTCCTTGGAGGGTTGTGTTGCGACTGCAACTTGTTTGCTATCATCGGAAGCACTCATAATTTTTTTTTTTTTTAGAGAACCTGCTCTGATACCATGTAAGTTTAAGAAGAAGTAATGGTTCTGAATGACTTGTTTTATTCCATTAGGTTATGTACCCTTATATACATATGGGTAGATAAATACAAATCAAGACTAGTACTTATCTCTTAGAGATTACATTTATCATATCAACACATTTGTATCTATCTTAACATATCTTGACATATCTTAACACATTTGTATCTATCTTAACATATCTTGACATATCTTAACAGAAGTCAAGCTTGATCGCAGCCATGGCCAATCATCTCAACTTTGATATTTATGACTTAGAGTTAACTGCGGTTCGCGACAACTGTGAGCTCCGGCAGTTGTTGATTGCCACTGCTAATCGTTCGATTATTATTGTGGAAGACATTGACTGCTCGCTCAAACTGAATAATAGGACAGCTGATGAATCTGATGATGAAGAAGAAGCTCCTGTGAAATCACGAAAGAAGAAGGTGACACTCTCTGGACTGCTAAATTTCATTGATGGTCTATGGTCAAGCTGCGGGGAAGAACGAATCATAATATTCACAACAAACTACAAAGAGAAACTCGACCCGGCCTTGTTAAGGCCTGGACGTATGGATATGCACATTCACATGTCGTACTGCACGCCAAGTGCTTTCAAGGTTCTTGCATCAAACTATCTAGAGATTAATGAGCACCCGCTTTTCAGCAAGGTCGAGGAATGTATTGAGGCCATAGAGGTTACTCCAGCAGATGTGGCGGAACAACTTATGAGGAATGACTCTGTTGATAAGATTCTTGAGGGTTTGGTCGAGTTTTTGGAAGCCAAGAAGATCAAAATGGAACAAGATAAGGCCAAAAAGAAACAAGATAAGGCTAAAAAGGAAGAGCAAGAATTGGAGGAGCAACTAGCGAAGAACAAGGAAACCAAAAACAAGAAAAAAGATTCGGTTGTGAAGAAAAAACGAAAAGGTTGATGAATAAGCTAATTCTCAGCAATGTTTCTCTCTGCTTTTTTTACTTGGAACATTTTTTTTTTCTTTTATTTTTTAAATAAACCTATCCTATTTATATGCATACTTTTTATTCCATGAAAAACAACAACAAAAAAGTAGTTTTTTAGCTTCTTTCTAAAGATTAATGCAGTGGTTTATATGTTCTATACAATTTTATATTTTAATTAGTATCAATAAGTTTTGAATGAGAGACATTTTGATTAATATTCTATTGGGATTAGGAAAGAAAAAATGGTATTTTGGGAAAATAAAACTAATAACAGTGTGTTTGAAAAATTAACTTATTTTAGTGGTATTGATAAGAAGAATTTAGGCATGTCAATTAGGGTCAAGGCCGCGAGCTGGCCCGGCCCGGTCCTGAAAAATACCGGGTTCAGACTTAAATATATATGTTAAAAAAAAAAATCGGCATTTTTAGGTTCAGCCCGTTCGAACTATATGATTTTTCGGACTTAGTCCGACCAAACTCGGGCTGGCCCAAAAATTCCTTTAACAAATATACATTTTTGTTTGATTGTAATATTTGATTAATGATTTATTGTAAATAAAGTTTAAATTCTAAATTTTATACAAATTATATACTGTATTGTTTTATTTGTCAAAAAAATAACTTACGAGTTGCGATTATATTTTATCTATGATATTTTATTTTTATCTATAATATTTTATATGAATTATATATATATTTTTATATAAATTAACTTTGTAAGAAAATTATAGTCCTTGCGAGTTGCGACTATACTTACTAAATGGGCCGTAGATGTTGGCCCACTATACACAATTCTATTCACAATTGTAAATAAATCATCGTCATCCCTAATTTTCTGAGAGGTATCGTGAAAGTTCGTTCAGTGATCGCAGAAGTGCTGCTGGTATCAATTTTTTTCCTTTTTCTTTTTAAATTGTTAGAATTTCAATTTTAAGTAATCATCATAGCATCGTTTGACTAATCGAATTTATTTACCACGTAAACCTTTAACTTTAATCATTCCTTAACCCTTTGTTTTTTTTTTTGGTTAGTGGCTCTGGTTTCTTTTTGTTTTTCTTTTTAAACTTAGCTATAAGAGATTGAAAGGGCAATGAGTTCCTCTGCTTCATCCTCTAGTGAATCTCACTTAGCCACCGCCAAAACAGCTCTCACGGCGGTTGTATCGGTGGCTGCAGCCGCGATGCTAGCTCGATCAGTGGTTCAAGAATACATGCCAGGCGAGGTTCATGAGTTTATCTCTTACGGCTTTCGCAGATTGTTCAGCTACTTTTCTTTTGAGATGACTGCTGTGATTGAAGAGTTCGGAGGTTATGAACACAACCAAGTGTTTGAGTCTGCGGAGGCTTACCTCGCCACCAAGATATCTAATTCCACTAGAAGAATCAAAGTGAACAAGCATGAGAAACAGAGCCATTATACTCTCTCTGTCGAACGTGATGAGCAAGTTGTGGATACCTTTGATGGCGTCAAGCTCAGTTGGATCCTTGTTTGTCGCCATGTCGATAAAAAAGATTTTCGTAACCCGCGGGATCTCAACTCCACTTTGAGATCTGAAGTGCGTAGTTACGAGCTCAGTTTCCGTAAGAAGTTCAAGAACGTGGTTCTTGAATCTTACTTACCGTTCGTGGTGGAACAAGCTGCTTTGATGAAACAGAACCGTAAGACTTTGAAGATCTTCACCGTTGATTCTTACTCGGTGGAGTGGACCTCTGTGACTCTCGACCATCCTTCCACGTTTCGCACTCTCGCCATGGATCCCGAGGTGAAGAGAAACTTGGTGGAGGATCTCGATAGATTCGTGCAGCGGAAAGGCTTTTACGGGAGGGTTGGAAAAGCTTGGAAGAGAGGGTACTTGTTGTATGGTCCACCCGGTACTGGCAAATCAAGCTTGATCGCTGCCATAGCTAATCATCTTAACTTTGATATCTATGACCTAGACTTCACATCGCTTAAAAGTAATGCTGAGCTTCGGACGTTACTTATGTCTACTGCAAATCGTTCCATTCTAGTTGTGGAAGATATCGATTGTTCAATCGAGTTCAAAAATCGCACTACTGATGAAGACAACGACGATACCTTGTACAAAGCGGTGATGCATATTGGATTTTACTATCACTTTAATGTTGTTGATTAATATGTTTGTATGACATCTTACTAATGTTTTGGTTGATCTTTTTTCAGGTCACACTCTCTGGTCTATTGAATTTTGTAGACGGACTGTGGTCAAGTTGTGGTAACGAGCGGATCATAGTGTTCACAACTAACTACAGAGAAAGATTGGATCCAGCATTGTTGAGGCCAGGACGTATGGACATGCACATTCATATGTCATATTGCACACCAGCTGCTTTTAAGGTTTTGGCTTCAAACTATCTCGAGATTGAAGATCATATAACTTTCGAGCAGATTGAGGAATTGATCCGAGAAACACAAGTTACACCAGCTGAAGTAGCTGAACAGTTGATGAGGAGTGACTCTGTGGATAAGGTACTCCAAGGATTAGTTGAGTTCTTAAAAGCCAAGAAAGTTGTAAATGATGACGCTAAAGGCCAAAATAAATAATTTTAAAAATTTTTGAGTAGTTCTTTTATTTTTGTTATGTTAAAAACAATTTTTACTTCTCATTTCTTTGTTTATTTTATGAGGTCAGAGATTCATTGAATTGATCAACTAAAAAATCCTATCTCCGACAAAAGTATAAAGAAAACGAGTTTGGTTGACTCTTGACTTAGCATTGTTAAACCGTTGTTGACTTCAAAACTTCAAATTCGATAAAGTTTATAGTAAGCTCATTCCTGAAACCATAGTTTGCAAAAGATCCAAAGATCAGGAGCTTCGGATGCTAATCGGCTAAGTCACTTCCTTGTAAGTGTTCTATTACCATGAGATAGACTTTTACTTTGGTTAGATTCATTTCAATTTTTTAAGGATTCTACATGGTTCTTGAGAAACTACGGATTAGTTAAAGATTAATCCCCATCTTTGGTTACTACTGAGATTCTATTAGTCGTTGGTGGATTGATTTTTTAGAAAGTTCGATCTAATGATACACATAACCGATTGAATTATTGTTTGGAAATATTTGCTGAAAGTTGCAGGTGTCTGAGAAAATGGTGGACGCTGTTGTAACAGTGTGTCTAGAGAAAGCCTTGAACATCCTCGAAGAGAAAGGCCGAACCGTATCTGAATACCGAAAACAGTTAAAAGATTTGCAAGATGAGTTGCAATATATGCAGTCTTTTCTCAAGGATGCAGAGAGGAAGAAGAGAACTAATGAAGTGTTGCGTAAACTCGTGGCGGATTTACGAGAGTTGGTTTATGAAGCTGAGGACATACTCGTGGACTGTCAGCTTGCGGATGGTGATGATGATGGTGACGGGAACGAGCAAAGGCCCTCCAACGCGTGGCTTTCGCGGTTTTATCCTGCCAGGGTTTCTTTGCAGTACAAGAAAAGCAAACGTTTGAAAGAGATCAATGAGAGGATATCGTCGATAAAGAGCAAAGTTGAGCCTTATTTCAAATTCAGAACGTCGAGCAATGTTGGAAGAGATGATGGGACTGATCGGTGGAGCTCTCCGGTGTATGATCATACTCAAGTGGTTGGTTTGGAAGGAGATAAAAGAAAAATCAATGAATGGCTCTTTCGATCAAACGAGAGCGAGCTATTGGTAATGGCCTTTGTTGGCATGGGAGGGTTAGGTAAAACTACCATTGCTCAAGAAGTGTTCAATGACAAGGAGATCGAACATCGTTTCGAAAGAAGGATATGGGTGTCTGTGTCCCAGACTTTTACTGAAGAACAGATCATGAGAAGCATTTTGCGGAACTTGGGTGACGCGAGTGTTGGTGATGATCTTGGAACATTGCTGAGAAAAATCCAGCAGTATCTCTTGGGGAAAAGGTACTTGATCGTCATGGACGATGTATGGGACAAGAACTTGAGTTGGTGGGATAAGATCTACCAAGGACTGCCTAGAGGACAAGGTGGTAGCGTCATTGTGACGACAAGGTCAGAATCTGTTGCGGTAAAGGTTCAGGCCAGAGACAAGACTCACCGTCCGCAACTCCTCAGTTCTGATAACAGTTGGCTGCTGTTTTGTAAGGTGGCATTTGCAGCAAATAACGGTACTTGTGAGCGTCCCGAGCTAGAGGATGTCGGTAAGGAGATTGTAACAAAATGCAAAGGCTTGCCTTTAACAATAAAAGCGGTTGGTGGGTTGCTTCTGTGCAAAGACCATGTCTATCATGAATGGAGACGAATAGCAGAACATTTTCAAGATGAGCTAAGAGGAAACAGTTCTGAAACTGACAATGTGATGTCTTCTCTGCAATTGAGTTACGACGAACTCCCTTCCCACCTTAAAGCATGCTTTCTCACGCTCTCTCTCTATCCAGAGGACTGTGTTATACCGAAACAGCAGCTTGTACACGGATGGATTGGAGAAGGTTTTGTCATGTGGAAAAATGGAAGATCTGCAACTGAATCTGGAGAAGACTGCTTTTCCGGGCTCACAAACAGGTGTTTAATAGAAGTTGTAGACAAAACCTATAGCGGAACCATCATCACTTGCAAGATTCATGACATGGTTCGTGATTTGGTGATCGACATAGCCAAGAATGATTCCTTCTCTAACCCGGAAGGCCTCAACTGTCGTCACCTTGGGATCAGTGGAAACTTTGATGAGAAGCAGATCAAAGTTAATCATAAGCTGAGAGGCGTAGTGTCAACAACTAAAACAGGTGAGGTGAACAAGCTCAACTCAGACCTAGCCAAAAAATTCACTGATTGCAAATATCTTCGGGTTCTTGACATCTCAAAATCGATATTTGATGCTCCTCTGTCTGAGATTTTGGATGACATTGCGAGCCTTCAACACTTGGCATGTCTTAGTTTGAGCAACACACATCCGTTGATCCAGTTTCCTCGTTCCATGGAAGATCTCCGCAATCTACAGATTCTAGACGTAAGCTACTGTCAAAATCTGAAACAACTTCAACCTTGCATTGTTTTTTTCAAGAAACTCCTTGTACTTGACATGACGAATTGTGGATCACTTGAGTGCTTCCCCAAGGGTATTGGAAGTCTAGTGAACCTCGAAGTACTGTTGGGATTTAAGCCAGCCAGGTCCAACAATGGATGCAAGCTCAGTGAAGTGAGAGATCTCAAAAACCTCAGAAAACTTGGTCTTTCTCTGACTCATGGCGATCAGATCGAAGATGAGGAGCTTGATTCTTTGATAAACCTTAGCAAGCTTATGTCCATTTCGATCAACTGCTACGATAGCTACGGCGATGATCTCATAACCAAAATAGATGCGCTCACTCCTCCACACCAGCTCCATGAGCTTTCTCTACAGTTCTATCCTGGAAAGTCGAGTCCATCGTGGTTGAGTCCTCACAAGCTTCCGATGTTGAGGTACATGTCAATATGCTCAGGTAACTTGGTGAAAATGCATGAACGGTTTTGGGGAATTGAGAATAATACTCACTGGAGGATCGAAGGTTTGATGTTAAGTTCATTGTTGGACCTAGACATGGACTGGGAAGTGCTGCAACGGTCAATGCCGTACCTCAGGAGCGTTAACGCAAACTGGTGTCCAGAGCTAGAGTCTTTCCCGATCGAAGATGTCGGCTTTAGAGGCGGAGTGTGGACGAAAACACCAACGCACAGAACTTGATGACACGTTGTAAGCAAATAGATCAATGTTTATTAATCAGCGACAATAAGTTGGTGTATTACATATACCTTGATACAATGTAACGTAGCATTTGACCGTTTGGATTTCATATCAAAGATTTCTTTTCTAATAAACATATAACAAAAGAGAAAAAAGGCAAAACAGACGCTAGCAACAGTGGCAACTGCTTGCTCAGTCAGAATCAGAGTCCAGATTCTCTGAAGACCTGACAGACCGCCGTATGCTCTCTTGATACTCGGCATCTTCATCATCTTCCTCTTTCTTCTTCTTGCTGAGCATTCCTGTTAAAGATTTGCATAAGCAACAGTTCTCTAACTGAGCTGTAATTATAAAAGACAAGTGGGTGTGAGGTTCTACATACCCTTTTTAACCAGAACGTTCTCTAGTTTATTCGTGGTGAAATCATCCTTGGTGCCCAGATCCTGGAACCCAACTAGCCTATCCATCGCGATTCCCTTGCTAAGAATGATAAAGAAACACATTTTCAGTTATACACCTAACAACAAACCTGTGTGTAAAGAATGAATAGAAGAAAGAGGCAAAACCTGAAAAGCACAACGCAAGGCAAAGTCTTGATAGCAAGCTTCGTGACAAAGAAAGGAGCATTCTGCATTTATTTCAACCAAGCATTAGCTTCAGCAAAGGATTGGTGAAAAAGGCATTTCCTTTTTTTCTAACTTAAATCAAGTAATTCACACTAACCTCTGCGTCTACTTTAATGAACTTTGTGTCCACATGTCTAGGCGCAAGAGTTTTCAGATGCTTGTCCATAATCCTACAATGATGCAGTGAGTGCATATATTTGCTTACGAGCTAGCGTATCAGAAGACGAAAAAAAAAAAAAAGCTGATGGGAATGGGAGATCTTACTTGCACCGGTAAAATTCCTTGTGGTAGAAATGACATATCACCTTCTCACTCCTGGTGACTTCACCCAAGAAATCTCCTTCGCTTACCTCTCGATATTCACCATGTCCTTGTCTTTTAAACGCTTCTCTCTTCTCAACTTCTCTCTGTCAAGATAGAATCTTGAAGGTTTAGTTCATACAGATACCTACACAACTAATTATACAATAAGATGCCAAAGTTATAACCTTTAGTGCTGCAATCCTATCAGCGTGCAATCTTTCTAGCTCTGGATCCTACAGAACATAAACAAGTAAGTCTATCATAGAAGCTTAAATATCTCAATACACCCAAAACAAAATAATACAAGCCAACAAGCAAACATTGCACTTACATCCATAAGTTCATCAAGATCAACCTCTTCATTAACAGGTTTTGATCCTTGCGCCTTCTCATTTGCAAGAACTTCCTACAAATACGTATAAATAAATCATCAAAACCATACAAGTACTCCTCACAGGTTATCTACACAGCCATAACTCATCAAAGTCTATCACTTTGACAGACATCAAACAAACACCATTTCAACAATGAATTTACTTGTAAAATAGATGAATCAATCCTGTGAATATCATATACCTAATGAAATAAACTTACCAAAAGAACAATTTCCAAAAAAAATTGTGAAAGGCAACTACGAAGTTGCATTTGATGGATTTAAACCAAAAACTCAAAAGATAAAATTATTTACCTTTTGATAATTTCTAGCAGCTGCAGCCATAACATTTCCGAATGCTAGATTCGAAAGGGTCGATTTGACTGCATCCGGATCCATCTTTTAGCACCAAAAAATCTAGAAACTCACCACACGAAAAGCAACAAGAAAAAAAAAAAAAAAAAAAAAGATTAGGATTCAGAGATAGAAGAAAAATAAAAGCTCCAAAGATCATACCTTTTTCAATTCCTTCCTGATGTGAAGATGAAAAACACACAGCTTGAGAAAATCAAAATCAGAGATTTTTTAGTTTTTTTCTCTAACAATTTCAAATCTGGAGCGGAAAAAAAAAAATCCCAAAATCAAAAGATGAACACAATACAAAGGTAGTTAGACGAACCAAACGACTGCGTTTCGTTAAGGATGATAAAATGTGAATTAATGGGCCTTCCATATCTAAAGGCCCATAAGGCCTAGCTCAGCTAGTAATTTTTTTTTTTTTTATGTCGGTCGCTAACCACTACTACGCTACGCCGAGTCGCCGACGTCTATTACATGCCATGTGTCTCACTCAGAATCAATATGGATTTAATTAATGACACTTTTTATGTCGGCCAACACAGATGGGAGTAAAATATCTAATATGAATCTGATGATCGGTTCCTATCCAAAATGAAAATTGCGGTTCTATAAAAGTATCATACAAGAGCTCATTAATCTTCATCGATCAAAAGTCTTTTTAAGTTTCATCAAAAAAACAAAGTTTCCTATATATCTAAGAAAAGAGTTACAAGTTTATTTTTAGAGAGTCGAAGGAAGAAAATGGATTCTTACCAGAACCAATCCGGAGTGCCAAAGAAGGGACTGACTGAGAAAATCATGGAGAAGCTCCCAGGTCATCATGCACCTCATCACACTGGAGGAGCCAACACTGCTTATGGTGCTACTAGCGCTGGCGGTGTTCACCACGAGAAGCAAGGTATGACGGAGAAGATTATAGATCAGGTGACGCCAGGCCATCATGGAACTCATCAGACTGGTCACGGTGGCGGTGTTCACCACGAGAAGCAGGGTATGACGGAGAAGATTATGGAGCAGGTTGCGCCAGGCCATCATGGAACTCATCAGACTGGTTACGGTGCTACTAACACTGGTGGTATTCACCACGAGAGGAAAGGTATGACGGAGAAGATTATGGATCAGGTGACGCCAGGCCATCATGGTGGATCACACCAGACTGGAACCCACACGGGTTATGGTAACACTGGCGGTGTTCACCACGAGAAGCAAGGAATGACGGAGAAGATTATGGATCAGGTGACGCCAGGCCATCATGGATCACACCAAACTGGCGGTGTTCACCACGAGAAGAAAGGGATGACGGAGAAGATTATGGAGAAACTTCCAGGTCATCAGGGGTCTCACCAAACTGGTACTCACACGGGTCATGGTGCTACACACACTGGTGTAGTTCACCACGAGAAGAAAGGTATTGCTGAAAAAATTAAAGAGCAGTTGCCTGGTCATCATGGAACCCATCAAACTGGAACCACTACGAGTTATGGTAATACTGGAGTTGTTCACCACGAGAAAAAGAGTACGATGGATAAGATCAAGGAGAAGCTTCCTGGTAGTCACTAACTATGAATCATTTTAACAAGTTGTTTAATTTGAGAATAATTAAGTGTATCTGTATTGTATTGTTTTTTAATATGATGGTTTTAAATAAGGCGGGTTATGCGTATATGTAAGTGATTCGGTCGTTGATTTAATATGAAGTTTCAACTTTTGATTTCGTTTATATATAGTTGGTTTTTATGTTTTGATTATATGTAAATTATTTTATCGAAATTGAACATTTTTATCAGGGGGAATGAGCTACTGTGTGACCAAAAAAACTAAAAAGCCAAAGATACTCTAGCAACTAAAGCTGAAAGGAACTTAAAAGAAACTAGACATGTGTACAACCATTGAGAGAGCAGAGTAGCAGACAACCACAACCTTTTACTTTAAAAGTGGATACAAAGTAGAGTAATATTTTCTTTAAGCAGCATCTTAAGAGTTTCTAAAGTATTACATGTGATTAAATTTAATTGTTTTTGTATAATTTAGTTTAGAATCGTTGTTTAGCTAAGATGTTTTTGATATGTTTAGAAACTTGGGCGTGTCAGTTTTTGATTGGGTGGGGGAAAAATAAAATTTTTTCTTTTATTTTTTTTGTTAATTATATTTCTCTCTCTTCTCTCTCGTCTCTCTCCTTTGATCGACAGAAGAAGAAGAAGACATGAACCGACAAGGCGGTGGTGGGATTGAAGAAGAAGAAGAAATTAACCGACAAGGCGGTGGTGGACAACGGCTGAGATCAGCTAGACCCACCACAATTCACGATTGTGCTCTCTCGGCAATCTTATTGCTTTGCAGCGGCTCCTTAAAGACAACCCTTCTCTTCTCAATGAACGCAATCCCGTCGTATGTCCCCCTCCCCACTTTCTTTCTTCTGTGTTGTTTTGCTGAATTCCAAATCTGTTACTAAAAAACTCCGATTTTGATATGTGTTTGGTTCGGTACCGGATCGATTTAGACTAGTGAATGAATTTGAAGTTTTGGTGGTGAATTTGCATTTGAATCTGGTGAAATCATATGCCCATGAATCAAAAATCTTGTTTTCTTATGTATAATTTGTTTTCTTGCGATCTCCGCTGACATCAAAAATTGCAAATTCAGCTTGCTGGTGGCAATGCTGCTCTTGCTCTTGCGGTGACTGTGGCATCCAACTTATTAGGCAATGCTGCTCTTGCTCTTCACAAATAGTATATCTGTATATGACCTTGTATTATGAGTAGGGTTCAAAATCTTTACTTGGGAAACTCTGTATCTATGAGTAGGATTCAAAGTCTTTATAAAAAATGGAATGAGTATTGCAATTATGAAAGCTTTATGGCTATATGGTACAACTGTGAAAGCTTTATGTTCACTGGCTGTTGTTGGAAATAGCTATAGGAATGCTTTATTGGAAATTTTAATAGCGTCTTTTGTGTCACTCATATGGAAAAGAAGAAAGCTTTCGTTGTTTTGGTCTGGTTCATGTGAGGTCTAAACTCTTTATTCTTTTTCTGCTTATAAAGTATATGACTAATCTCTCATTAAGAACATCTCTGATATAATTGGCTACATTCACTAATGTTTCTATGAATATTCGACAAACAGGCTTTTCCACACGTCTCTGACATACCATTATTTCTATAATCTCTCATTAAGAACATCTCTGACATACCATTTTTGCACACGTCAACTAAAGTCAGGCACAAATCATTTTTAATAACTTATGTTGCATAGAAACATTACATGTCTTTTTTTTTTTTTTAAAGCAAATATTATCTGAACCTTTTGAATCTGTAATGTGGCAACGCAGCTAGCAGCGGTGGCAGCATTGTGTGTGCAATACGAATCTGAGTTTAGACCAAATATGAGTATAGTTGTAAAAGCTCTGCAGCCACTTCTCAAACCTCCAGCGCCAGTCCCAGTACCTGAATCATGAGTATATGCGCCTTTTAAATACCTCCCGGTGTCTTCTTCGTGTAACAGAGTTAGATTCTTTGTTCATACAAAGTAAGAATTTTACTCTGATTTGGGGAAGAACATAAAAGTATAATAAGATCATAACTATGTATTTTTTTTTTTGAGGGGGTGGAGTTATTAGTCGGCATTTTGGTTTGAAACAAGAGTGTATTCTTATTTTGCATTTTGCTTATGTGCTGTATTGGAAACAGGCTTTGCTTGATTGGCGTGGAGAACAAAAGATGTATTGCAATTTGTGTTCTTTCTTTTTTTCCTTTCTAGATAAGTACAGCTATTTGAGTTTTGGTCCTTTTACAGTCAACAAAGGGCCTATTAAAATAAATAGTTTGGCACAAATTATATGGGAAAAGTTTGGCACTAATCAATATTAAAATTAATTATTTCATAATCTATTTTAAATATGCTTTTATGTAATGTTTGTTTAAATTTTTGTTGAATGTAATATTTTTAAGTTTTTTAAAAGTATACAAGTCTTATGAATTTAAACAAAATACTATAATAATTTACAATAAAAAATATATATATACATTTTTAAGAACTTCAAATTTAACAATCTTCAATGGACCCTTGAAATATCTAAGTTTCTTAAGAAGTTTTTAATTTCATTTTTTTCAAAATTAAGAATAAGATATGTTTTAAGATACTTTGTTTAAATCTTTTGATGGCAATGCCCTTATATCTGTGAGGAATTAAAAGTACCAAATTTATCCACTTTACTCTACTCTCTTTTATTTTCTCCCACCGGTAACAACACAAATTATTAATTAATTAGTTTAGCTTAAGTAAAAACAAAGATGAATTTGATAAAACTTATTCGTTGTTCTTATTGTTACACATACTTACATGTATGTGTAAATATGTTAAAATCCCAAAATTTAAAGATAGAACATCAAAGGTGGAACAAGAAACACAACGAAACGACGGCGTTTGCTAGCAATATGGAGTGTTGTTTTATTGCAGGACGCCAGGACCATACAATCCAAATAAGCTATTTATTAAAGGGATTAATTAAACGAGGTGGGTAGATTAGTAGTAACGGACATGTGTCATACCAACCACAATTGACAATACCAACGTCTTACGTATTCGCCATGTGTCTCGCTCGTAATCAACACATAGTATTATTTTAAATATGTGTGATATGATCCCTATCCAAAGTTGCGGTTCTATATAAAAAAGAATCATTCAAAAGAGTCTGAATATCGTCAAAGAATAGTTTCGTCTATAGCTAAAAAAAAAAGGTTGAATTTTCAATTGTAACTTGTAAGAGGAAAATGGAGTCTTACCAAAACCAGTCCGGAGCTCAGCAGACTCACCAACAGCTTGACCAATTCGGTAATCCAGTTTCAGCCACCACTGCAGCTCCAGTCATCGCGGAAGGTGGTGGTTTGAGTGGCATGCTTCACCGTTCTGGGAGTAGCTCTAGCTCTAGCTCGGTACGTATACTTCTGTTTTCCGCAATTGCTTTTGCGATATTTAATGTACTTTCCTATATCACCAAAATATATTAAGTTGTTTCATTTAATTAGACTTAACCTACTGGAAAACAATTAACTAGAAAACATATTATAAATTAGGTAAGAAGTAGTAATTTCAAAAAGGAGAATATTTTTGTGTTCAAATACATAGGTGTATAATTTAAAATAATCTAACCTTCTAATATGAATTTCGAATTTCAAATATGGAAAGTGCTGCAAAAACTTTTACAGCTTTTTATTGTTGATGTTCTACTAATCTAACACGTGTGTGTGTGTGCGCATGCATGAAGGAGGACGATGGACTAGGTGGAAGGAGGAGGAAGAAGAAGGGAATAACGGAAAAGATTAAAGACAAGCTGCCGGGACACCATGAGTCCAACAAGACTTCTTTAAATTCCACCACGACGGCCTATGATACCGGCACCACCGTTCACCACGAGAAGAAAGGCATGATGGAAAAGATCAAAGAGAAGCTTCCGGGTGGTCATCATTAGATTCACTTTTATCAACTTGTTTGCGTATATGTTATGATCTATTTTCATTTCACAATATAAAAATGTTTTGATGTGGCTCTTATTAAGCACAAAGCATATGGCGCACTCTTTTACCTGAGGGTCGTTAAGCCTATGTATATGGTTGTTGAATGGAATAAATGTAAGCCTCTCTTTTTCGTATAATTTATGGCTCAAGCCTTCTGTTGTTTCAAGTGTTACAAATTAAGGTAATGTTAGCACACGGGCCGATTCACGATTCTTATCGACATCTTTCCATTTAAAATAACAAAGTGATATTGACATTTTCTATTCCCAACACGAAGGAATACAAAAAAGAACGAGAATTATCGAAACTATATATAGATGTAACGAACATAATATCCAAACCAACACTGAAGAGTTCATCCACCAAAATAAGATGTGAGTTAACGTACGTAACAATCATACCTGTCGCTCCTTCCTCTATAAATTTTTCAACCATGCATTCATCACTTCCCAATAATCCTTTCGCATTGAATACAGAAATGGTGAAGTCAATGGTGTGCATTGTTCTCGCTCAATTCTCACTTGCTGCGCTCTTACCTCTTTCTACGTGTTATCGAACACATGAATGCTCAAGCGCCGCCTCTCTCTCCCCTTGGTTTTACGACAACTCCTGCCCAAAAGCACAAGCCATCGTTCAATTCTTCGTCGCCAAAGCATACTCCATTGACCCTCGCATGGCTGCCTCACTGCTTAGGCTCCATTTCCACGATTGTTTCGTCAATGTTTGACAAAATCTACTCTATTCTTCAAATATACAATGTTTGACATAAAAAAAAGGAAATATGTTCAGTCTTAATATACATACTTTGGTTGGTGCAGGGATGTGATGCTTCCGTCCTTTTGGACACTAGTGGAACCATAGAAAGCGAGAAACGCTCAACTTCAAATCGAGACTCTGCTCGAGGTTTTGAAGTCATTGACGAGATTAAGTCTGCCTTGGAAAATGAATGTCCTGAAACAGTTTCTTGCGCCGATATCTTGGCTCTCGTTGCTAGAGACTCCGTTGTAATTGTAAGTCAATCCTCCTACCACAATCATTACGATTTACAATTGTGCGTACGTAATTGTAACAAACACTCGTTGATTTTGTAATAATCTACACTAGTGTGGTGGACCGACTTGGGAAGTATATCTTGGAAGAAGAGATGCAAGAGAAGCAAGCTTGAGTGGTTCCATGGAGAACATTCCTTTTCCGGACTCCACGTTACAGACAATTGTCAATATGTTCAACCTTCAAGGACTCGATCTCACCGATCTTGTTGCCCTCTTAGGTATATTAATTTCTCGTTAACATATATACACTCGACCAATTTGGTATCTTACAATAATTTTTGAGTGAATTGCAAAAGATATATATATATATATATATTTTTTTTTTATTATTGTGGTTACTTTAAGTATATTGAGTTTACATATGTTTTAGTTTACATATGTGTGATTGTGACTGGATATTTTAAAAGGTAACTCATCTAAAGATTAAAAAAAAACTAAAACATTATATTATTGATAAATTATTAGTTCTAAAACTTATAAAGTATGATTCAAATGTAGGGAGTCACACGATAGGAAACTCGAGGTGTTTGAATTTCCGACAAAGGTTATACAATCATTCTGGAAACAACGACCCCGACCAGACTTTGAATCAAAACTACGCCTATATGTTGCAGCAGGGATGTCCGATTTCCGGGGAGGACCAGAAACTCTTTAATCTCGACTACGTGACGCCGACTAAGTTTGACAATTACTACTTCAAGAATCTGGTGGACTTTAGAGGACTCTTAAACTCTGATGAGATTTTGTTCACGCAAAGCAGTGAGTCCATGGAGTTGGTCAAGCTTTATGCGGAGAATGAGGAAGCCTTCTTTGAGCAGTTCGCCAAGTCAATCGTGAAGATGGGAAATATCTCACCGTTGACGGGGACGGATGGTGAGATCCGGAGGATCTGCCGGAGGGTTAACGTTTGAGTGAGCTTCGTTATTTGATAGTTTAAGTCATATGGGTTTGATTAACAATATTAGGCTTGATTTGTGTAATTTTATTTTAATTTTTAATTAACTTATGAGAGTTTGGTGGTTGCATGGTTTACCCAAAAACATATTGATTTTATTGCAACTGAATTTGCTAATGAATTTGAAATTATCCTATTTCCAGCAATGAAATTTTGACGTTACAACTCCATTTAGGTACCATTTCTTTCTCGACTTTTAAGGAGTGTGGATGTATAACTAAAAGTATCCGGGGGTGTATTCAAGAGGTCTTTAAAACTTAAGGAGTGCTATTGTAATAATAGTGAAGTTTTGAATTAAATGGGCCTCTTTAAATTAGGTGGGTCTTAGCCCGAGAATAACCCTTGTCTGTAATACGACGTCGTGTGCCGACTGCAATCTTGTTTTCTTTTTGGTTAGAAAAGCTCAGATGAATGAACCACTTCATTTATTTTCACAAATGGAGTTGGAGTTTATTTAACACTCTTGCTTCATGTTGTTTATAAACTTCTTCAAAGAAGCACAGAGAAATGCGTAAAGCTTTATATACTTTATGAACCATTATTATTGATGAGATCACACTCATGTTTCATTCTTGGATACACATTATTAGTAGTTTACTTAAGACTAAAGTATCATGGTTCTTCTATGAGGGGGCCATAAGAACTGGCAAGAGTTTACCCTGTTTTGCTTAACTTGTTCAAGAAGGAGAGTATCTCTTCAGAGACTTGTTCAGACTTCTCCTGCTGGATGAAATGATGACCATCCTCAATAACAACAACCTCAAGGTTAGGTACAACACTCTTGAACATCTCTCCTTTTACATACTCAATTGTTCCACTGGGTCCTTCATTTCCTATATCTTTGTCTCCCGCTATAAACTTAGTAGGAACGACGATTTTTGAGTCTTGCCACGGCGCCAATATTTCCCAGTTCCTGTAATTGCACATTTTCAATACTTGTTTTTGCAACACAAAGAGTAGATGTAGAGAGAAGAGAGAGGGAGAAGTGAACAACTTACAGATCCATGGCTCTGTAGTAATTCAAAGGGCCTGTGAATCCAGATTTTTCAAACTTGTTTGCATACACTTGAATCTCTTCTTCAGTTATCCAATCTGGTATAGTCGATGGTATCTCAAGATGATCTATGATCTCTGTATCAGGAGGAGCCACTACGTAGTCTGTTCTTGTCATCAGTAAGAACTTCTTCATTACCGTCAAGCAATCATGCTTGGCAAATGCTGCCTCAGCTCTTCCTGGTTTCTTTTAAAAACCGAACCAGAGAAATCGAATCAACGACGACAATTAGTACCATAATAGTAACACTATAAACATCATAAACCTTGGAAGTAAAATTTGGGTTTTACCTGAAACTGAGAGATGTATAACCCATCGCCAAAACTTTTGAAAAAATCTGAAGGTTTGAGTTTTGGATCTCTTGGAGTATATGGAACAGAGAGACTTATGTAACCTTTGACTCTGTCTGGTCTAAACAAGCACATACACCAACCTATGATCGCTCCCCAGTCATGCCCTGCTACAAAAGCCTACAACAGTAAACAATAACATGTAAGCTTTTCTTTTCCTGAAATCTATCTATCTATCTAAATCTAAAAGTTGGATTCTCAAGACGATGATCACTTTTCACCTGAGCAGTGCCGAAGTGGTCGAGCAAACCGATGACATCAGCGACTAGGTGGCTCACTGTGTAAGACTCGTGGCTAGGAGGGGAATCGGAGTCAGCGTAGCCTCTGAGATCTGGAGCAACCACGTGGTAACCTTTGCTCGACAAGAAATCGATCTGGTAACGCCACGAGTACCATGTCTCAGGGAAACCATGGAGTAACAGAACCAAAGGCCGTTCTTTGTCTCCTTTCTCAGCAACGTTTAACCAAATCCCGTTGGTCTTGATCTTCTTTTCTGTTACAGAGCTCGTCATGTTTCTTGTCTTGATCGTTGTGTGAGAGAGAAGAAAAATCAGCGACCGAACTGAAGACTTTATTACAAGAGTTGATAAATCGATGTACACGTGTCGTGGCGGCGAATGAGACCAGGCCTCTAGATAGGTTACACGTGGAGTTCGTACGTCCTGAAACTGAAATCCTTGCGTTTCAGTTTCATGAGTTGCCTTAAGTAAAAAAGGATGTCTACCAACGAGAAACACATGACTGAATATAAAGAACAGAAACGTCAAGTAACTCTCAGTTCTTCAGACAAAATGAGGAGTTAACTAACTCTTAAGAGAACACACGCCAAACACAACAAAGAAGAGTAATTCTAACTCAAGACAAGAAACGAGATTGTCATTGGGTTTATTTCTGTGTTTGATTCAATGAAAGCAATCTCAAGATGACATTGACTTCTTCTTCTCTTCTTCGAGCTGCTGAAGTTCAGTCAGTCTTTCAGCCCAAGCTCGGTCTCTTGCGACAGCAGCCATCTTACGTTCCACTTGCTTGATTCTCTTCTTCCTCTTTGCCTCTTGCACCAGCGCTTGCCTCTTCTTTTTCTCAGACTGTGAAAACATTCACGGCAACTCCATCTTATCAGTAAACTAAATATCTCTCTTAGAAAACAGTCTAAAAGTAAGGAACGTTGCAGATTGTTTTGCCAAGATATGGAAACAAAAGAGATACATCCTTTAATTTTCCCATAGGTTACTTATGATTTCTCAGTTTTCAAACTTTTTCTCGTGAGTACAATCTATGGATTCTCAACACTCCATGATATTTCACCTAATAATGTCAAGCTGTGCAACCACCATCATAAAGCTATCAAATTTCTAAAAACAAGCTATAAAGCAAATCAGACCTACCAGAATAAAGGCACGACGCTGCCCAATGCGCTTCTTCGCATTCCTTCTCTTCACACTGCCCTTATTAGGATTGCTTGAAGAAATTGGCTGGCCAGGTGTATATTGAACATATGCATAAGGCCCTGCAATGTCCTCAAATCTGTTATTCATCCCAACCAGAGATCCTCTCTCTAGCTATATCAATTTTATCAGTAAACAACACAAGTTGAGGTTTTAACACAATCACTTTCAACTAAAGCCATACGAGATCAACACTAAACCCACGAAATACTAATTTTTAAACGGCATAAACAAAACACCCCTATGAAGATTACACTAACTCCGTTCTGAACCATACAACACAACACTCATCCCAATTTCACAAAGAAAGCATCAATTTTTGCACCCCCAGACTAAAAATGAACACATATAAAAATTTTTTTATGGTACAAAGCTAGTCATCAAAGACAAAAATGACAAACCTGGAGGTTTCAATTTGGATCTTTTTCTCTTGGGATGAGTCATGGGTCGTCTCTTGGGAAGCCGAGTATCAGTTAAGCTTAAGCTATGAAAATGGTTGGTCAATGGAAACCATGGTAACCTCAAATGAGTCGTCGATCCACCGAAGAAGGAGCATAACTCGGGCTTCGCAGCTTGAATCGACGCAGACGAGTAGTTAGCGGCGGCGGCACGCGAAACTAAAGTTCTCGACAATGGACGAAGTATCGATCTGATTGCTCCGAAACCCATTTTCACCAAAGCATCAGCGAACAGGTTCCGATCCGAAAAGCTGATGAATTTACCGATCAAGCTTCGCCAAATTTCACCAAACTTGGAAACGGAGAAGAAGAACTCTTCGCTAAACCCTGAATAGCCTACTCAAACACTAATGGGCCTTATAAAGTCTTATTGGGCTCACATCAAATTAGTGATTTTGTATTCTATGATAATTGATTTTAAATCAATAAATAGTGGAGATATTATTCTCTCCAAGTCTCGTTTAAAAAAATATTGCGAGAATTTTATGTGTATATTCCTTAAAGATAGTAGTGTAAAATTATGTAGCTAGAGGAGGAGACTTGCATCGTAATATACATAATCATTTTAGAATTTGGGTTTGTACGTATACTACATAAGGAAATAAAATATTATATCATTAACTCGAAATATGAAACCATTTTAGTAATAGATAGATAGAGTTACCTTATATCAACAGATTTAAAATCCAAATGAAAATCTTCAAACCAATATAAATATACACCACTAGCTCTCGTTCATTTTAGCATAAACAGCTTCATTTTTTGTCACGAGTTCACAAGAAGGTGACCAAACATGTTTTCGTCAAGTACAACTAAAAACCTGGTCCGTTTTCAAATCTATCATTCGATAAATCATATCATTATTTCTCATATTATCATTTGCTAGTTCGGTTCGTCACATATTCGAATGTTTTCTTGCAGACTTGTGGGTTTAAGTTGAACACCAACTCCCCTGAATGGCACAAGAGCATGACGAAAATCCTCAAGAAAATCAGAGGTTAATTTGGTTCTTTCTTCTATCTATATAATATATACCGTATGTTTTTGGTCGACTCAATTCTCTTTTTGATCATAATGGTTTAGGAGGGAATTTTTGGATAGACGTGGATGAAGGAATGGCATACGTAACGGGTCAAGGAGATCCAAAAAAGCTACTAAAACTTATGGGTTCGAAGAGAGGCAAAGATGCTGAAATGGCGTTTGTGAAAACCGGAACACATCATCATCGACCTCATCATGATCCTAACTTTTGCAACAACTATCAAACTTCTTTCTTTGGTGGGCAATCAGCAACGCCATATTGGCCAGGGTACTATTCACAAGGGCAAGGAATGCTACCTTTTCAATACCCATTCTCCGGCGGATATAATAACTACGGTTATTATTAAACTTTTTCAGAGGATTTTTTCTATTACATCGAGATCGAGCCAAACCCTTTTATTTATTTTTTTTTAACTAAATTAGGGTTTTCTGCTTGTATCCGAAAATCAATATTTTTTTGTTTTTGTTTTTTGAAACTTTAGATGCATGGATATTCTCTCTGCGTTTTATTATCATCAGCAGAAGAGAATCTAGGAGAATTGATTTTCTCTTTTTTTCTTTTTTTTTTGGTGTTTTAGTAGTTTATTGTATGAAGCCGATGATATTCATTGATGTTAGGGTTCTTCGTATAAACATATAAAGAATGGTATGTTTCTGTTTCAAGTTTTTGCATTTTTTCCTTCAGGCCGTATGGATATATATTAATTACGGATTTGCTAGTTGTATTTGCTGATGCAATTTCTCGTCTTTCCTTAGATGAAACGAATTCATCAGACTAAAGTTTCCCGGAAACGTTATCTTATTTATTAATTAGTACCAAAAGATACGAACAAAGTTCTTATAATTCATTGTTAATTAGTGGATATATACTTATTGTCATTCGTGTAGATCTTTGGTAATTTATTACCATAGGGGAAAAAATCCAATATTGAGTCATAAGGGAACTTCAATGATGTTGCCCAAAAAAAAGCCTTCGATGGTCTTACTGTCTTGGAACCCACATATCTTCAGGTTACTCGGTATCCAAACATATTCCTCAGAGTCATCTTACTACACATGAGAAGTTACATTCTCTTTGGGAGAAAGCTCTCTACTTATTTACGCAAATTGCTAGAAATAGATTTCAAGGACAGGTGTAGAGAGTATAGTTTTCTAATACACATTAAAGTGTAAAACAAGTAAAAACAAAGAGATTTGCAGATTCAAATATTTCACTAGGCACAAATATTATTAAATGAGTTTAGACCAGGATCATAACAAAGGGCGAACGACTTATAACATCTCAATACTAGTAAAGCAATTAATTCAATATCTGAAGATATAAGACTGGTTAAAGCTATAAATAAATGCTTAAGAAAATGTTAAGCCAAGTGTTTGGTAATGGTAGACTGAAGCTCATCTTTCCTGGCCCCAACAACTTTGTCCAGAATCTTCCCTTCCTTCAAGAACATGAAGGTTGGCATCGCCTCTATCGCCCAGTCACTTGCCACCGACTATACCAACAAAACATAAAAGGATTGTGATCGAAGAAAACAATTTTCTCTCAAGAAAAAGGGAATTTTGTTTGGTGAATATACCTTCAATTCATCAATATCAACCTTGAGGAAAAGCACATTGGGGAGTTTCTTAGCCAAATCAGCAAAGAATGGAGCAATGAAACGGCATGGTCCACACCAAGAAGCCGTGAAATCAACTACCACCTTCAACAATTTACCATTTCATGATATCATATCATATAAAAATTGAAAACATTACATGTATCTACATTGGGTAACATATTTCTGGGGGTCCCTAAGTTTCATAGAAACATCTATATGACTTGTACGTACTCTAGTCATTATGATCTATAATCAACGCCGTTACATAGCGTTAATATGAGAGACATCAAAGACTCACAAGCAAATCCAAACAAATCAAAATCTCAAGTCTATACCTCAACAAAACAAAATCAAAAACAATTGGGAGAAGGAAGATTACAAGAGTTTTGGAGTCGTTAGCCTTCTGGAGTTGCTCGTTCCATGACTCAACGGTGTGGCACGCGATCACTTGTCCCTCTTCCGAAGCCATCTTCTCTCTCCGTCTCTCTTTCTCTGTTCTGTTCTGTTTTCAATTATACATAGCATGCGCTCGCTCACTTTTCAAATATGTATCTCGTAGAGTCAGTCACCTTACATTTTTCACTTTTCAATCATAGTTTTTGCCATCAATATTTTTCTCTTTCTCCATTATTCGACGCGTGATTTTGTTTCCCATAATTACACCCACCATATTTGCTACTTTCCTTCTTTATCCAAATCATAAATATTCCCACTTTGCTCCTTACTCAGATTTATATACTTAGTAACAAATCAACACACACAAACGAAAACTGCAAAAGTAAAAAAATATTCTGTAGACATGAGTTGTCTGTACACAACCAGCCTTAGTCCCGTTTCATTCCGACAAAAAGTTCACACATTCAAACCCTAGTTGTGCAACATCATTCATAACTCTCTAACCAGATACTTAAATAAATCCAAATCTACAGCTGGATCAGTTTCTTGAAACAATAGGTTCCGATGATGAACCAACCGATAAGCAAAACAGCTAGAATAGAGCAGGAAGCTATGAAAGTCCAACCACCAAGAAAGATTCCTAGAGAGTAGACTATGACTGGAGGCAACAAGGACTTTACTACAGCCGCTTTGCTCACCCAACGTCCCTTAAAGAAAACAAGTGCCGCGAGATTCACCACGTTCCACCCGCCAGACTTTACCCCTAGACGGTTCAGGTTGTTGGCTACAAAGGAATGACAGTTGCATGTGAATATGTTATATGAATGGTGTTGGTACTCTTGTGTGCCTTTTCTCAGTGCACCATCCCATGTTGCCTCTTTCTCATCATGACTCTCTTCTTCTTGCCCATTGAACATACATGAGCCGGGAGAACAAGATGGATCCTGAGTTCAATCAAAAGGCCAATGTGGTGACTACAGTTGTTAGTTTGCATCAAGGTGAAAATTGAAAGATAGCTTCTTGCTTGCAAAACGAACCTTTTCGGTTTTGATTTGAATATATCGAGACACAGCTCCAAATGCGAAATTATCAACACAAACAAAATTAGGTCCAGCAAAGTCGAGGATGACACCGTCTTCTCTGCAAATACCCACATGGCCAATGAAGGGAATAAACCACGACATTAAAGGTAGAGGAGTCCAGACAATGCAGCATGGGAACCTGTCCCTTCTGGGATCAATCTTCATGGAATCTGCAAAACCAATCATCATCCGATGTTCAGATTCTGCAGCTGCAGCTGTCTCTCCTCCCATTATACCAAACTCCAGGTGAGGTGGTCTATCTGTCCACAAAACTCAAGGTAAGTAAGTAAGTAAGTAAGACTCAATACAACAACTGAGATTTGACATGTACAAGTTCTCTCAGTACTGGGATCATCTTGGCCTATACCAAAGATACACAAAGTAAACTCAACCAAATGAACATACAAGTCAAAGATAGATAATTCATCTTTGTACAAAACTCAATTAAGCTAATACCACCGAGGAGGAAAGCTATCTTCTACACTATATATGATGAATCCCTAGAAAAATGCACAACTTCCAACTAGCAACGAGTCAACAACATCGAAGCATCTCATATTCCGAAACTTAATTCCTAAAAGAATAAAAGATCAATACGTACCAGTTCAAGCGAAAACGACGTAGATAAATCGGATCTAACACAATCTTCACGAAATTTTAGTATTTTTCGTTTAGCAGAGTGAATTGTCACTGCCTTTTTCCTGGGAATTTTTTTGTTTCTCTCTCTCTCTCTCTCGATCATACGAAAATTTGCGAACGATGGCTAAAGGAACATGTTTGGCTACTTGTTTAAACTAATTCTCTCGGAGGATATCTTTAACCGTTTCAAGGATAGTAATATCTCTCTCCTCGCGAGAAAATAAAACGACATAACGTTTCAGTCAACTATTAAACAAAAACGGCAAGCTGTTTAGCTGTGTTAAAAAACGTCTGATGATTGAATACGACGTAGTTTTGAAGCTCTCGACTCATCATCATCGCTCTTTCTTAGGCTTTTTTTTTTTTAGCTCTGGGGGAGATTGCTGCTGCTACCTACTGATGCAAATCTGCCATTGATATACTCATTGAATTCGTTCGAGAGGTTAGGCAAAGATGAGGAAACGCGATTTGGCAATTTTGATGCTTTCTGGGTTTGCCATATTCTTCACTCTTCAGGTGATTTACACATTAAATCGTCTTCTTCTTACTCTTTCTTAATCCAAATTATATCATATACCTTCCCGAAGCCTTGATCGATCTGTTTACTAGAGCAAGTTTTGAATTTTCCTATGTGGGTAGAATTTTTGACTCCCAATTCGATCCATTAAGTGGTGGTTTTGTTAGCTAGATTGTACAAATTTTTTCAGATGGAATCAATCTATTGAGTTTGATAATTGATTATTGCAGCACGAGGGAGATTTTGCGTTCAAAGAAGCATGGTTTCATTTATATGATGAGTACCCAGTCAGATACGAAGCTGATCGTCTCCCACCACCTATTGTTGCTGATCTTAATGGTGATGGTAAGAAGGAGGTTCTCGTTGCTACTAACGATGCTAAAATTCAGGTATATTACTATTTGTTAATTCTGATCTCTTTGATTGTCTTACTTTTGTTAAAGTAAACATTCAATCAATGATGTGAGGCTTAAGTGCTTATGCCTTGATTATGGTTTGCTGTTTTATGTGTTTTTGATTAGGTCCTGGAGCCTCATTTCAGGCGTGTGGACGAAAGTTTTAGTGAAGCGCGAGTTCTTGCGGATATCTCTCTTTTGCCTGATAAGATCCGTGTTGCGTCAGGGAGACGTGCTGTGGCCATGGCCACAGGTGTTATTGATAGGTACTATAAAGATGGAACCCCACAAAAGCAGGTTGTGGTTGTTGTTACCGCAGGTTGGTCTGTGCTTTGCTTTGATCACAACTTGAATAAGCTGTGGGAAACGAATCTGCAGGTTTTTTTTTTTCTTTTATCTTCGTCATTTTTTGTCTAACGTTCCGCATACATGTTTGCCTCCGTTCAGTAATATTAGTTATCTTTTTACTTACCTTTGTTCGTGGAATGACAGGAGGATTTCCCACATAATGCACATCATAGAGAGATAGCGATTTCGATAAGCAATTACACATTGAAGCATGGTGATACGGGTTTGGTTATTGTTGGTGGACGGATGGAGATGCAGCCATATGTATGTTGGAGGAAAAAAAATCTTCTACTGATTACCTATCTATCTTATATATTACTAATATATTTTTCTTTTCGTTTTAGAATCACATGGACCCGTTTGAGGAACTTAGCATGACAGCACAAAATGCTGAGCAACACAGAAGAAGTGCTACTGAGAATCAGGTACAACTACATGATAGCTTCCTTGTACTGTTTCTTAGCTGTGTATATTAATGGTTTCTGTAAACATTTTCTCTAGAACTGAAAATTATGAAGAAAGAGCTATTCATTTGTAGTTATACATACATATACCACACTGTGCATAAGAACCGTGTTTGGACTGTTTAGAAGAATTTTAAGCTTCCTTTCAGGCCTCTGAAGATACTGGAGCGATAAACTTGCGTCACTTTTCTGTCTATGCATTCGCTGGCAAGACTGGCGTGCTTCGATGGAGTAAAAAGACTGATGTCAGTTATTTATTCTTTTTGGCGAACTTCTTAACTACATTCTTATCTGCAACAGATTTGGTTGTCAGTTTGATAGAATATTTTCTTTCTTCTCATCTAGGATGTTGAAGCTCACACCTCAGATGCATCACAGTTAATTCCACAACACAATTACAAGCTTGATGTGCATGCTCTAAATAGCCGTCACCCAGGAGAGGTAAATCTAACTCGTTTTCCACTGATTATTGAGGGATTTAGTTAACCGTATCGTAGTTCATTCTTAAGAGATTTCTATTGCAATATCATAATTTGAAAAAGCTTTGCTGGACTGAAGTTTGAGTGCAGGGAATTTAGAGAATCAATTCTTAGTGTCATGCCCCATCACTGGGTAAGTCTTATGCCTCGAACTATGTACTTCGTTAGTGTAATATGCTTAGAAAAACTGTTTCAAAGTACATCGTTGTCTTTGCATCAGGACCGACGTGAAGACACATTATTGGAGCTTGCTCATTTCAGGCGACACAAGAGGAAAACATTGAAGAAGCAGGCTGGTAAGTCCACGGCTTATCCGTTTCACAAACCTGAGGAACACACACCCGCTGGAAAAGACTTGTCGAAAAAAATTCCAAAATTGATTGGGAAGGCTGCACGCTATGCTGGCTCGGCAAAAGCCAAGAAGGTGCAGTTCTTATAAAACATAAACTACCCACATGAAGAATACCAATATTTTTTTATGATAGCAAAGCAACATGTTGATGCAGGGCATGCAATACATTCCGACTATAACTAATTACACGAAGCTTTGGTGGGTACCTAATGTTGTTGTGGCTCATCAAAAAGAAGGGATCGAAGCTATTCATTTACCTACTGGTCGAACTCTTTGCAAGGTAGGTCCTACTAGCTATTCCTTTAGATCATGAACAAGCTTACTATTTCACATACCCATTATTTACGTTGTCAACTTATTTGAATTCTTCCTGTCTCCAGCTTTCTCTACTTGAAGGTGGACTTCACGCTGACATAAATGGAGATGGTGTACTCGATCATGTTCAGGTACACACATCAGACTGCCGCTTTCTGTTCATTGACCTTCTTATAAATCTTCAATTTAACGACCGTAAATTCTGTGTGTCCACCTTAGACTGTCGGAGGCAATGTTGGAGAGAGAACTGTAGTGAGCGGATCAATGGAAGTGTTGAAGCCTTGCTGGGCTGTGGCAACTTCAGGCGTTCCCGTCCGCGAACAGCTCTTCAACGTCTCCATCTGCCATCACTCCCCATTCAACTTCATGCACTACGGAGATTATTCACGACACTTTGCCCAGGCAAGAGACACCTCTACTCTCGAGATTGCAACTCCCATTCTCATCCCCAGAGATGACGGACATAGACACCGCAGAGGAAGTCACGGAGATGTGATCTTCTTGACAAACCGTGGAGAGGTACTTTTTTACTTTCTATATATCTCTTAACTTCTTGAACTTTGAATTTCGTTTAATAATAGCTTATCGCTGCTCCATATCAGGTGACATCATACACGCCTGATGTGCACGGCCACGACGCAGTCTGGCAATGGCAGCTTCAGACAGAAGCCACATGGTCGAATCTCCCGTCTCCATCAGGTTTAACTGAATCAGGGACCGTGGTCCCAACCCTGAAACCGTTCTCGTTGCGCATTCATGACAACCAGCCTATGATCCTTGCGGGAGGAGATCAAGCAGCGGTCATCATCTCCCCAGGAGGAAGTGTATTGGCTTCCATTGAGTTACCGTCTCAGCCGACTCATGCACTTGTCACTGATGACTTCTCCAACGACGGTCTAACGGATGTGATTGTGATGACATCAAATGGGATTTACGGGTTCGTTCAAACCAGACAGCCAGGGGCTCTGTTCTTCAGTTCGTTGGTTGGGTGTCTCTTAGTAGTTATGGCAGTTATTTTCGTTACACAGCACTTAAACTCCATTCAAAGGAAGCCTCGACCTTCATCTAGCTTTTGATAGAAACATCACAGAGTCTTCTTCCTCTCGACGGAAGTTAAACCGTCCAGTCCCGTTAGCAGCGCTTCACCCAAACCGGTTTTGGTAAACCAAACATGGAACTGTTATACCAGTGTAGATACAGTGCCTTATATCGTGGTTTCAGCTGTATAACTTTAATTTATACTATGTAGAATTCGAAGTAAACATGGTAGAGACGAGTGTAGGACTTAATGTTTCTTTCAATTTTGACGAATTGTTGTGACATTTAAATTAAAAGAAAACTTCAAAAAGAAAACAGATTTACCGTTTACGTTTCTTTCGAAATATATCGTAGTTAATTTTTTATCCTCGACAAAAAGTTAAAGATACAATTTTTTTCATGGGGCTCATCGTACTATTCGATATTTTAAAACAAAAGAAAACGAAATAGGTTAAGTAAAAATAAATAGTAGGCTTAGCTTGGCAGTAATAATTGATGCAGCGATGTGGTTAAAAGTTATAGAATTTTGGACCACGCTAGGTGGTAATAATATACTACTCAATTCTCAAATGGGAATGTGGGAGGCATGAGTGGCGTAATGATTTACATAAATAATACTCCAAGCTACGAGAAGCCATCGTTCGGTATACAGCAAAATAATGTATCAGACATTAAAGAAAAGGCGTGCATTTGCCAAATTGCTTATTTTAAAAAAAAAAATGTAAGAACGTCACCCAAAGTAAATTGATCTACCAACATTTTCTTAGTTTCACCATTATATATGATTTAGGTGTGCTGTATGAGTTTATGAACATTATTATTTTTATGATTTTGTATGTTGTCGTTTAAAACCTAAACTAAAACTGTATATAGCCTGTGGATATTTGGATATATATTTATAGACAAACTAATCATGAAAGATAAGAATGGAAATACATAGACTGAATGAGGAACGAAGAAGGTGACGGGAAAAGCATATTTCTAATAAAAGCATGTAAAGAGGTTCACGAGATCACTTTATATGGGCACTACTCTATTTCCGTTCTCTTTTATGGCCCTTTTTATCCCTTCATTTACTTATGAACTCTATTACGTCTTCCCAATAATTAAACTCACTTTTCGCCAGAAAAAAAAAAAAAAACCCCTCAAAGTCAAATGTCATATATAGATGGAGAGTTCATCAATATATTCAACCCACTCCCATAATTAATCAATTTACAAGCTTCTATTTACCAACGTTTGTATGTATATGCATCATGCATTGTGTGCGTACGTACGTATTGTAAAACGAAATTCTTAACATAATTTAAAAGAGTTTCATAGATTTAATCTTTGAACCCATTACTCCCATATAGTACGTACGTAGTTACGTTCTAATGTAATACTATAGAAGTCTAACTGAAGAAGAAATAATCGTAGAGTTGTGGTCAGGAACAGTTAAATAAACAACATGTGTTTGATTTATATATGCCCTAATGAATGATCTAGCTAGGGTTTTGCAGTTTCTTTACAAGGTACAATAATATAATATGAAGAAAATTAGTGGTCCTTTTTTTGCAGCTTCTATGTGTGTTTTTTTTTTCAACTTTGATCCACACCCTTGGTTTCTAGTGTGGGGACTTGTTATCAGCCACGATCACAACCGATCCGATCCACTGTCTGGCCATCTTTTTCCACATTCCATGGTCCAGCCCCTTCAGGTCGATCTTACTGGTTGGTTCGCCAATGTTGACCAAATTGATTTGGTTTGGGTTGGCTCGGTGTTTCCTAACATAGACGAGTAACCATCACTATTGAGCGTGTATATATTTCACAGCATGTATGATACCTAAACAACAAGATGCAAACAAACATTGCCGTAAATGCTCTGAAAAGATGTTGTCAAATTAAGAAGCAAACTCGTGTTTTGATTTGAATCATGAACATAACAGGATATGATAAATTCATCATGCTTAATATCGTTGTAACAGAAAAGTGTACATTCAAATATGTTTGAAATGTCATCCATCAACTATTTATCATATAGACTATGATTGATGAGCCGCTAAATCTCAAAATCACATAATTACCGAATAAATTTTCCAATCACAATTTTTAGAATCACGATCAACATTTAAAGATCTTAGTAATAATTATACAAGACAAAAAAAGGTTATGTCAATTTGAAAACTTTAGTTAAATCAATGTTTGTTTTTTTTCTCTATATATCATTTCATTTCATATATGTCTTTTTTTTCTTTGATGATTTCATAGTGTTACCAATCAAATATACTATTGACTTTAATTGATGGAAAGTTTGGAAACTGATAAGGTGGGTCTAGTAATGCGAGTTGAAAAAAAAACCACGATACCTTTAATTATACCAATAACAAGCTATCAAGTATTTTTTATTGGTTAAAGAGAAGTTGATAATTAAGTTTGGTCTAATGAAACGTAAAATCAAATGACACAACAGTTTATAACGAGTGTATACGTGTATGCATGTGCATGACATGGTAAGACGCCATAACTTCAAACCTTGGGGACCCAAAAAGAATTCGATTGGTTGTATACTTTTTTTAAGGTCTTAAATGAAGAAAATACACAATATTCTACATAGAGATACATGTGAATATATAAATAAATGTATGTATACGAAGTGAAAGTGAAGTGGGGGCCAAATGGAAACACAATCCATGTGAAGAAGTTTCAGCTTCTGATTAGATAAGGAAGTGAAACGAAAGCGAGAGAGAGAGAGAGAAGACAGAGAAACAGAACATAACAGAAACTAAACCAAGTTTGCAACTTTACATTCTCCATCTTCTCACTCTCTGTCTACAATAACTACTCTTGCACCAAAGAGAATGTAAGAAACTAAAAGCTCATTTTTATGTATTGGCTTTTGCCTTGGAAACAAAATATGAAAAAAAAGTAACCCACCTAATATTTTTCTTATTTTTATTTTTTTCTGTTTGTTTATTCGGGTTTATAAAGGAATAGAAAATGGATATGTGGGAGCAATAAATGAGATGACAGTGAAAGCATGGCTCATTGTAGAAACACTGTTCTCTCCCTGTCTCTGTAAGAAAGATCTGTTAAGTAGCAGTGATGAGAAGCCACCAAACACTATACTCCAAAATCTCTCTCTACACTTAAAATAAATGCTTCAAACTAAAACAATGATGTTTAATTACATATAAATTATCTACAAAAGCAAATGTGTGCAAGCCACTTTATATTGGTTAATATATTTTTATAAAAATAGGTCGGTATAATAATCATTTGAATAAAATACGTTCCAAACGAAACCCTAACTTGGTTTCACGATCGAAGATCTCTCAAGTGCTTAAATGCTAAAGTTAATTAACTCTTGCGAGTGAAGTTTATGGTCAATTGTGGTAAAAGTCCTCGGATGGTTTATACATACTACGTCGTATAAATGTCATAGTATACGTATGTTTGTGAGAATTAAATAGGGGACTAATAATCAAAAGACAAAGAAAAAAAAGAATTAAAAGACAAAAAAAAAAAAAAAAAAAGAGGAAGACAAGTTACACAACACAGGGCTCGAGAAGAGACAAGACTCTGCGGCTTCTACCCTTTTTTTGGGGACTCACTCTTCTTATCATTCACTCCCTCTCCTTTTCTCCTCCACGTCAACTCTGATTCCCACTATCCTACTATATATTTTCTTAAATTATTTTATTTTCCTCTCAAATCAAAGACATTTGAGTAATTCTCTTTTTTTTTTTTTTTATTATTACTACTATTATATATGTAGAATTAAGAAACCAATTATCAATATTTTTAGAATTATGTTCGAAACCCCTTATATCGTTATCTTTGATTTTAGGCGAGTATCACTCATTCCTCTTTTTTTGTAAAAATGAAATTTAATTTTAACTTTTTTTTAACATCTTTGTAGGTTATTTTTACACGTATATATATATATATAGTCAGATGTCAAATTTACATTTAACTAACTAATTAATTTTGCTCTGTAGTAACTGGACGTAAAAATTTCATATAAGAAAAGCTGGTACTAACTCCATGCAATTTGAAATTTATTTGAGGGAAGAAAAAGCTTTTGTTGGGGATTTTGGAGTAACTGATGATTGACAGAAAGGGCCTGGAGAATTGAGTGATAAGCAATTTTGTTTTATATAAACACTTGTACCCCCAAATAAATTGATAATAATAATATATATCTCGACTTTGAAAAAAGAGAATGTTATGGAGAGAAAAAAAAAAAAAAAAAGAGTGGTTAGACTGAAAACGCGTGCAGAGAAGCCACGGCACAGTCTTATCATCTCTTCTCTTCTTAATTAGGGTATCCCAAATTGCTCTCTGTTCTGCACACTATTACAGTATTATTTATCTATATATTATACACGTATATATACTTTGTTATGCATACGTGCAATATTGACATGTATAAATTATAGTATAATATACTATGTGTTAAGTGCTGTTTTGATAAGATCCTAAGTTTTGTCATAGTCCAAATCTACTCCAGATGCATAGGCTTCTCAGTTCCCTCCATCGATCTCTTATAAAATTTCATACAATTAAAAGTGTTTTTTTTTTTTTTTTTGTGAAACTCCGTTGTGAAGTACTATATTTTTATGTGTTGGGTGCTGGTTGGTTCTTCTGCCTGAAACTATTATTCGGAAATGATGTATATAATTATTTGACATTTATAGATTTGTAATGTAGCAAATAAAGAATAATACACTACGAGAGAGAGAGAGAGATAGAGATAAGGTCATTGTCTCGATTGTAATGTATCCATCACAACCCCTTGAATTAATTGAACCCCTCTCTATTTTTCTTCAAAACTATATCGATTTACATATTTACTGGTTCATACAATGAATAAACCTAAACCATAATAATCTTCAAATGAAAAAGCAATAAACATCATTCCATTATTAACTTAAAATTATTGGATTTAGAAATTAAAATCAAGAAGCGGTACGGAAGGGAAGCATAGGGCGGCGAGACGGTGCTTTTAGCCTGTCTCAAACTATTCACTATTCCCATTTTTGATCTTAAACATGTCGAAATGTCTAATTTAACCTCTTCTACATTAGTCAACTCTCTCCACCCTTTTGGCAAATCCCTTCATAAACGTCCCCATCTTTAATTTAACTTTTCTTTATGTCCTAACGTTTTTTTTTATTTATTTATTCGTATGACACCCATACATACTTCGCTAGATTTCGGATTTATCGTGACATAATTTTTCGTGCCGTTATTCTCAGGCAATTCAAGGATATAAGTATAAAAAGACTCTGGTAATTATAATAATTAGGAGGATCCATGATGCTCACGGCACGGGCATAGATTAGAGATGTGTTTGTCTGTATATAATTGTATAAAACATTAATATATTTATACAAAGATAATGAAGTAACAACATAGGGCACCTCAACAGAATCGTACGTTTGTCTCTCTACAAAGAGAGAGTATGTTTACGTGCATTTTGATTTATATACTACTAAACTATTATGATATACACTCCCACATGTTCATGTAATACATAAATGCGTGTATATCATAATATTTCTTGTTTCCTCGGAAACATGGACAAAAGCATCTGCTTTCCAGCTACAAAACTTTAGACACTTATTAATTTAAGCCACAGGTGCACCCAAATTGATATTAAAAAAAAAAAAAAAGATTATGGGCATATGGATAATTAGGAAAATTATAATACTAATCAGTGGCAATCAAAATAGTTAGTCTCACACTCTCACTTAATCAATGCCGATAATTGGCATTTTGTTACTCACTTGTAATCCAGTGTGATTTCGATACCTTGAATCAACTTTTCTGGTTTTTTTTTTTTTTTTTTTTTTGTGTGACAATACTTATAAATTTGCAGCGTTTGATACAATATAAATTATACAAAACGAAAACAAAATGGACCTATGGACTTTTGACAAGGTTTTGTAGTCAGTTCTAGTAGATCATGATGATTAGGAGGAGGGTCTAATTAAAATACTAGGTCCCAAAATATAGAACTATCTTAGGATAATCAAAAATAGAATTCTGATACCGTAACGAATCAGTATTAGTCCAATTATTTTCTCCTTTTAAGGAAAATTTTTGTTTATTTAAACATTTCCACACACAAAAATAAAATAAAAAATTGAAGCGTGTTTCCCGGAAGAAAAGGACAAAGAAGGATATATACATTTTGTGCCAACGTCTCAACATAACAACCGTCCGATTACAAACTGAAGTATATCAACGATGAGAGATGAAGTGTGGCCATTATTTTGGTAAGCAAACTCATAAAAAAGATAGAAACAAGATTATATTTTTGCAAAATCTGGAAAAAACAAAAAAAAACAAAGGAAGAGAAGAGATGAGAGAGAGTGAGATAAAGGAGGAGACAGAGAATTAAATTAGAGGGGATAGCAGAAGAGAGAGAGAGAGAGAGAAGAGAGATTATTAAGGTCATGGCGGCGTTGCAGAGCGCAAGAAAGATGATTAAACCTCTCTGATCTCTCTCCTTCTTCTTCTTACTTCTTTACGTCTCTCTCTCTGTGTGAATCTTTAATACTCTCTCTTTCTCTCTCTCTCGTACCCACAGTTTTGCTTTTTATCAGAGTCTCAAGAAAAAGCTATTCCCACTTCAATACTAACCCAGAGAATGAATTCAACCTAAAAAAAAAAAAAACCCTAGGAATCCTCTCTAAGATCTAGAGTGAGCAAAGTAAGAGAGAGTAGAAGCTAGAAAAAAAAAAAAAAAAAAAGAGAGAGAGAGGATCTTTGGTTTTGGGTTTTGTTTCATTTTCTTGATTGGAGTGGGAGTTGTGGTTATGGGTGGTGGTTGTGAGGGTGAATGGCGGGTTTTTTCTCGCTAGACGGTGGTGGAGGAGGTGGCGGAGGTGGAGGAAACAACCAAGAAGACCACCGTAGCAACACTAACCCTCCTCCGCCTGTATCAGAGGCTTGGCTCTGGTATAGAAACCCTAACACTAACGCAAACGCAAACGCGGACGCTCCTTCTTCTTCAAACGCTGCTGCTTTAGGAACACTTGAGCTATGGCAAAACCACAATCAACAAGAGATCATGTTTCAGCATCAGCAGCAACATCAGCAAAGGTTGGATCTCTACTCTTCTGCCGCAGGGTTAGGCGTTGGACCGAGTAATCATAGCCAATTCGATATCTCCGGCGAAACTTCAACCGCCGGCGCCGGAAGAGCTGCGGGTTTGGTGATGATTCGTAGTGGAGGAGGAGGAGGAGGAAGTGGTGGTGTGAGCTGTCAGGACTGCGGGAATCAAGCGAAGAAAGATTGTGCTCACATGAGGTGTAGAACTTGTTGTAAGAGCCGTGGCTTCGAGTGTCCTACTCACGTGAGGAGCACGTGGGTTCCTGCTGCCAAACGCCGTGAGAGACAACAGCAACTAGCTACGGTTCAGCCTCAAACGCAGCTGCCTCGCGGTGAGAGCGTTCCCAAACGCCACCGTGAGAATTTGCCAGCAACTTCTTCCTCTCTTGTCTGCACTCGCATACCTTCTCATTCAGGTATATGTCACTTCAATGGTTATATATTTTTAATAATTATAAGGTCGTAAAATAATGAAATGCAAGCAGCATTTTTATAATTTATATAAGTAAACGAATTGGGATCAGGATCAAGAACCTACAAAAACTCTATAATGATTATCAGATTTTCCTAAAATATATATTTTTATTTTATGATTTGAATTGTGAAAAAAATACTGTATTGGAGTAAACACTGACTATTGGATTGACAGGAACAAGCTGTTCTCATCAATCTTGAAATCTGTGTTCTTTAATTTCTCTAATTCCCTCCTCTCTTTTTTTTTTCCCCGTATAATGAATTTTGGACGAAGAAAAACGAATGTTACTGTTTTATTTTATATGTATAATTAAAAAAAACATGCGATTACGTACCTCTTAAATTGCATTTTTTTTTTTCTCTTCTAGGGCTTGAAGTTGGGAATTTCCCGGCGGAGGTGAGTTCACCGGCAGTGTTTAGATGCGTGCGTGTGAGCTCAGTAGAAGATGGAGAAGAAGAGTTTGCTTACCAAACAGCTGTAAGCATTGGTGGTCACATTTTCAAAGGCATTCTCTACGACCACGGTCCTGGAAGTAGTGGTGGTGGAGGCTACAACGTTGTCGCCGCCGGTGAGAGCTCATCCGGTGGTGGTGGAAATCAGCAGCTGAATCTCATAACAGCTGGCTCTGTGACGGTTGCTACCGCTTCTTCCTCTACTCCAAACCTCGGTGGTGGCATTGGCAGCACCTCTGCGGCTGCAGCCACGTACATTGATCCAGCCGCTCTCTATCCAACTCCAATCAACACATTCATGGCCGGTACACAATTCTTTCCCCACCCAAGATCATGATGATGAGAATCTGACATAAAGCTACATAACTCTTTTGAATTCTTAGAATAGAATTAGGGTTTATAAACGTTAATTGTCGGATCATATTATATAAAAAAAAGGTTTGCAAGAAGTGGGGAAAATGGTCTGTTTATGCTTCTCCTTCTTCTAGACTCTCAAAAAGTTGTTGCAATTTTAGGGTTTTAAATGGAAATTCAATTCAAATAATATATACCATTGTCTTATTATATGATTTTCTGAGGATGCAGATAGTGTTGTGTATATTATTTAAATGTTATGAGCACAATATAGCTCTTGTTGTCTGGATCTTTGGTTCATTAATGTGTCTGTTTCTTGTTTGTGTAACAAGCAACCTTATAATCCGGGGATAATGTTTCACATCTTTATATCATCGTTTGTGTCTTCTTATAAACCAATAGTATAAGAATTCATTACATGTGTACATATTATATTTTGCACAAAAAAAGTGTACATCAATTTAATATTTTTTTCAACCATGGTTTTCGTTACGGCAGAATATGGTCTGCCCATCCCATGCATTTATTGGTTTTTATAGTGTATTATTATTTGTTAGTTACTAGTAATTGATGTATGCCATAATTGACATGTGATAGAATCAGAGAAGATGACTAGATGAGTATATATTTATGTTAGAAGAGCGACATGTATAGATGTGACATGAGGGTGCGTTCTACAATGTACGTTAATCCCAATTAGTTAATTCTCCATGCCCTTCATTAGTCCTTTGATTACTAAAATGTTTGTCAGGTTAAGTCTACACATAGGTTTTTAATTTTTTTTCCACATTTTATTTATAAAATTATTACAAACACTCTCTTTAAAAAAATAAATATGTACCATTTAGTGATATATATATATATATATATATATATATTTTTTTTTTGGTAGGATTTTGTTTGATGATTTGAATGTAACTTTCGTTTAAATAATAATAGTAATCCCATTTGTCTTTATATGAAGTTAATAAAAATGTAATATAAGAGAATTTTAAAATTACATTGATAAGAGTATAAATTGGATATAGTACAAGCATGAAAAGTCTCAAACAATAATTAATATGAAGCAATGGAAGGTTAGTTTTGTTTATATGTTTTTAAGCATAAGTAACCAGAGATGAGAGAGAAGGATAAATTGTGATCATAAGGAAAGGAGTATACACAAAAATATATACAAATTAAGTTCATGATATGTATCTTGCATGTCATGCATGTTTAGACCTCCAAACACACATATGTACATATATAGAAATCGAGAGAGAGACGGAGCTAAGTTTGTAGATTCTCATGGTGTGGATGTGTAAGTGTAACCAATATAACAATAGGGAATCTAAAATACGGAATGCAATGCCATCAATTTCAGAAGAGCATGTTTGGCTACAGAAACCTATTTGCTCCTCCTTTCTCTCTTTTTCTTCAATTAATTCACTTTTAGTCATTTAATGACAAAGAATCCCTTCTTTCATACTCTCACATTTTGGATTAGCTTTCTTGAAGAATGTACATGTAATGTTGCGTGTTATGTGTTATTTGGAAGAAAATTTGGAACCGACCGAAGAGATACAATGATGAAACGTCATCTTGGCTAGCATGGTAGTGGAGTGTTCGAACAATAACAATGATAAATTGATAATATAAAAAAATGTTCGATTAATCGATATTGTCAGTTTACGTGTGAGTTTGTAGTTTTGTGGAGTTGGTAAATTAGGTCCATTCGAATAGTGCTGCGGTCCAATCGGCCGACTCGTTCCGACTTTTACTCCCTGCCGTATCCCACTGCTTGTCATATCCCACAAATTTAATTCATTTTCATATAATATGCAAGTATAGCCCTATATATTATGTTCTTATATGTATAAAAATATGTAAATTTGACGTCTCTTATTTCGGATATTTAATATATTGGGAAAGTCCCTTCGGGGACATCCGATAAAATTTAATATTTTCGGAAGAAAGCCAAAAAAGATAAACTGTTGGCGAAATATGAAGCCAAAAAATCCAGAATTTGTCATTGTCCAACATTTATTAATCCAAAGCTTCAGGTTACACTCAAAGAAAAAAAAAAAGAAAAAAAGAGAGTAGTATATGGTTGTCTTTTGGACCTTTGGTGAAATTGGTGCATTGATGACAACAAGCAAATATACTATACACATTTGCAATTTAGCAGGACGAAAATGAGACAACTGGGATATAGTGGACCAATAAACAGAACACATGTGTTAACGACAGGCTGACATTTGAGTTATGTGTTTTCGTGGGGAGAGAACCGAACCAACCGTAGTAGGAACATAGGATTACGAACCTCAAGCCTCAAGGTCTACAACACTAACAACAGAATTCAATCAAACAGTTTTTTGTGATTTTTCTTTTCTTAAGATTATATGTTTTGATCATAATTAGTAACCAAAATATTGGCATATCAAAACTATATTGAATCAATCAAAACTCAAAATTAAACAACCTTAGAATCCATGTTATGTCAAGAAAGAACGATCTTGCCATGTTTTAATATTTCCTTGACAAGGCGTTGCCACTTACCAGTAGTTACTTGGCTTTTTAATTTTCCATGGACAACAAAATATGAGGAGACACAGAGACCATATCTAAATTTAGAGACACGAAATTGAAAGTCCCATGTCCGACTCTGTAGGATCTTTGATCCAGTCTTGTCTCTTCACAACCTCTCTTTCTCTTCTTTTTCTTCTATTTTACTTCCTTCAACTCCCATCTTACTCCTTCATTTTTTTTCTTTCTCCTCAGTATACGTAAGACAGGAAAAGATGGCATTTGGGAAGGGACGTAGCAACAAGCGAGCTTCGACGTCGTCGTATGCGTCGACCATTACAATGATCATCTTTGTGGCTCTATGTGTTATCGGTGTGTGGATGCTTTCTTCTAATTCTGTTATTCCACCGCAGATCACACAAGGTTCCACTCGAACGGTCGTCTCAGAGACGGAGAGGAGTGATGTGTCTGCCTCTTCAAACGGTAATGATGAACCCGAACCCACGAAACAAGAGTCTGACGAGCAACCGGCATTTGAAGACAATCCGGGAAAGCTTCCAGACGATGCCGTCAAGTCTGAAGACGAGCAGCGGAAGTCAGCGAAAGAGAAGAGCTCAAAGGCAGGAGGAGAAGAGGGAGGAGGAAGACAGACTCAAAAACAAGAAAACCAACAGAAGGATGAAAAGCTTTCCGAGGAGAGAGAGAAAGATAATGGAAAAGAGAACAAGGTGGTGCAAGAGAATGATGACGGTCAGGTGAAACAAGTGGTCAAGGAGTTTGAGAAGGAACAGAAGGAACAACGAGACGAGGATGCTGGGACTCAATCTAAAGGAACTCAAGAGCAAGAGCAAGGACAGGGGAAGGAACTGCAGGATGTGGAACAAGGAAAGAAACAAGGGCAAGATATGGAACAAGGAACCAAACAAGGGCAAGAGCAGGATTCAAATGCAGATGTGACATTCACAGATGCAACTAAACAAGAACAGCCTATGGAAACGGGGCAGAGCGAGACATCCGACAACAACAACTCAAAGAATGAAGAAAATGGACAGCAACAACAAGAGGAACAAAACTCCGGGAATGAGGAAAACGGACAACAAAACGAGGAGAAGAACACGGTTAGTGAAGAAAACGGGAAGGAAGAGAAGAGTATGAAGGGTGAGAATGGCCAGCAGGAAGAACGTAACACAGCAGAAGACGAAAGCGGAAACAAAGAAGAACAGAGAACATCTAAGGACGAAAACATGGAGCAACAAGATGAGCAGAAAGATGAGAAAAGACAAGAGGGGTCAGAAGCGAGTGGGTTTGGCTCTGGAATACCCAAAGAATCAGCAGAATCACAGAAGTCATGGAAGAGTCAAGCAACAGAATCTAAGGACGAGAAACAAAGACAAACATCTGAATCAAATACTGTAGAGCGTATAATGGATGGAAATGCATGGGTGTTGTGCAATGCTACTGCAGGTACTGACTATATACCATGCCTAGACAATGAAGAAGCAATAAAGAAACTACGGAGTAGAAGACATTTTGAGCACAGAGAGAGACATTGCCCAGAAGACCCACCATCGTGTCTCGTCCCCCTTCCAGAAGGGTATAAGGAGTCCATCAAGTGGCCTGAAAGCAGGGACAAGGTAAAATATTCAACTCGAATAAGATTTCCATCAAGTGAAATAATGTGACATTGGATAGAAATGTTAACTCACATATGATCTAGTAGATATGGTACCACAATGTCCCACACACAAAGCTAGCAGAGGTGAAAGGACATCAGAACTGGGTGAAGGTTACTGGCGAGTTCTTGACGTTTCCCGGTGGTGGAACACAGTTCATCCATGGAGCTCTCCATTATATTGATTTTGTTCAGCAGGTGAACTCAATTCTTGATTTCAGTATAGCGTTATAAAACTGCACCAAGTAAAAGATAGAAATTTTCATTAAATATAATACTTCTTTTTTTACTATTGCAGTCTTTGAAAAACATTGCGTGGGGTAAACGTACTCGAGTCATATTAGATGTTGGATGTGGAGTAGCGAGCTTTGGCGGTTTCCTCTTTGAAAGAGATGTTATAGCCATGTCTCTAGCACCAAAAGATGAACACGAGGCTCAGGTCCAGTTTGCTCTTGAAAGAAAGATTCCAGCCATTTCTGCGGTGATGGGCTCTAAACGACTGCCATTCCCGAGCAGAGTATTTGATCTTATCCACTGTGCACGTTGCAGAGTCCCATGGCACAATGAGGGCGGTATGCTTCTTCTGGAACTTAATCGGATGCTTAGGCCAGGAGGTTATTTTGTGTGGTCAGCAACTCCAGTCTACCAGAAGCTTGAAGAAGATGTTCAAATCTGGAAAGGTAAGAGGTCTGAACTAACCTTCTCCTACTTGTTTGTTTCATTGGAGCTGACATTTCACGAGTTATGTAGAAATGTCCGCGTTGACAAAATCCTTGTGCTGGGAACTTGTGACAATCAACAAGGATAAGCTCAATGGTATTGGTGCTGCAATCTACCAGAAACCTGCCACAAATGAATGCTATGAGAAAAGAAAGCACAACAAGCCTCCGATGTGCAAAAACAACGACGATGCAAATGCTGCCTGGTATGATTGATTCCACAATATGCAAACATAAGAAAAACATAAAGTAAGGATTGAAAAAAACTTAAGGCAGTAATAGAAACAAAGAAGTCTCAATACTTGAATGCAAATTTCAGGTATGTGCCCCTACAAGCATGTATGCATAAAGTACCAACCAATGTGGTCGAGAGAGGGAGCAAGTGGCCTGTGAATTGGCCCCGTAGGCTTCAAACACCTCCTTATTGGTTAAACAGCTCTCAAATGGGGATTTATGGGAAACCAGCTCCACGAGATTTCACTACAGATTATGAACATTGGAAACACGTTGTAAGCAAAGTATACATGAATGAAATAGGAATCAGCTGGTCTAATGTGAGGAATGTAATGGACATGAGAGCTGTCTACGGAGGGTAAGCATCAGCAGAAGAAAACTACAAAAGATTCAAACAAAAAATCTCAGTCACCAAAACCAAACTTTTTCTTTTCTAACTACAATGTCAAAATGCAGATTTGCAGCAGCTTTAAAGGACTTGCAAGTGTGGGTCATGAATGTGGTCAACATAAATTCACCAGATACACTACCAATAATCTACGAAAGGGGTCTATTCGGAATATATCATGACTGGTGTGAGTCTTTTAGCACATACCCTCGAAGCTACGATCTCTTGCATGCAGATCATCTTTTCTCCAAGTTGAAAGCAAGGTAAAAAAAAAAAGCTTTAACTCATTATCCACCCTTTTTTGCTAACTTTGATCAGCAATCTTGAAAAAATTCTCTGTTTCCTTTTGAAAAAGGTGCAACCTAGTTCCAGTAATGGCAGAAGTGGATAGGATAGTAAGACCAGGAGGTAAACTCATAGTTCGTGACGAGTCAAATGTGATAAGAGAAGTTGAGAATATGTTGAAGTCATTGCATTGGGATGTTCATCTAACCTTCTCAAAACACCAAGAAGGAATATTAAGTGCCCAAAAAGGATTCTGGAGACCAAATACTTCTCAATGATAAGTTTTAAATCTGCATTTGAAAATAGCAGAAGCATCAGCATTATAATAGATTATATCACACCCATATATATCTACAATCCCAAAAAGATTCGTGCTTGTTGCAAGAATTGGATAAAGAATTGTCAGTATAAGCAATAGTGTTAGTCTTCTTAAACTATAGACTAATTAGAACATTTTTTTTTTTTTCCGGCTTCTACATATTGTCTTTTAAAACACGGTTACGATGGTCTTTGAATCATTGACTGGGAAAAGTAAGACACACACCAAATAAATATGTTCCAACAAGTAGAAGAAACGTAGCAGTAGTGAAGAATCATAAGCATACGACAAGCCAAATTCATAACATAATCTTTATAAATTCCAAAAGTTGAATGAAATAAACTAATTCAAATATTCAATAGCTTCTCAATCAGCCAATGCATAAACTTATAAGGACTAAAAGCAGCCAAGAAACCAAAAAATATTGAAACTTTAGCCCAAATATTAATTCATTAGAGAGGTAAGAAAGAAGAGTATCTGACTGACATAAGAGTTGTAGAATATGGTGTTTTTTTTTTTTTTGTACATTAGAAGCTTCTTCTGCATTCGCAATCGCCGAGTACTGTAGGACAACCCGTTTTAAATTGAAGAAGACGGTACGAGAAAAGCCAATGTTGATGAGATGTTTAAAGTCGTAAAATTTTAGAAAGCCCAGCCCAGTTATGGATGTTATTTGGGTAACATAATCTAAAAACTAGCGAAAACGTTACCGTTTAGCTCGTATTCATCTTTAGTTTCCCCTTTCCCAGTAAACGTATACGCTTCGAACTTACAAAAAAAAAGTACAGATTTTTATACGTTTTTGCCGGTTGGGTAAAAAACTTGTCCACCAAAGAATAATAATTAACACTTTTTTTTTTTTTTTTAATATAAATAAATATAATCTTAAGAAAAAATTGGGTTCTTGGGAAAAGAAAAGAAGAGAAACGAGCACTTTTGTTTTAGTAGTAGTAGAGATTAGAGAGGGGAGAGGGGAGAGGGGAGAGGGCTTGGGGTTGGAGGGCACTATCTCATATTCAATGCTTTACCAAACTCACCTCTTCTTCTAAAATATTCACACTTCCACCACTACCCTTCCTTCTTCTTCTTCACCGACTTATCCCATCATCTCCTCTCTCTGCGTCTCTCTGTGTCTCAGGTAAATTCCCATTTCTTCTCCAATTTTTAGGGTAAAAACGAGAATCTTTCTCCAGAGGGTTATTTCGTCGTCGCATTGTACTAGTAGTAGTACCCTCTGGTTTGAAATTGACATGAAAAGAATAAAACTTTTACTCTTTTGTTTCTGTCACTTAGTCAAAAAATCATGGTTCTTCTTTGCCTTTTCATTTTTATTTTATTTTTCTGTTTTGAATTGGGAAATTAAAAGGAACGGTTTTTTTTTGGGGGGAGTTTTTAAGTTTTAAGATAAAAATTTTGGTGAGAGTTTTGATATCTCTGAGGAGGGAGGAACGAAATTAAATTAAACAATTAGGTTTTTTTTTTTTTTTTTTGATAGGAAAAAAAATGGAGAGTGTTGTTGAATTGGCGTTGCAGAACAGTTGTAAAACCCTCACCAACGGCGGCGCTCAAAATGGCGATGATTTCTCCGTCGACGATTTGCTCGACTTCTCTAACGAAGACGACGACGCCCTCGTTGAGGATGAGACTGACTTGAAGAAATCCCAACGAAAAAGAGGTCTCTCTGACGATACTACCCTTCACTTGACCAACGATTTCTCCGCCGTCGATTTCCCCACCACCGAGCTCGCCGTTCCGGTAAAATTACAATTTTTTTTTTTTTGTTTCATTTTTTCACAAACTTTATCCGTAAAATTGAAATGTTAATTTCTTTGTTTAGATGGATGATTTAGCGGAACTTGAATGGTTATCAAATTTCGTAGAAGACTCTTTCACTCCGTATTCCTCGTTGGCTCCGACGAAGAAACCGGTTTGGTTAACCGGAAATCGAAGACGTTCTGTACCACCATCGGTTAAGGAGGAGACCTGTTTCAAAGCTCCTCCTCCGGTTCAAGTTAGGCCCAAACGAGCCAGAACCGGAGTCACCTTCTGGTCTCATGGTTCGCCGTCTTCGTCTTCGTCTTCGAGCTCTGCGACGTCGTCTTCCTCTGGTCCTCCTTCAAGCCCTCTATGGCTCTCCGGTTCTGAGTTGGGTTTTCTTGATGAACCAAGGGTTAAGAAACAGAAGAAGACAAAGAGAATCGCTTGTGAGACGCAGACGCCGCGGTGTAGTCATTGTGGCGTTCAGAAAACGCCTCAGTGGAGAGCAGGACCTATGGGAGCGAAGACGCTGTGTAACGCGTGTGGTGTGCGTTTCAAATCGGGTCGGTTATTTCCCGAATACAGACCCGCTTGTAGCCCCACGTTTTCGAGTGAGCTTCACTCAAACAACCACCGTAAAGTCATTGAGATGCGTCGGAAGAAGGAGACCTCCCAAGAAGAGGGTGATGGTGATGGTTTGAACCAAACGGTTCAGGCTGTACCGAGTTTTTGAAGAATTTATTAGACCAGAATTAGGATTCGATCCCCCGGTTCAGATTTAGTTTTCTCATTAGCTATTCTTGCGTTTATGTTAAAAAGGATTGATTTTGGTTATGTATGCTTCTTCTTTTTTTTCAATTTGGCTTTTGTTCGTTGTTAGTCGCAGTAGGTTTTTTTATTAGGAATTTAGTAACTAGTCAGGTTTAAGACTTTTTGAACTCTTAAGACTTAATGATCTCGTTGGTTTCTTTTCTATTTTATAATCTTTGGTAGACTGATGATAATTATCAAAGCTCAAATTGAAACCCTTGTGGATTTTGAATGAGAAAAGCCAAATTAAGAGGAGGCTTGAAATATAGGGTTAGTAATAACTTGAACTTGAATGTTATTAGCCATCACTTCTTTTGTATTTATAAAATTGACATTAATAATATGACTGAGAATTGGGAAAATGAAAATTACTTTGAAAATCGTACTGGGCACACTCTTTTTTTTTTTTTTTTGACTAATTTATTACTCTGCGTATTTTTGGAGGTTGAATACGACTACCAGTGACGTGCAATATATCCAATTTTTGCAATATGATAAGATTCGCTGACCATATCTTTTGAGCTTATCACGAAAATTACCAAAAGATTAGTAGACTTTTTTAGTTGTTTTAATTAGCAAAGCTTTTACGTATCAAGTTTTTTTTTAATGCTGCATAGTGCATAATATGTAACTAGTATTATATGTTTCTAAACTATAAATGTACGAAGGTAATTTACCAAATTATTGATCATAAGATAATGAAATGTAGATTACGTACTAGTCTTGGTGTGTATTGCCTTCATATGCCATTATCTAAATTCAAACTTACATAATGCATTTGAAAATATTATTTTTTGTAAATTGCTACATTAAACCCCCTCCCCCCCCAAATTAATCGAAAATGAGATGTAAAAAAGCGCTAGATATAATAGATATATATATCTAAATTCAAATAAAAAAGAGGTTTAGTTTATGCACGGCGAAAAGGAGCATTGGAATGGTCTTTTAGAAGCATGGAAATGAATGAGTAAAGGTCTGACTGGTTCAAACGCTGCGGTTGTAGTTGCGGTTGCGGGAGATTGCGGAAGCGGGTGATTGCGATTTCAAGCGTTATTAAGCGTTTTGAATGACTGGTTTAGCGGTTTAAAATTGGTGCTTTTACGGAAGGTTTACGACTGGTTGATCAGCGGGTGCAATAGCGGTTGGAACAAAATAAATGTGATATATAATATATAAATGTTTAAAAACACCAAAATTTTTATTAAACTTGATTTATAATTAAAATTTATTAAAAAATACTAAAATAATTTTATATTGAAATATTTATTCCTTTATGCATTTGGCTTTTCACCAAAAAATTAATCAAGTAATCTGATTAATGACAAAACATATGCTTTAGATCGTAGATATTTTCTCTTTTTTATTAGATTGTAGATCAGTAGTTGCATGGGTAGGAATGTCAAGTGAGAGTTGAGAAGAGTCACTGGTGATTTGTTTTAATATTTTTCACAAATAATCTTATTTTCTTAAATTTTTGATGAAATATTATATGAAATATTATATTTATTTAGATTTTTTTGAACTTATGTGCGATCTGCCATTAAATTTACATCAAGTTTTCCGGATTATTGTTAATTGGAATATTATTTTCTTCTAATTGTTTATTTTATAATATCTGCAATCGTATCCGTACTTCATTTTCTTCCATCCTTAATGAGTAAACTGGTTAGATAGAAGATATAACAAAAAAAAAATTCATTATCATTGATTTCTTTTAAGTTTTTCTACAAAAAAAAAAAAAAATTCCAACCGCAATCGCCCGCAACCGCAAACGCTTGCGAGAAGCAGCTTTTGGAATTCAGTGATTTGAAGCGGTTGGGAACGATTAGAGCGATTGAAGCGGTTTGTGTAATTGGTTCCAATCGCTAGCAACCGCTACCACCCCTAAACGCAACATTTGCGGGAGGTAGCGGGAGAACTCGTCAACACCTAAGTTAAATAACAAAACGTGTATGAGCTAGCACGTAAGTATAGTAATTTCTCCAACTTTTGGGAAACATTATATATATACAGATATATATATGTTACTTGCATAATTTGGATGTAAAAACAAATTAGGAGAGACTATGATCTCTAAAGTCTCACCCCATGTTTACATCTTTGTGAAAGAGAAGCGCCCCAGACGTGTGTTAAGGTTTGTCTCCCCAAACACGGAACAATGCATATTCCACAAGGAAGCTTCCTTGCAAGTACCCATTCGCCATTCCCAAGTTTAGTGGATGTAGAAGAAAGATGTAACGTAGTACTTAGGGCTTTTAAACGTAGATGAGATGTGGTTTATGAGTTTATCTATCTAGTTGATGTATACGACATTTTTGAGAAGATTAAATCGTCAAATCCAAAGAGAAATCTGTAGTGTGACCATAGTGATTACTGATTCTCTTTCCCATTGCCTTTGTCACAAGAAAGTTTGTATAAATATCATATAGAAGTGCCCCATCTCTAAGAAGTTAAAACCTTAACTTCATTATCCTTTAATTTGCATTTGCTTCCACTAAACTTGGGAACGAGTACTAAGAAGTTTCCTTGCCAACGCTGAACCGCGTGTTTGTGGAAACCAATGTTAACATTTTTTTCCTTGACATGGATGAATAGCTCTCCGAGACCAATCTTAACATTTGTCTCGAGCTTCTCCTGCACAACGATCAAAAGCTCTCTCTGTTTTCAAAGGTGAGATCTTACTCTCTTTTAATTTGCTAATTTTTTTTTAATATGAAATCACAAGTTTGTTATTGTTTACATACAAATAATACAATTTTACAAAGGAGCCAGCAAAAACAAGTTTTTTTCCAAAAGTTTGAGAATGTACTATATATATATAATTATGCGTTGAATTAATTGTATTATACTTTTTGTTTATACACATATCGTTTTAACCATTGGGAACAAATTAAAGACGTTGTGCAATGTGTTTCAAATGGGGTCGGTTAGTACCCGAATACAACAGACCTATACATACATGTACTCCAACATTCTCGAGTAAACTCTCCATTCCAGCACCAGATTTAAACTTATCTGTTCGTGTACGTAGTTGCAGTTTCAGATTTTAGTAACTGGTCCAGCTTTAATTTAAAAGTCATATATATATATATATATCGTTTTGTTTCGCGTTTACATTGTCAGTTTTCTCTGAATCTCTTTTAATGTTATATCTACATTAAAACATAATTCTCTTTACTATCAATTTGAATATTTGAATGGGTATGGTATCATGGACCATGGAATGAATATGAAACCGTTCGACATTATAAATAAGTGACACTAAGACATGGTGACATTCGTCGACACCCATTGATCTACTTCATTATTTAAGTTTGTCAATATTACAACGCCTTGATCTCGTTGGTTTTTGCAATAATGTATCATCGATAATTATTGAAAATCCGATATTTGTTTTTAATTAATCTCTACTTTAATTTGGTATATAGACTAATAGTTATCATTTATCAAAATATGTAAACACAAGATCGATCGATTGAAATCCGTAGTTATTTGAATGAAAACGAGGAAATCCAAATTTACATGGAAGCTTTTATAATTTTAGAGCTAAATTAAATTTATTGTTGTTACTTGTTTATACCAAAAAAAAAAAAATTGTTGTTACTTGTTAATAAGTAATAACCATCACGATCACATTTTCTCTTCTACATAAAAACTGACGTAATATAAACTGAAGAAAAAGAAGAAAAAAATGAATCTACTACAAAAACGTACTGGGCACACTCTCTCTTATCGACTAATTTATGACTCTGCGTGTATTTGGAGATTGAATGCGACTTTTAGTGACGTGCAATATATCCATTTCTTGCAATATAATCAAAATTGTTGAAATATACTTGTACTAGTAAGTTTTTTTTTATATTTACCATATTTCTGTAAACCTTGGGGGTTTTGGTTGACTAAGCTATATTGATTGGATAAATTGAAAAGCTTTTACTTTTCTCATAGCATGAATGATTAACATGTAAACATACAAACTATACTATTCAAGTATATAAATATACAAACTCTACTAATTTAATTACCAAGTGATTAAGTAGAAATGTAACTTACTGATAATTTGTGCTAGTGTACGTTATTATTTTTGTTTTAGGGTCTTTATTGCACTACATTGCCACTACCTAGATTTCAAGCTAGCATAATGTATTCAGTTGAAATTATTTTTTTATTATACCAAAATATTAAAACTTCCAAGGAAAAAAATACAATTATTTTACAAGCACGGAAGCTAAATGCGTGAATGATAACACATTTTGAAGATATTGGAACATCTTCACACAAAGATACGAAATGTGGAATGATGTCTTACCAAATTTTGCTATATATACTTTGAACATAATACTAATTGATGATAATTAAAACGTATAAAAAGAGGACAAAACCAAAGAGAGGCGTGGGGGAGTCACGTGATGAGCATTTCCCACCCGATTCAACTATTTTAGCTTTTATATTAGTGTGGTCCATTGTCTCTAATTAGTTCCCTCATCATCATTAAGTTTCAACAAAACAAGCTTTAACACTACTAGCTAATTCCACATAAAATTGGTAGTTTTTTAAAGTTCGACTTTAAAAAGAGGCATATGGTTCAACTCAGGAGCTCCATCACAGCAAGAAGCTCCAGGAAGCAGTTCCGAAATCTCATGCTATTATGGTTATGATGTTTCTTCCCTTGTGTTGCCTGACACCAACACATCTTTGTATACCTTCTCTTTTTATCTTTTTTTGGAGTAGGAATACAACCTCTACTCTAGGCTAAGCTAATTTGTGTAATCCCTAAACTTTTCATATTAATATGATATTCACATTCCTATAAAAAAAAAAAAGAGCTAGAGTAATAGATAGATTTGGTTCGACTCGAGTTGTGTGCCCAATTGTTGGGAGACCCTTGATCCAAACAACACATGCATGTCACATGTGCTTGTACCACTTTCTCATCTTTGACATTATTTCTTCGGTTCGCTTTACGCTTCCATGACTCTCTCGTCTGTTGAACTTTACGATCATCAGTTAAGTTACATATGTGTATTTCCAAAACGTAGACTTTAAATGCGAGAGTTTTTCATGTTATAACTAGTCAACACGACACCCAAAACTCGCCTAATCTATTGACTTTATAAAAGGCATTAGTAGTAAGCTGTACACGCCTTTCCTCTAGGCTACTTTCATCATCGCATCGCAGCCCTTGGCTCTAAAAGCTCTCGTCCACGTAAAGTATGATTTTCTTTTTTCGAGAGTTATCGACTTTTGTTGTGTCATGAGGGAGAACTAACAACTTATATATCTCACGGGACTTGAGCTGGTCCCCATACATTAAGTTTGTTGCCTCTGTCCCATTGAAGTCTTTTGTGACCTTTTTCCCGTGAAAGAACACCATATACATGAAGGATTTAAATTTTACTAGACTGGGTTAGTCTTTATTTCTTTCACATAAAAAAAGAAGAAATAAAATTACATCAAACACAAATAATGAACAAGATATGGAGCACAGACCAACATTTCATCTCGTGATTAAAAAAACAAACAGCAAAGATGATGAGTTGGTCTTAAAACCGGAAGACCGTCAGATGGAGTTACATGACGATCCGGAGGACAGCTAGACCAACAGCTGAGATGGATACAAGTGTACCAATACAGTACTTGATCACCTCGTATTTGGCTGCTTCCAACTGAGCTCTCAACGTGTGAATCTCCTGAGAGGTTGAATACAGATAAACAAAAACATTAACACTTTTGCTGCCAAAAACAAAAAAAAAAGCACAGAAACTAGAAATGAGAATACTTACACGGTCAAGCTTGTTTGTAAGGTTAGAGGTTTCAGCGTTTTGATTTTGTAACTCATCTCTTATCCTCCTGCGCCATCATATAGAGACATGCCACAATTTTAGAAGATATAATAACCTAAGAACAGCCTTTAAAGGAACAAAGAAAGAAGGTAGTTGTTTCTCTGACCCTTTTTCAAGATTTAGGTCCAACCGTTGTCCTGCTGTGACTTTGTCAATCTCGTGTCTGCAATGTTACTGCAACCGTCAGTTCACTGATCTAGTCTATAGCAGAGCAAACCTTACATGTTTATTAGAAAGCTGACCTTATATCAGAACGGATTCGCTCTATGTCATTGCGGAGTTTCTCATTCTCGTGTTGCAGCAAAGAGAAATGGTGGTCCTATACATAGGTTTTACCAACAATCATCATTCGGAATCAAGGTTTCACTATGAGAGTTAGAAGAACAGCGGTACCATTTGAAAGTGAAAACGCAACTTACCAGTGAACTGTTAATCTCACTTTTGAACTTGGATAGGTTTGATTCCTGCGTCATTTCAGCCTACCAGAGACGCAAGAAGATCAAAGTTAGACCGAATTAAAGCTGCTATAACCGGGTCATACTCTTTAGAATTGATAAGTTAACAAAGGATTGTCACAACAGAAACTTACTTTCTGCATCTCTCCCTTGGAGACAACCAACTGTGAAACAACACCTAAGCTATCGTTAAGAACTTCAGTTATAGCACCGGTTATTGCCTCGGCTTGCTTTGAAGGCAGGCCTTGTGCTTCTAAGCTCCTAACCTGAAAATCACATACCAAATTCTCCTTTGAAACTATATCTAAAAGTAACGACCAGACATTTGCATCCTAGGGAACTCTGTGAGTATGGTCTTAAATCCAACCATTCTATTGTCTCATTTCAAATCAAGGAAGATACACAAATTGTTTCACAGAAAGTTCCTGTTTGCACAATCTTGCCTAGGAAATGACTAAGGGATCAGACAATTCAAAGCAATGTGTGTTAAAGAGAGACCAAGAAAGGGCTATATATTACTAAGGTTTCCCATTGGTTTTGATAACTTGAGATATGATGAACTGTATGAGTCAGGTCTAGAATATAACCATACTATCGTCTCATTTCAAAATGCATCAATTGTAAAAATGAATCGTTTCACAGAGAGTTCCTTTGTTCCACAATCTTGCCTAGGAATTGACTAATAGATAAAAAAAGACAATTCAAAGCAATAAGATATGGCAAACAATAATGATCTAAGAAAGATTCAGCAGATCATTATAGGTAAGTAAAACGAAAAGAGCAAGAAAGAGTTATTACCAAAGCGAGTGTATCGACAAGAAACAAACGCTTCCCATTGGTTTTGATAAGTTGAGAGATGAATCTGGCGTGGAATTGTCTGTAAGGTGAATATGATACAAACGGCGACGAAGAGGAACGAAACTCGTGGTGATCGAACAGAGTCTTGTCAAATGTCGGGTTTGGAGAACCACCGATTGATCTGAGGGTCGACAGGTTTACTACACCTGAACTAGTTCCTCCAAGTCGTGCCAGCCGGAGATAATTCGCGTAAGCAGCCATCACAAAAGAAAAGTTTAAAAATTTCCCAAAATCAATTTGCAAAATTGAAACCTTTCGATGTTAATCGACCCCAATTTTTGGATCGGGAAATCGCTGTTGGAAGAAAGATCAATAACTAGGGAGAGTTTCCCAATCGGGTAAGCATGCAATGGTCAAAAGGAAAAGAAGAGAGAGAGAGAGAGGGAAGAAGAAAACTTGGAAGATGGGTTTGGTTGGTATTTGTTCTTAATGAATATTCTGTTGTTCGTGGTGTCATCCATGGAAATCGCAGCACCATCAAAAGAAACAGACGGACGACGATGATAGTTAGAGAAAGCGTGAGCCTTTGTCTTTTCCTAAATGGGCACGTTTCCCAACTCAATCTCTCTTTTACTTACTTACTCCACGTGCTAATTTAACTTCCCACACTTGACCAAATAAGTTGTGTATCATTGTCTGAAATGAGAATGTTACATAGGAAACTGACAACCTACTAAATTTGTCTTAAACTATTGTTGTAAGAGTTCATATTTTATGTTTAGTCATAGCAATCGAATCATTTTGAGTTTTCATCCGGGAGAAAAGTTGCATATGAATATTATCAGTAAACCAAAACTGAAGAAGGTGTACACATTACTGTTCTCGTAGCCATAACTAATCACTTTGGGGAATGGCCTGCTTAAAGATATCAATACAGCCGTTTTTTTTTTGTTGCTTTTATTTTTGATAATTTGAGAGAATCCAAAAAGTGTCCAAATAAGATTCATATCCTGTCGTCTGTCACCTGTGCTTTTTTTTTTTTTTCTTTTTCTTTTCGTTTTCTGGATTTGTCTCTCCACGTCTAATGTAAAAAGTTTCTTCATTTTGGTCGCTTTCGATATGGGTCCAAGGAATCGTCCACGGTCTCTTTCACATAGTTACCAACTCTCTTCATGTTCTTCATCACCCCTGATGCTACCAGGCTTGCGTTTCTCGTGAACCTGATACATTCACACGGAAACGTATATTGTGTGTTATAAACAATGCTCATTTTATGACTCACATAAAACACTTTATGGTAGATAAGACTGATTAGTTGGACTAATTACTGTACACCCAAGAGTTATCTAACTTTGAAGTTCTGTATTCATGCACAATCAATTAGGCAGTAAGTCATATACCAATACCATTACACATTAAGCAACAACAAGTCAAATCTTCAAGATAGACTATCTCCAGCTAAAGCAAAAGCTCTTTGCTTACCTGGTTAAGAAGCCGTTTTCTGTGTTTGTGGCTGGCGCTGGTTTATTGTTCTGGTGCTGAGGCAGATCCCGAGATTCTATACAACAGAAAGAAAAAAATGATGAGCAAACAAGAGGCAGGACTCAGTTTCATTGTTGTAAACTGGTAAATAAGAGCAGATTCGGTGTACCGTTTCTATTTTGAACACGGGCTGGAACTGGAACAGATGAAGTATTGCCAGCAGCTGCTCTTCTATCTGCTAGTATCTGCAATGAACATAAGAAAGTTCGATGGAGAAAACAGAGATTGCAAACAGTACCAAGTCGATCATATTCTTTGCCAGTGAAGTTTATCAAGATGATACTGTCTTCAAAATATGTATTCAGTTTTTGCAGAAGATGATACTGTCTTCAAAATAATGCATACATACACATGGAACAAACAAAAAAGACAAGCAGAAAAGAAACTAAATAGATTGACAGGACAGCCTAACAATTATCTAACTTTCAAAAGCAATGTAATGAATACTCGAGAAAAGGGATATGAGCGACAAACCTCAAGGCCGACACAAACGGGAAGCTGAGTCTTTGTATGTTGCTTAATGGCAGATGAGTCTTTCTCAGTCATGTAGACGGAATACCCCAAACAGCCATAGTAAAAATCTGCTAAGGTCCTCCCTTCTTTAGAAGCTTCAGCTTCAGATTGTCCAACAACGTAATCAGGAACTACAAAGTTACGAAATATAGTCATTACTGATTGCATAAACCATTGGAGCCAAAACAAAAAAATAAATGCAAGAAAGAGTAGTAACATAACACCATCTCAATTCAGAATTCGTGATAAAAAAAAAATGAACAAGCTATAGCTATAATAAAGCATACAGGCTTTGTTCTGAGTCAGAATCTATCTCTCAAGTTGAGAGTCTTAACCAATTCATAGAACTAATTACAAGGATAAGAACCAAAACTAGCCGTAACCAATTTGGCGATAAGCAGAGGATTCAATTACATGAACACTAATAGAGCAGAAGCAGCCATAGATTATTTCTCAATTTTACAAAGAAAAACCAAATTAGGGACAAAATTGAGAAACACAGCGATCAATCAATACCTTGACGGAGAGTGCGAGGGATTCCGACGCAGCGAGGGTTCTTAGATTTGGATTTGAGAGTGGAAGAGTAATAGAGATAGCCTTTGCACGATCTTCCTTTCTCCAGAGATCCTCTCTGTTGTTCCGGTTTCTCTTCCATTACCGTCCTCGTCACTTCTTCGCTTGAGCCTTCGTTCATCTTCAAAACCTTCCCCTTCGTTTCTTCTTCGTGAAATCTCTATCTACCTCTCTCGCTCTGTGTCTCTCTATCTATCGCTCGCTCATCCTCTCAAATTTTGTCGTCCGATCTGCTCGCGGGGTGTTGTATTACGGCGGTGCCCTCCATCTTCTCGTTCCCATTTTTTTCTTTTATTTTCTAAAAATTAATTATTCATTAAACTATTTTGAAATGTTAAAAAAAAAATAATGGGCCTAGATCCATTAAGACCCAATAGTTATTATTTTTATACTCTTTTCTGACAGAGAGAAGTCCCAAAAATTACATTACTTTAGTTGCAAACTTGCGATGGATAATTGGATATTAAATGTTCGTCAAAAAAAAAAAAAAAAATTGGATATTAAATAAACTTTAGAGATTGATGATGTTTTTTTTTGATAAATAGCAATTAAGTCATATATTGATGATGATAATGTTAAAATTTGAAGTGTTTAGAATTCAAAGATGAAACTAATATGTGAAAGAACTCTTAACGCCTAAAATAAAGAATTTTTTTCAATCGATGAAGTCAATATTTTGTTATAAATACTCTCTCTGTTTCACAAAAAATGTCATTCTGGAGAAATTTCTTGTTTCACAAAGAATGTCATTTTACATTTCCATGAATGTTTTAACGCTAAATTTTCTTTTTTACCCATAAACTCAAAGCTATTTTCAATGAATTTAGATCATTAATCACTTATTAAACAGGGGTAAATATGTATAATTCAAATTTTTCTTAATTAGTGTGAAATATGTCAGAGTGACACTCTTTGTGAAACAGAGAGAGTATGTGAGAAGAAACCATTAAGTTGCTTTTAGAAATACTTGATTCATTTTTGTTTGTATTCCTCATGATCGATAAAAAGAAAATGTAAAATACTTTATGGTAAATACAACATGAATTAAGATTCCAAAATTGGCGATGTTTATGTACATGCTATGTGCGTTATGAAATCACTAGTTCGTTAATATTAGATTATTTTAGAAAAATTTTGTAAGACACATGATTTAGTATCTTTAGCACTAAATTTCCTTGAATACATTCTCTTAATTATTCTTTACAACTGTTTGACATATATACATTTGGTTATTTGGTTATTTAATTTGAAGGAAAGCTCACAAAGGCAAAAGACAATGATTTAGGTTTTTTTTTTTTGACAATCTACAAATGATTTAGGTTTATTTGGTTAATTATTCTTAAATCTTTAGACTAATATTATAGTTTTTTTTTGTTTAGTTGAAATACATGAGAAACACATGTCCAAAATAATATGGAAAAAAAAATTTTATAAAAGTAAAAAAATAATAACTTAAAGTCTTTTTTTTGTTATTTAGTATTTTATTATTGAAACCATTGAATTTGAAGATTACAAGGAAAAATAATAATATTAACTCATAGTCTCAAATTACCTTTTAATTTTCGTGAAAATAAAAAGTCAAATTGACTTTTAATTTGCCAAAAAGAAAAGGGAAAAAGAAAAAGGTCAAATTGCTTTATTAATATAGCATCTTTTCTATAGTTTGATAAATAAAAGAAATACCTAAATTTAATTTAGCTCTGCTTAAAACAAAAATAAACATGAGATTTTTAATAATAATTAGGTATTTTAGAGGATCTGTTTATTTTAAAATACAAAGATTTAATTAAATCCATGGCTTTTAATTGTGATTTAGAAGATTTAACAATAAATCATAACAACTTTCCAAAATTACCCAAAATCAATTTCAAAGTTATTAAAGAGGTAATTCAAAATATGTAGCTGAATACATCCTCTAATAATCTTTCTAGGTTTAGATGGTTTTGAATTTTTTCATCCTAATTTTTGTTGATTAACGATTACTTTTCATATAAATAATGCACATAGCATGTGCATAAACATCATCAATTTTAGTAATGTTCATGTAGTATTTACCATAAAGAGTAGAGAGAAAAAACTATGTATTTTCTCTTTTATTGGAGCCAAAATTTTTATGCCAATATGTTGATTGAATATACCCACTTATATATATATATATATATTATTTGCGATTGTTTGACATATAACTAAATCTTCATTTTTTGGATTGTGAACAATTTGTATGATAAATTTTTCAAATTAGTAAAAGTTATTTTTAACTAAAAAAGCTATGTATTTGGTTATTAGATTCTCAAATTTCTACAAGAAGTTTTTAGTTTTAGCAAATTTTTTTTTTATATATATTTGAAAAACATAAATGATCTTCCCAAATACGATGAAATAAGAGATGAAGTACAAGTGCAGATTCTAATGGAAGCTCGAGAGATGCAAGTGGCAATGGCATTAATTAAGTAGAGAAAATGTCTGTTTAATTAGATTTGCCGTGTTAAAAAAAAAATAGATATATATATATATATATATAAATTAATGTCATTAAATTAGAAGCTATATAAATCAGTCGATCAAAATACAGTCATAAAAAAAGATTTTGGTACCGTGTACAGTCATACAAACCAATAACGTATAGTGGGAGGAGAGGAGGGAAGCTCTTTCTTGGTACGTGTAGTCAAGTTTGGTGAAAGGTTTGTGAGCATCACGCAGAGCAAATGGACGCCCATTTATGTATATGACCAGTTCGTCCCTAAGACAAATCCAAAGAACCTGTAATCTTTTGCCATCTTTGTGTGCTCCAATGTCCCTGAGAACGTTTATAATTCCCGCATAATGGGGGGGAGGATAAGATTTGGGGGGGGGGGGTTGTCTATAAAAACAGAAATAGTAGTAAACCTTTAGACAAATCCATCGAGAGTTTCACAAAATCGATCGATGCTGAGATTAAAAAAGAATAAAGAATACTGAAATAAAAAGAAAAAAACTAAACCGAAGGCTCCATTGGTGTGAAGACTTTTAAAACTTTAAAATCATTTAAAAGTCTTAAAATTATTTTGTTTGTCAATCAAGCTTTTATGACTTTTTTATTTTTTAAAATTTCTACAATCACTTAAATTTTTTACTTCTTTACTTCTTTTTCTTATTTAAAGTTTCAAAATAACGCACCATCAATTTTTTTTATAAAAATTATTTCTTCTTCTAATTAAAAAATCTAGATAAATTTATAAATTCATCTCAAACTTTGCATATCGAATAAACGCACCGGTGTACATACACCCCTGAATTTAGACGATGAATTTAGAAAAACATCTGCTGCTGGAGACGATGCTATTCTTGAGCACTCCATAGCCATTCTTGACAGAGCCAACACATACTACAAAGAGTCTAAACCGGAGCTGAAGGAGGAACGGGCTACACTGTTGCAGGATTGGCTGAACATGGAGAAGAGTATTGGTATGCTCGGGGATGTCAGTATTGTTCAACTGAAGCTCCCGAAGAAGCTCAAGAAGAGAAAGGCTATCACAAGAGACGGCGGTTCAACAGAATATGAAGAATACATTGATTATGTCTTCCCGGAAGAATCACATACGACCAACCTCAAGATTCTTGAATCTGCTTACAAATGGAAGAAGCAGAAAGTTGCTGCTTTGTGAGGATTACGACTGAAGCTTTTTTTTTCTGTAAATAAGAGGAGTTAGTTTTGTGGTTTTCTTACTTCTCTGTACATCTTTGTTTTGGTACTCATCTGTTCCATCACTTTTATCATCCAAGCAAAACTCTGTTCTACCATTACTGAATTAGAAGAAGTGAGAGAACCTAGTTGTTTAATTACTTAAACATGCGGCTTATGGGTACAAAAAGGATGTTCGAGATGTATTAAATAACAAATAAATACAAAATACAAGAAATGTGAAAAAAAATTCAGGGGTGCCAAAAACTACAAGATGCACCCTTTTTGCAGTTTCCACTCTCATAGAATTTACAAATTTTCAGCCCTTTGGGCGGATGAGCTGCGTACGAACCTGATCCATGGGCATAACCATGGCTATTGCTGTATGGCCACTGCCGGTTATTATGACTGTTGTGACCGTTGTTCAACCACTGCCGGTCCCTGCTGTTTCCGCTGGATCTCTTCTGCTGGCTCCCTCGTGGACTGCGCTCGGTGTTTCCTCGGGCTGAGTCATGATATGACAGTGCCCTAGGGCTTGGTTCCGAACCAGACTTGAGAAGCCTCTCGACCACAGGTCCAGCTTCAACTGTGGTTTCTGATCCCAGTCTGAGAGCTGTTGTCGTTAGAGTCAGGTCGTGAGTTATTGAAGCTGGAGCTGGCGCTGGCGGTGCAAAAAGCAGGAGCTCTGGACCAGCGGTTCCACAGTGGCTGAAGGGAGTGTTTACTTTTGCTTCTGTGCCCATTGAGCTTTTCCCGGCAGAGACATTTTCGAGAATACTCACCTGAGAGACATCAATTCTGCATGTTTCAGGAGCGAGGGGCATGCGTGCCACAGGGTTAAAGAAATCTTTTTCTGGTCCTTTTGTCAAATCATCGTCATCATCGCAGTGAAATGTTGAGGTAGGTGAAGAGGGCAAACCGTTCTGCTCCATTGCTTCAACTTCTGCTAATAGATCTGAAACCGATTCATCACACTCGTCAGGGTCAGCAACAATGGCCGGCCATCCAGATGACTGAGCCACTTGGGTGTTGTCTGAATTCTGAGTAGTTGTGGCATGATCAGCTACCAAATGAATTGGCTTTACAGACGGTGCAGCTAAAACAACAGCATTCTGCTGAGTTACTTGAGGAAGCTGTCCTCCAGTTACCACAACACTTGACGTCGTAGTAGCAGCATCGGTGGTAGATGCGGTGGTGGTGCTCCATGTGACACCAGACGGTCCTTTGACCAGGACACATGAAGACAGAGACTGAATAGTCTCCGCCGCTTGAGCTTCCAAGTCTTCAGGGCTCGACTTAGGTGTAGGACTGGGGAAATCAGGGAAATGGCTTTCTTGATTCAGGTTTGGTGCATGAACAAAACCGTTTATGGAAACAGAACCACCATTTGATCCATCTTCCACAGTATTAGTTGTGCTATGGTTACCATCTGCCCGCACAACATTGGATATATCAGATCCTGGAGTTTCTCTTACGTCAGGAGTAACCACGTGTCCTGGTACAACAGACATTGACGGCGGACAACTAACGTGAGGCTGGGGACAAACAGAATTACCACCCTCTCCAGAGCAAGCTACAATAGCCACAACTTGTTTCTCTTTTGGATCGTTAGAATGGGCACTGACAGTATAGGAAGAGGAGGTTGCACTGGTGTTAACTGGCGTATGATTCTTCTGAAGACAGTTCACATCCATGCCAGAATCATGCGGAGACGGTTTTGGTTCTTGGGTAAGCGAAGAGGAACTTGGCAAAGTACTTGCTTTATCAAATCGTCCGGCAAGAGCATCAGTCAGAAGCACAGACTCGTCTTGATTCTCATGCGCTTTCCATATCCTAAGATAAGGGGGAAAATGGCCACTAGATTTCCATCTGCGGAGCTGCACCATAGAAAACGGTCCCTGGGTCTTTCCTGTTGGATCTCGATAATGCCATATTTCATTCTCCTCGTCATCTTTACCAGTTTCCTGCAGTACCCAGAAATTTACATGACGTGTCACCAAAATAGAAAATCATGAGAGGTTACATTAAATGTAAGGTGGTATGTCAAACCTGGATATTTGATGAGTTGTTGTGGACCTTAGAACAATCATCTTTCTCACTATGCACAGCATTTCTGCTTCGCAAAATTGGTGCATCATATTCTTTCTGTGCATTATTTCCCATGTTGTTCAAGATAGCCCCTTTCTTGTGTGGACCTTTACTTTGTGCCGTTATATGATTATCTGCAAAATAAAAAGCATTGAAGATTGTAAATAGCATCCAACAATCAGGAATATTCATTAAGATAATGAACAAGTAGCTGTTGACATCCTAGGTTAAGGTGGGAGACCTTGATTCCTTGTACCCAACCCTGCATCTTCTGATGATGCATGACTTGGATCCATGCTTGGATCTGTATGAACTTCTGGGACTTCCTCCAGACGCCGCTGACGTTCCTCTGGTGATTTTAGAAGCTCTAGCTTTTCTACACATTCTCTAAGCGTGGGCAATAATAGTTAAGAAAAATTTAATAATACACATAATTCCATGCATTCAACATCAAAGTCTAAATGGGAAGACCGGGGTATTTTTCAAGTTGTATACTACCCAAACTGAATTATTCTTTGCGCGTATGCGCAGCATTGTCACTTTTCAATGAATTATTTCATCAGCGACTCATCAAAATATTATAAATCAAGCACATTTGCAAAGAGAAATAGCGCAATGAAATGCAACACATATATAGTATAGCAAAGTTCAAAAAGGATATTCCTTTCTATGACCCTTCTCACTGGCCCGATCACGAAGATGATTGAGCTTTAATGTCTCAGCTTCCAGAGACTACATCACCAAAACATCCATAAGAAACACGGTAGTGGACAATAAAGAACTATGATAATGAGGATCTTCAATATTTAATATGAAAGATATATGCTGTTTTTAAAGAATCTACCTCATTGATTCTCATGGCTTGCAGTGTTGCTGCCGTCTTCAAAATGTCACCCTGCCACCAAAAAAAAAAAACACATGTTTCCAGCTTAGGTAAAATATACAATTTTAGGACGAGAAGATATCATGTGTGCATTCCTACCACAGTCAAACGTTTATTGAGGCCATTTTTTATGCTCTGCCGCAGCCGTTTGCACTCATCCTGAAAACCATGGTTATAAGCATTAACGATAAAATTTAAACGTAATTACTACAGCTACCTTATAAGATGGGTTTAACTCTTTCTTCACAAGCAGAGAAAGATAGAGAAATCGATATTTTAGAGAGGACTATTTTCACCTCTGTGACATTCTGGTCTGATAATTGATCAATCGAGATGACTTCTCTCTTGTCTAAGTTCAGTATTACTAGCATAACATCTGTAGTCTTTGGGCCAAGTTGGTAGGATGTTGTTGCCTTGCTTGTACCTGTTGGATAAACACAAAATCAGATGAGATCTTCTATTAAAACATTTGGTTCACTGATTCCCATTTTCCTTAAGAAAGCATTAATATGACCATTAATCAAGTACCTACAACTTGAACGAGCCTGTGAATATCCAGCTTCTGATCGCTGCCAGATACCTTAATTCTCAAAATTGTGCCTACCACCTTTTCGTGAACCTTGTTGATATCATCAAGCAGAGACTCCAAATATTTACGTCTTAAATATATCAGGTTGATATTGTGAACATCAATGGCTGCATGTGCATCCAGATTTTCATTTTGTACTCTGCCATCAGTTTTCCTACGCATCTTCCGTCTTCTATCCTCTATTTGGCTAGGTACAGTATGAGTACTTTCACCATTCGTGGTTTTATCATATTTCTGTTTCTCTTGAATAAGGACGTGAGACTCGAGAAGCTTGAGCATTTCAAAGTGACCCACTCGCGGTTTACCAAACAACTTCCCAAGCATCGGGTCACAAACGACTTGGGACTTCTGAAGAGGATCTCTAAGATCTTTTTTCTTAATATAGTCAAGCACAAGACCCTGTACATCGAACTGTGAAAGAACAGATGTATCACCATTTTTCATGAACGACACAAGCTCGAGGAGTTCTTTTGTTGCCCAGCACGTATCTCCAGGAGCCTTCTTTAGGATATTGTTTGGCCTTTTTCCATCCACCTTGCTGGGTAAGGTGGGAGAATCACTGGTCCTTCTTCTTTTCGTTCCATTCACTGCTACATCTAAAACCATGTTATTGGTCGGATCATTGCGTGACTCCACTTTAGGAGCAGTGTTCGAAACCTCCTTCCAAGGATTATTTGCTCTAGTAAGCTCATCGACAGTTAGAGACAGATCTTCCTTCAGGCAAAGCCAATATACCTTGAATAGATACTCCCAACTGAGCTTGTCATCAAAATCCACCTTAACCTAAGAAACAACGGAAACAAATTTAAGCTGCATACATTATGATAGAGTAAAGAGGATAATATAAAAGACAAACACTCAACTTTCTTAAGAGTATTAATGAAATACACCCGATTATCCCAACATACCCTACTGCCCTTGTAAGAGTTAATTAAATAGGAAGCCCATGACTAACAACTTTGGAAATCCCATCAATCGATTAGATCTCTCGTAAAATAAGAAATCAATCAACCCCAAATCTCTAAATCTCCATGAGTATTATTAGCTTGTGATTAATTGCTATCATATTACCTATTGTGTCGAAAGGTACGAGTGTCATGTGCAAGACAAACTACGAGGGATTTTAATCGGGTTAATATATATGGAAACCCTTAGTATCTTTAATAAAGAACAACCAAAGAAATGGCGCCCGAACAAGACTCAAATCAACAAACCATATTCCTCGTTTCTTCTTAAGGCAGCAGGTTGACAAATATTTAACTGGCGCCCGAGAAAATTATGCGGCTATAAAGTATTGAATGGAAACTATAGATTTGAGGAGGAATGTCTTACCGCTTCATTATCTCCTTGAGCAATATTCTCAATCAGCATTACAGGCTTAATACATGTGCCACAAAGACCCATGTTACCTCTCACAATCACATAGTCGGCATCTTTAATGCACCGCTTACAAACAGAAAAGGTGCATGTATAACACATGTAACTGGAAGCCTTCTGGCATGTACCACATATGTGCCAACCTGAAATGAATGAGAGAAACATCAGATTCCGAAGGATGTTCACGTCATTATGTAAGGTATTCGAAAAAACGACATGTCAGAACAATCAGTCTTTAGATTGCTTGCTGAAAGCAAAGACAACATAGTAACATCATAGACTATACGACATACCACAATTCCATTTCGCCGTTGTTCGAAAGAATGCCTCGTCTCTCTTAATACAAGCTGGATGGTATGCCTTGGGGCAATTCCTGAATGCACAAAACAAATCCAACACAAACTTGTAAATAACTCAAATCCCGTTGCTAAAACCTCCATAAATAGCTAATAGTACCCTCTTGCTTGCTTGTTTAGCAATTGAGTAGCTCTAACCTATGGCATTAACCAACACATAATCGATAAATGGAATCTCAATGATGAGATAAAGAACATAGTTATTGAGAATCGTTAATATACCATAAAATGTCCAATAACACTTAACTAAATTGAGTTCTTCTTAGTGGTAACCTACTAAAACATACGCCGAGGCTCTAATCTCACTATGGAGCATACTATCTAACAGAATTATCACTGTAAACTGACAATCACTTACCGGCGATCACAGAGAACGAGGTCTCCACCGTCGAAGCAAATGAAGCAAACATCCTCTTCCTTGTCGTCCTTTGGAGGCGGCGGCGGTGGCCGAGTATGAAACGGCGTATTAGCCTGAGACCTCGGAGGACGCCCCCGTTTTCGTTTCACAGGGGCGGCTTCATCAATAACTCTAACCTCTTGCCCAATGGACACAGGAACAGCAACCGTCCCAGAAATCGTCGAGGCAGATACAGAGAGAGTAGAAACTTGGTTAGCACCGATCTCATCACATTGAACAACTCTCATAAGATCGATCCCCCTGCCGGAACTCTCTTCTCGACCAGCCAAAGAAGCCAACTCCGGCACGCCCCGCTGGAGTTGCTTCTGCTGATTCTCCATGATTAGTCACGAATTCGAAAAAAATATGAGCAGTACTTGCAGATCAACTAGTGAAATAGAAACCCTAATCTGAGGTTCTTTGGGGATTTTGGCGATATTGATGATGATGATGATGGAGGAGTATGGGTGATGGTGTTTAGAAACGAAGACTAGTGGGGAGAAAAAAAAAAATGAAATGGACTTTTGTTTTTGCTTTCTTTTTTATCTTTTTAATTTTTCTTTTTTCTTTTCCACTTCTTTGTTCTTCTTTACTGTGTGTTATGACCATTTTTTATAGCTAAAATGTTGTCACTTCTTTCTGCTTTTAGAAAATTTCAAAAATACTAGATTCCAAAAAACTACAATTCATACATACCAACAATGCTAGATTTTTTTTCTTCTTACCAAAAAAATGCAAGATTTTTTTCTAAATTTCAATTAAATTTCTAAAATCCAATGTTAGATTTTCTAATTTAAGCCTTCAAATACCAAATAACATTGAGTTAAGAATTTACAGCTAATTAGGTAGACAACTATTTTATTTTATTTTGACACTGGTATACAGCTAATTTATTTTATTTTGACAGACCACAATTTATAGTGTCCAAGTTGTCAAAATATATGGGCCAATTTATGTATGTATTTGAAGAAAAAAAAACATGATATTATGCAAAATACAATGTTATCATATACATTAACGTAAAATTGTCAACATTTCACGTAAACCGTACCTACATAAAGTTACTTTGCAAAATAAATTGTAGTGCTAAATTTTGTCAAGTATATTGTGTATATTCTCGTCTGTTCATAAGTCAAACTTTGATGCGAGAACAATGTAATCTGTTAACATTCCACCTAAGTAAAATTACTTCGAACAAAAAAAAGTTAATTAGCAAATAAGTGAATAACCCTCTACAATTTGGATAGCTAGTATGAATTCAACCAAGGAATCAAGCATCCATGATAATAATATAAATTGTGTCTTAAAATGCTCATAGTACCAGTTCAAAGTACTTTTATGTATATTCATTTTTTCACACAAAATAGAATCCGAAGGGTGAAAAGCAAGTACCCCAAAACATGTGTTTATGGAAAACATAAAATGTAGCCCAAAAGAGTGTAAATCCCATAGGATATTTCATGGTTTGGTCATCTATGCTGAAATAACTTCATTCACCACACTCACATGTTATTGTAGCCAGGTAGGCTTTGTACCTTTGTTGGGCATTGTTCACGTGCATGTTAGACTTGCTTTTTGTTATAAAGTTCGGAACTTTGATATTGTCTTTTTGAATATATATCCTTTTTGTATTCTCTAATACGAAATGTTACATAGACGATATAGAGAATCATCCAAATACGAATTGTTACATAATCAATTATCGGCGTGAACTTTAGTATGTTAAAAAGAAAAGAAAGAAAAAAGACATATATTTGGTAAAAAACCGTATTTTAGCAGGGCAGAAAAAAAAAACTGCATTATGCATTATATATATGCACCATGGCCATATATATGGTCCATGCTTTCTTAGGGTTTTCAAAATTTGGTAAGTGATGTACCTACTAAAATATGCAGCCAAGTTATCTCTCATAAGTTGGGTTACTGCAGTCAAGTTATCTCCAGTAAGTTGGATTACTGACTTCTCGTTATGTTTTAGGCTTTGATTGAGAGAGACTTTAAACACTTTAAAATTAATTTAAAGTCTTAAGCCAAAATTTTACTAATAAATTTTTTATTGTTTTATTATTTTTAACAGCTTTTAAAGTCTAACTATCTACTTTTAAAGTTTGTAGGTACAAATTTTTAAAGCCACAAATTTGTTACTTTTTTTGCTGTAGAAATAAATAATAATAAAATGTAGTTATTTTTTCTCTTTCTTATTTTCGATAATGATTGAAACATTTTTTCAATCTATGTATAATTTGTCACAAACACATTTTGATTCGTTTAAAAACTATTTTTTATTTTTGTTATTTAAAGATCCATTTTTCATAATCATTTTTGCATCAACAACCATTATAACCCATAATCAATTATGTCATATCTTTATATTTTTATTTGTTGAGAATATTTATCTGTTCATTTTTATGAGTTTTTTTGTTTTTCAAAAATATATTTTAATAAAATTTATTATGTTGCCATTTAAATTTACTCTTAGCACAATTTATATTCATAGAATAAAAAATAACAGTCACTGTTAAGGTTTTAATAATTAAAGTTTTTACAGCAAAAATCAATACAGTCAAAATCTTTACAGTCAAAGCATTTACAGCCACAAATTACAGCCGTTACCAATCATCACGTTAGGCGTTTAACGTTGTTCTTATTTTTGAATAATTACTTATATATTCAAAGGTTCAAACAAAAAGTGAAAGAAGTATATATACACACTGTTTTAATAGAACAATAAAAGCTTGGTCCGAAGAAGATTGAAACGATGTGTCATGGTAGATCATTTATGTCATAAATAATTGACAAAAATTTATTTAGAACCATGACAAAAAGTGTTTTAGGTGTGTAGTGCTAATTGGTGAGAAAGTAGCCCAGAGAGACCAAAAACCCTAGTTTTAAAAGTCGTCGCCGCCTGAAGTCCGCTTGCCTCTCCGCCGCCCGAGGCTTCTCCGGCGGTGTGAGAGGGCTCTGTTCTTCTGCTTTTTTTCTTTCTCTTCTTTGTTTTTCCAGTTGCAGTAGTTGAGAACCTCGATCTCTTCCTCTCTGGTCGTGCTGTTGAGGGTTCAACCGCAGTGTTGTGATGATGCGGCGGCTAAAGCTACAGAGAGAGATCTCGGCCCGCTCTCCTCTCCAGGAGAATGGTGGTGGTTCAAGGTGCAGATCCGGTGAATGGTGGTGGCTCGCTCTCCTCTCCTCTCTGGTTCGATGCAGATCCGGACGGCCTTCTGCAGCTTCAAGGTGTCAGATTTGGGTCTTTGGGTCGCGTCCTCCTGCTACTTCCAACCTTATGCCGGAGTCTCTAGCTGACCGGACTTCAAAGGTTGAGTCGGGCTTTAGTTTTTACCGGTTGTTGGGGAGCTTACTGTAGGCGTCGGTGGCCGAGATTAGAGAAATTCCTCAAAGCTTGCGTTTCTCGAAAGCTTCTTCAACTCTCTGGTGTCAGTCCGGCCAAGGAACGAAACAACAAGGCTGATGCGGTTTGGTCAATCCGAGAATGCACCCTGACGTGAAGCTATGCTAATCTGCGTTCCAATTTCTTATGTTTAGGTATTAGCATTCTGGTCATTATGTGGATTAGGTCGGAGAAGCCTATGTTCATGCTGGTTTTGTTTCGTGTCTATTGGTCGGGTTAATCGGATGTATGGTCCGTTTTTTGGCTTAGGACCGGAACAATGGAAGCCGAAGGAACCAAGTTTTTTTTTTCTGATAATGCGCCTTTGGGTGTCGATGCTATTGGGCTAAGTTTTACTCGCAGATCATAAGGTTCTAATAGCTTGGATTTGCTTTGTTCTTCAGTGTAGGATTTGGTGTTCTCTGTGTTAGTAGTTGTTTTCGTGTCATAGGGTTTTCTTAGGTGGTTTAAGAAATGATTTCACACCGAGTTGTAGTACGTTATTTATCTCGTTGTGGTAAAAAAATGCAATGATTTTCGGTCTGGTAGCGTTAGATCAGCGCATACTAGATTGACTCATTGCATTTGGTCCAATTCTATGGAGAGAAATTTATGTTTGTTCCTTTGTTTGGATTTTTGGATAATGAATAGTTGTTGTTGAAAAAAAAAAAAAAAATTGGTGAGAAAGTAGTCTTTTTTTTTTTTGATCAAAGGTGAGAAAGTAGTCTATGCGTATATTTTGGGGTGATACATGGACGGGTCAACAACAGTCCAAACCCGACCCGGAAACCCGTGAAGCAAAAGTTTTTAAAAATAAAAAGAAATGTACGAGACGAACTAAAGTGGACCCGACTTAATACAGAACTTCAGAAATCCAAAAAAAAAAAACAAAAAAAAAAAAAAATTATTCTCATTCTCTTCAAAGAAACCGAATCCAACAAATGAAGGATTACTCAAAGATCGGCGATAAACTTGTGATGCAAAGACCTAGACGACGATGCGAAGGAACCGCCATGGGCGCCACCGTGTTCGATCTCCGTCCCGGCGTCGGCATCGGACCTTTCTCTATCGGTAATTGCGATTCTCTCCAAATTTGTAATCTCTGCTATTTTTCCTTTAGTTTCTAGGATTCGGAACAGACTTTATCATCTACGCTGTGTCTATTGGAGTTGGAAGATAACAAAATCGATTTTGCGATCGGCGATTGCGTGTTGTTTTGGGAATTGTTTGATAACATCGAGAGAAGTTCTTTGGTTTGAATATTCGATAAATTGCTGCGTTGTTTGATTACTGTTGGATCATCTGTAGTGTTAGTAAACGTTTTGTTAGTTTATTTTAGTACTTTAGCATACTGTTTCGTCTTCCGATCAGTTTGACCGACGATCATAAGTTGTCGTGTTGTTTCAGGAATGCCGATTTGTGAAGCTTTTGCTCAGATAGAGCAGCAGCCTAATATATATGATGTTGTTCATGTTAAATACTACGATGAGGTTTGTACTAATTAATACTAATTCATTGCTTACATTTTCGCCACTTCTTTCAACATATCTTAACTTATATCTGTGCTGGGGTTTCCTCATGCAGGATCCTTTGAAAATGGATGTTGTTATTAGCTTCCCAGATCATGGGTTTCATCTTCGATTTGATCCCTGGTCTCAGGTACAATTCTTTCCTTGATGATGCTGTGGTTCTTGCATGTGTATGATTAAACCAACTTCACCGCTTTATAAACTCTTGGATCGAACTATTCAAGAGTAGAGAATAATATCTTCATGCTTAACCTACAGTTGAGTAATATTGTTCGTGGACTAGTGTTAAATAGAACAAACTTAGCTTTGTCTTCTGCTGTCTGTTAAAGAGACACTCTAGTTTATTATTCTTCCAATTTGTTTGCAGAGGTTACGCCTTGTTGAGGTATTTGACGTTAAGCGGCTTCAGATGCGCTACGCCACTTCTATGATTGGGTTAGTCAAGGAATAGTAATTTATGTGTTTGGTGTAATTTACTGTTGTGACCACTCTTTGCATGCTTGTACATCAGGGGTCCATCAACACTGGCCACTTTTGTTGCTGTTTATGCACTCTTTGGACCAACCTTTCCTGGGATATATGATAAAGAAAGAGGGATATATTCTCTGTTCTACCCGGTTAGCAAGAAACAAAATATGATCACACTGTTTTTCCGTAAATGTTTGAATTATTCTGTCAGTGTTTAATATTTTTACTATGGCAGGGGCTATCCTTCGAGTTTCCAATTCCTAACCAATACACGGACTGCTGCCATGATGGAGAAGGTATGCTCACATAGTTACTTGCCCAGATAAATTCTGTTACGTTGATTACCTTGTTAGATACCTAACTTCCTACACTTAATTTTCTCCTATACATAGCGGCACTACCATTAGAGTTTCCAGATGGTACCACACCAGTAACATGCCGGGTCTCTATATATGACAACTCAAGTGACAAAAAAGTTGGTGTCGGAAAACTGATGGATAGAGCATCTGTCCCTCCTTTGCCATCTGGCAGCTTGTATATGGAAGAGGTTCTTGTCAAGGTTTGGCTTATATTCAGATAGTTACTTTTCCTTTGTGTGTGTTCAATAGCTCTTATTCTAACATAATTAGCAGTAGCCGTCTTCGCATGACTTAATTAAATATTTATGCAGCTTGGCAAGGAACTATACTTTACTGTTGGAGGCCAGCATATGCCTTTTGGTGCATCACCACAGGTAAAATTTGTACCTTATCTGATTGAGCTTCTTCTTTGGAACTAATTATTTCATGCTCTGAGCAGGATGTATGGACTGAACTAGGTCGACCATGTGGGATCCACCCAAAGCAGGTGACTCTCTAGATTGGTGCCTGCATTTTCTGTCAGTTCAATGCCCAATTGGACATTTAGATTTCTAATTCTGAGTTGTCCTTTGTTCTCCAGGTAGATCAAATGGTTATTCATTCCGCTTCAGATCCACGGCCAAAAACAACTATATGTGGGGATTACTTTTACAACTATTTCACTCGCGGTTTGGACATCCTGTTTGACGGAGAGGTAGGAAACGCATCAAAGTTATATGTTCCCTTCATATGTTTTCTTTATTCATGACTCTACCTTCTCTGCAGACTCACAAAGTTAAAAAGTTTGTTCTTCACACCAACTATCCCGGTCATGCTGATTTCAACTCATACATAAAGTGCAATTTTGTGATTTCTGGTACGCAATGCAAATGAAGCAGCTCATGTCAGTCAATTATGTTTTACTCAGATATATGATGTCTTACTTTTCCAACAAAACTACGCTCTCTTGTTGCTTTGCAGTTGGGGAGGATGCGGCAGAAGCAAACAGAGGTGGAAACAAGATCACTCCAAGCACTAATTGGGATCAGGTTAAGGTAAGTTAACTTCAGACCAAAGTGATATAAACATAACAGAAATCGAATGATAAAAGTTCTTATTGGTATAAAATCTCTTAACTAATCCCACCATTGCGGGATCCTATTGCATAATGGGAAGAACCTTGTGAGGAAGCATTGAGGAAATGATCAAATGTTTTATTACTGTCGGCATAATTGATGACTGAATTGAATCATCAATAAAAGTAAGAATCAGAACAAATTGAGTAAAACATTTCTCTCATGAAACCTGGCTTTTCACCTTTAGGAAATACTCGGGGAATGTGGCCCAGCAGCTATTCAGACGCAGGGGTCAACGAGCAACCCTTTTGGATCAACATATGTGTATGGCTATCAGAATGTTGCTTTTGAGGTGAAGAATTTATTAGTAACCTTATATCAGTAAATTGTGATCGTATATCTGCAAATTGTTAAGTGAAAATTTATGTTGGGTTAAAATATTTGCAGGTGATGAAGAATGGTCATATAGCCACTATAACTTTGTTCCAGTCATGATGTATACCAGTGAGGTATGTCGTTCTTGAGTTTGCCCATACATATTATTATTGCAAAGTTCATCCACTGTATGATATTGTAGACAAAATTGGCTCAAATTAATTTGTCTTGTGTTATATATGCTACTGAATGAACGGAGATCCTCACATGTGGAATATCAATCAATGTCTTTGTAGGGGGCTCAAGATCTTTCATCAGACTCTGTAAATCTAACGTCACAAGAATCTACGAAACTATGGATGATACCAAAAAAAACTACGAATGTCTGAAACAAAGTGTTGTACAGTAGTACATTTGGCTAGTTACTATCACGGTTATATAATAACAGTTACTCTGGTTTTATTAATTTACTAGGTAATAACCCGCACATAGTGTGGTATAAAATAATTATTAAATATTTTTACTATAATTTTTGTTTACAAAATCTATAATATTTATCATTGGAATCTAAAATTCGATTGTGTAGTATATATATATACGTATATTAAATATATATATATATATATATAAATTTTTTGTATAATAATTAAAATTTAATCCATGAGAATTATTATAATATTAATTTTATATTAAACAAAGAGTTTAAAATTCATTTTAAAGATTTTATGAATATGTAATTAAAGGATGTAATTAAGTTAAAAAGAGAATATAAGAATTTAATTTTGGATGTTAATTATATTTTAGAAAAGATGTAATAAATAATAATGTATCTATCACTAAATTATAGTAAAAGCGACAAATAAAGGAAATAGTGTTGTGATCTTTTTTGATATTAAACATTTTAAAAATGACAAGTGAAAAAAACAAAACCAAAATGGACTCCGTCGCCGGGACTCGAACCCGGGTCTCTCGGGTGAGAGCCGAGTATCCTAACCAGCTAGACTACGACGGAATGTTGACTGGTATTGACTTAAGATTAATATAACTTATGGTATTGCTAAGGTTTCTTCTTGTGCGATATCTCTTCTATCCGTTGCGTGAGTCGTGACAAAGGTTTTGTGAATGGTTCCGGGAAGGAGAGGGGAAGTGGAATTGTGGATTGTATACATCAGCGGTACGTCTCTTTTCCTCTGGTACTCTTTCTTTCTTTCTTTCTTTTGATTCTCTTCTCCTTCCGTTTCCTTTCGACTATAATTCCTAAGCTGCTGTTAATTTGAGAATTGGCTCTTGGTTCAATCCATGGGGATGCCAGAACTTGAATTCTCTAATAGTTCCGATTTCGCCTTCCTTATCATATTATTTTCGCGTTTTTAGTTGCGCTAATTGGATTTAGAGTGCATAGTAGTATTGGTTTAGGGTTTATGCCTGATTTTTGATTTTTGATTTTTGATTTTAGGGATTGAGGGTTGGTGGTGTGAGGGAAAGCTTCGGTATAGTTAGAAATGAATGCGTCCGGGTTAACTGTTACTCCCCCCAGATTTCACCTTCGATGGCGTTCAGATCGTTTTGGCACATCCCAAAGAAGCTCTCAAGCTTTCACTGTTCTAAGTAAACTTGATAATCGAAATTCAGCTTGGCGTAATCTTAAAAGGTAGTTTTTCTTCTTCTTTTTTTGGGCAGTTGTTCGAATAAGCATATGCTAGTTCTTTCTTCATGGTTATCTGATATGCTCTTTTGCACAGTTCTTGTTTGGCTCTTCCTACACAACGAAACAATGCTATGATCGTCCGTGCTATGAGTGCTTCCTTTGGTGATATGGCAGATGATTCAACTGGTAATACATTATTCTGAGCTGTGCATAATGCTAGGTTAAGCTTTCTCTAGTTATGGGGTACATACTTATTACACAATAAACTTGGGTTAAGCTTGTAAACGGTGCTTTGTTGTGCTCCTTAGTGGTGATAGTTGGGTGCTTTTGTGTAACTTAGTAGTGCTAGTTAGGTTCTTTTGAATTGATCTAGCTGTCTGTAGACGAAGCAGCTAGCTAGTAATGAAATGCGTAATTCGTAGTTAAAAACTTGAACTTGACAGCAATTATTCAAGCCAGTATGATTAATGTTCCCAGCTAATTTCATAGGTTCACCTGTCTTCCCTCGGATCAATGTGAAAGACCCATATAAACGGCTTGGGATAAGCAGGATGGCCTCAGAGGATGAGATTCAAGGCGCAAGGAACTTTCTCATTCAGCAATATGCAGGGCACAAACCCAGTGTTGATGCAATCGAATCAGCTCACGACAAGATTATCATGCAGAAGTTTCATGAGCGTAAAAACCCGAAGATTGACATATCGAAAAAGGTCCGCCAAGTGAGGCAGTCCAAAGTTGTCAACTTTGTTTTCGAAAGATTCCAAACTCCTGCCACTGCAGTCCTTGTCAAAACAGCAGTCACGTTTGCAGTTCTTGGCGTTCTAACCGTTTTGTTCCCTACTGAAGAAGGACCGACCTTTCAGGTTGCGTTATCACTAATAGCTACCTTTTACTTCATCCACGAAAGGCTGAAGAAGAAGCTCTGGACTTTCCTTTACGGGTAAATAAGCTGATCTAAATCATAAAAACCTTTGCTACCTTGTTGATTTAAATTCGCGCCTGATCAGATTGATGTTGTGAAACAGGACTGGAGCTTTCATCTTCTCGTGGCTGGTTGGGACATTCTTGATGGTATCTGTGATCCCACCGTTCATCAAAGGACCAAGAGGTTTCGAGGTCATGTCTTCGCTCCTAAGCTACGTTTTGCTTTGGGTGGCTTCGAGTTACCTCCGGTAGCCTCGTTCTAGCTCTGTTCTTTTCCCCTTTTTTGGGTCGCAAAAATCTCAAATTGTTATCCCGGATTAAATTAAAACAGACACAAAAAGAGAAAAATGCATCATCTTCTTGTGACATAGAGAGTGATATGACAATTTTTTGGTCTTGGAGTTGTTATTTTGCCAAGTTTGTGACTTGCGCTTGCCGACTAATTTATTCATTTCAAATTTGAGATCGTCCGGCAATGACATTGAGATGAGATGAGAAAATAATGTTTTACTTTATGAAAAGTGACTTAACATAAAAAAAGAACTTTACTTATCGAATCGACAGAGACCAAAAAAGTTACTACTGTATTAATCATGACGTTACTTTTTCGTTGATTCCGGAAATTAGTATGAGTTGTGTAGTAGTACTATTAATAGACTCGCTCTTTGTTAAATGCAAAATAGGAAACATCGCCTCAAACATGTGCTGGTCTCACAATAACTATGGCTGCATGGGTTTGGTTTGGTCCATGGCCTCATTATGTGCATGACCCTCTTATTAAGTATTTCTGTCTCTAATTTATGTATATCTCCCCAAAAAGAATTAAAAACACATTTTAGATGAAAACATTTGTCAGCGTCACGATTAAATACTTGTTTTATTATCTACATATATAATGTTTTTGTGCAGTGTACCTTCCAATATATTGAACCGTTCAATTTGAACGTTTTAAAAGTTTGGCCATCACAAAGGTTAGTCGCTTCAAATATAAATACTATACGATAGTATTATCTACTTTGACTAGATTGGATTATTGGTTTAACGACGATATTTTTTTCATCAAACCACTTTTTATATGTACTTTAGATGTTAGTAAGAAAAAAAGCAAACGCACATGCCTTCATGTGCTCTGCTTTTATATTTATTTTTTATTGTGAACTCAAAATTCGTTTTCAATAGCTTAAAAAACTCGAACAAAGTAAATAAATATATTATTATACAAACAGTTGCTTGGAAAATCATATAATATCTTTTGTGGTTATGATGTGATGTGTTAAAAGATCAAAAATAATATGTCTTCATCAATGTAGGTGATGTTAATGATGTGATTAATCAACTTTAGACTGATGATGCTGGGTCTTAAATATTATTACTATTTTCTTTTATTTTAGTTGATGTTTGAGTTTATTTCCTTAGATAAATTGTCTAATTAACCAGCAAACAACATTATAGCCTGCTGCTCTCTAAATTTATGCTTTCTTTAGCTAATTCCATAATTTTCACCAATGACGAAATGAACAAAACCCAAAAAAAAAAAAAAAGGAAGCCATTAACAGCTCTGCACAATTCCGAATTTTGTTTTTAAAACACCTGAATTTTTTTTTTTTTTTTTTGTTATCGCTGTAGGCTAAGCGAAACAGGTCGCCTCGCCTGAGATAATCTCTGCTTTCTCCGAATCGCATCGTTTTCTTAATGCTGCTGTTTCCTCCGTCGGAAACACCGTCTCCTTCACCTTCACCTTCGCTTCCGCCATTGTTCTTCATCTCCTCGCGTTTTGCTTCTAATTTCCCCTACATCCATTCGTCGATTCGTAGGTGAAACAATCCTCGTTGTTTATTTTTCTTTTAATTTCTCGTCGATTCGTAGTTTTGGTTATGATTTTTCGCGAGATTTGTTGATTTTGAAGTTCTACTGTGACTCGTGTGAGCCGGGAAACTTCGGTTCCGACGACGCAATGTCACACTTATTGAAAAGAATTAAGAAAAATCTGATGATTAGTGTTGTTGCCTCGTATTGTTTCTTTATTATTATAATTACTTTCTTGGATCTTACGGCTAAATTTGTGTTTCTCCTTTCTTGTTTTCATGTAGGCAGGTGTAAGTTAGTCAAAAGCTTTGTTTTCATCTCACTGCACATGGAGTTTACTAAAGAGTCTTGGCACCACATTGAACATATTCTGCAGAAACGGCTGTGATTATTATAATATCTAAATCTCTCTGGAGGTAACTTATTTCTTTAGTTTGGTCTTTGTGTGATTGTCTGGAATAAAAAAAATATAAGCGTAGTAGCTGCGTAGGCTTGAAACTTTTCTTTGACAGACTGTTTAGGAGGGGACCATTGTAGAAAACACCAAATCTTCTGCACAATCTTATTATGAAAGTTCGTTTGTTTATGTCTCAGACAATGATGAAAACGAACCACGTTGTTGTTGTTGATTTTGGTGTCATTCTTTGCTGACATGTTTTATAATATAAAACACGTAGATAGAGTCAGAGACATGAAAATATACAAGTCCACTAAACTAGACTCATGATATTCAGTGATTGAGTTTGTTCTCTTAATTCCTGTTCGCTCTATATATATGTATGACATTTCTGTTGTTCTTGTCCTGGTTTCTTTCGGGGTAGGATGCGGGAAGGGAGGTGACAGGTGAAGATGGGTTTAGGAGAAGATCAGATGCAAGGACCAAGTGGTAGGGAAGAGAAGATTTTTGTTTCTGTTCGTCTGAGGCCATTAAGTGTGAAAGAAAGGGCAAGGAATGATGTGGCAGACTGGGAATGCATCAATGATGAAACGGTCTTATACAGGAGCCATCTTTCTATATCCGAGCGTTCTATGTACCCCACTGCGTATACCTTTGGTAAGGCTTGCTCACTTTTTCAGCTTCTTGATTAAAGTTAATCCTCGGATTCTATCTTACTGAGCTTTCATATGCCTCTAGACAGAGTGTTTGGCCCTGAGTGTTGTACCAGGGAGGTGTATGATCAAGGGGCGAAGGAAGTGGCTCTCTCTGTTGTTAATGGGGTTCATGGTAAGGAATGTCTCGTACTGCTTTTTATAGTCTATATCCACTCTGACTCATGTTTAATACAAATGGTTACAGCTAGTGTTTTTGCATATGGGCAAACAAGCAGTGGAAAGACATACACTATGAGTGGAATCACTGATTACGCCTTGGCCGATATATATGATTACATTGAGAAGGTAAAGTTAATAATATCATAGTCTTTATAGCTATCTTACCTCACTATTTCCAGTTCATTCAGTAACTGTCACCCTTTTCAATTTTCATGTGTTTTCTGCAGCACAAGGAAAGAGCATTTATTCTGAAGTTCTCAGCCATGGAGATCTATAATGAGTCTGTGAGAGACCTCTTGAGTACAGATATTAGTCCACTCAGACTTCTAGATGATCCTGAGGTAAATGTTGGCGTTGGCATCTTATGGAATTGGTTATGCATAATCTTACTTTACTGGTCATTTACTTTGGGACAGAAAGGGACCGTTGTTGAGAAGCTCACGGAGGAAACTCTCCGGGACTTGAATCATTATAAGGAGCTTTTATCAATCTGTATTGGTATTGATATTCCAGATGTGTATTTAAATTAATATCTTTGATGCTTTGGTCGCAAGTTTGACTAAATATCATCTAATCATTGCAGCTCAACGACATATTGGAGAGACAGCTTTAAATGAAGTTAGTTCCCGCTCTCATCAGATTCTGAGATTGGTAAGGCATTTTGCTGTTTTAGATTAACGATGCAACACTGCAGTCTTCAGGCTGCCTTTGGGAACTTACTTTTGACGGATATCTTTTACAGACAGTTGAAAGCACAGCACGTGAATATTTGGCTAAGGATAAATTTAGTACACTCACAGCAACAGTGGTATGTACTTTGAATCTTCCATCTTTTCTTATCCTAAAACAAAAGATTCATTGATAAACTAATTGTCCTGCAGAATTTCATTGATCTTGCTGGAAGTGAACGTGCATCTCAATCATTATCTGCTGGCACAAGGTTGAAAGAAGGTGGTCATATAAACCGAAGTTTACTAACACTAGGAACTGTCATTCGAAAGCTAAGGTTAGCCTGTGTAGCACTTTTAGCTTTAATGAAAATTCCCTGACTTGTCCACCTTCGTCTGCTCTTTATTCTTTCCCTGTATTTAAAAATGGTTGAGCAGCTTTTCATTGTCTTTGAGAGTTGAGTTCCCAAGCTGAAATATAGGGCTTTGACCCAGTAGCGCCACTTACCAAGTTATTACTTATTAGCAGATTGCTATTATTAACATCTAATGTATGCATTGTCCATTAAGTGGGTTCTTTTTACGTTACTAAATTATGTGGCTAGCTTACTGCAGTAAAGGAAGAAATGGGCACATTCCATTCAGAGATTCAAAGCTGACACGCATACTTCAGACCTCCTTGGGAGGAAACGCCAGAACTTCCATAATCTGCACACTGAGTCCTGCAAGAATACACGTTGAGCAATCAAGAAACACATTGTTGTTCGCAAGCTGTGCCAAGGAGGTGACAACAAATGCACAAGTCAACGTTGTCATGTCTGATAAAGCTCTGGTTAAACATTTACAGAGAGAGTTGGCTAAATTGGAGAGTGAGTTGAGCAGCCCTCGTCAAGCTCTTGTTGTGTCTGACACAACTGCATTGCTGAAGGAGAAAGACCTCCAAATCGAAAAGGTAATGCGATTTACTTCAATCAACCTGCCAACATATCTATAAACCAGCTGCTGTATGAGAGTTCACTTCCCCAATTATCTTTTTGTGACAACCAACTTTTCTCATTCATACTGGTGATCTAAGAAGATATTCACTATAGAGACTTTATGGTCTTTTCATTACTTACAGCTACATACAGAGGTATTCCGACTAGCACAAGAATTAGAGCGGGCGTATTCTCGGATTGAGGATCTTCAACAGATTATTGGAGAAGCACCACAAAAAGAAATATTATCAACAGACTCAGAACAGACAAATGTACGTTAATTGTATTTTTTTAGTTTTACCAAAAGCATGATAAACCTATCAAAAGCCCCATTTATAATCTTGTTTTTGTATTCCTCCAGGTGGTTCTGGGACGTCAGTACCCCAAGCTGCGGGTGCGTAGTTCATGGGAGTCTCTAAATATAACACCAGAAAGCCCTCTATCAGCGCGAGCATCCATTATGATGTCCCCACAATCAACCGAGCATGGTTCTGACGAGAATGTTTTCCAGCTTTCAGACTTTAGGTTAAATTCTGGTGCAAGTAGTCCAGCCCAACACCTTCCATTTGTAACTCCTGGGAAATTCACTAAAGTTCGACTTAATATTCGTGGGGCAGAAAGTAAAAACCAACCGCACAGTCTCAAGAGGGAATCTGCAGATCAGTCTCATGGAGACGAACCAAGTGAGGTAGATTCTGAAGATACGTGCACGGAACTTCGATGCGTAGAAACAGAGAGTCCCTGTATCGTCATGTATCCAGAGCCCAACATGGTTCTAGATCGCTGCAAGGCTGTGAGTGCACTTCCAATATGTGTACCAGATTCAAAGAACTTAAGACCACCAACAGAAACGGAACAAGAAGAAGATGATGACAGAGTAAAGGAAATCAGTAATGTCTCTATCCAATCATCGGAAAAAAGTGAACCCATCAAAGTCTCGTCACTTACTGACGAATCATTTCTTCATCAGTCTTCTAACCTCAGAAGAGACCTTACAGATCAAGATTTTGTCACTCCGTCTCCTGAAAAGCCTCTAGCTGGGAATCTTGAGAGAGATTCACGAAAGGCAGGAGGCTTGGGGCTTACCAGAAGCCGAAGCTGCGGAGAAAGCTTTGTATCGAGCTCGTTCTTTTCAGTTTCTGAGATAGATGCTAACAGACCACCAGGCTGGTATCAGAATGAAAGAGCTGAGAGCAACCTGAAATCGTACAACAACAAGAGGCCGCCATTGCCCAAGCATATTAGCCGGATGAGCATGCCAGCAACTTGGTTCGAGAAAGAGTTCAACCCCACCCAAAGAATGCCAGCTTCTTTAGATGGTGTTAATAAGAGAAAGCCATCACCGAATGGATCACAGGTTTCTTCCTCTAAATCTCATATGTATGCACGCCAGACAAGTGGTAGAACTTTACTCAGCCAAGGTGAAGAGACTATTCCTCAGAGGGACAAGCGAATCATTCATCTATCGGTTAGTTTTACTAACTTGGTCAAGCGGAGCTTGCTTTCGTTTACCTGTACTTGATACAACCTTTAAATATTGTCTTTATTTTGAGGACCACCTCTATCATGTGGCAGATGGAGGAGATAGAGCAAAAGTTCTTGGCTCTAAGATCGTCAAAGAGTTTCAAGGACGCTGCGGTTGACCCCATACAAGACTATTTAACCATGCCATTGGACTGGCCGTTGGAGTTCAAGAGACTCGAGATGGAGATAATAGAGCTATGGCATGCTTGCAACGTTTCCTTGTCACACAGAAGTTACTTCTTCCTTCTATTCAGAGGAGATCAGAAAGATTGCTTGTACATGGAGGTTGAACTCCGCAGGCTCAAGTACATCAGAGAAACCTTTACCCACAATAGCAAAGCTATTGAAAATGGACGCACCCTTACATCAATGTCCAGGTATATACAGTATATTCACCCAAAAGCACATTACCTTTATTTGACTGTTTAGATCAAGAATGTATTCGTTTTTTTAACTGTTTGGGCCGTGAAACAAAATAGCCTGAGGGCGTTGAACAGGGAGAGGTACAAGCTGAGTCAGCTGATGCAGAAGAAACTGACGAAAGAAGAGAGAGAGAACGTGTTCTTGAGATGGGGCATTGGGCTGAACACAAAGCACAGGCGACTTCAACTGGCGCATCGTCTCTGGTCAGAAAGCAAAGACATGGATCATGTCCGAGAGAGCGCCTCCGTTGTGGGAAAGCTCATGGGGTTCGTGGACATGGATTTGGCGTCCAAGGAAATGTTTGGCCTTAACTTCTCACTTAGACCCCGTCCTAAGAAATCTAGCCTTTGGAAACGCAGTGTTTTGTCGCTCTCTAATTTGTAATTAAATATCAAAAATCCAAGTGTATCATTCTTGAGCACTAAATTGAAAGTGGTGTGGATTCTGTAAGAAGTACATTCACAAATGTAAATTTGATTTGGGTCTGAGGCTGAGATTGAGCAATACCAAGACTAAAATAGCAATTTTGAATTTGATGGGATTTAGGAATTGTGTAGATTGATTGATATGATGGAAAATTCTCAATAAGAGTACATTCACAAATTAAATTATTTGGGTGTTGAATCTGATGAATGAATAAGATTGAGCTTAAAATCCATGATTGAATAACTAGATAGCAAATCACTTAAGTTGAATACACCCCCCTAAAATAGCAATTTGTGCCCTTAACTGTTTAGAGTCAGGTGATATTATAGTCGTAACGCAGACATCTCAATGAGGAAAGCTCTTGTTTGTCTTCCGGTTGCAAAGTCCATGCAATTACTTGTGTGTCACATCTTCATTGAACTAAGAATGCTTCACATTCAAATGGCTCGCCTTGAACCCTGCTCTTTGACTCGTATACATTAAGAGCCAAATCCAAGGGTAGAGTAAAAGAGTCGTCTCTCTGTTTAAAGTTATCTGTTTAGAGAGAGAGATTCATGAATAGAATAAGAGAGGTAACAAAAACTGTTTTATAAAGATTCTTTTCGCCCTTTCATACAAAATTCACTGCGCTATATCCTCAACTCATTCGAGGGGAAAGCAAATTGGATAACTTAAAAAGCAACAAAGAAACTAAAACATCGAAAAAGAAAAAAAACAACAAATCATCATCAAAGCAAAAAAAGAAAAAAAAACGAAATGTAACTGATTAATGTAAACCCCTCCTCTTTGTATATTGTTGATCAAATCAAGGTTGCTGCTGAGCATCCATGTAACCAGCATCAGCAAGCACTTTCTCCCTCTTAGCAAGCTCAAGATCTTCATCAACCATCATCTTCACAAGCTTCTCAAACCCTACTTGTGGTGTCCACCCCAACACTTCCTTTGCCTTGCTAGCATCTCCTTTGAGGTTATCCACTTCAGCTGGCCTAAAGTACCTCTGGTCAATCTCAACATGATCTCTCCAGTTGAGTCCCAAGTACCCAAATGACACCTCAAGAAACTCTTCCACTGTGTGTGCTTCCTCTGTTGCAACAACGTAATCGTCTGGCTTCTCTTGCTGCAGCATCAACCACATTGCCTCCACATAGTCTCCTGCAAATCCCCAGTCCCTTGCCGCCTGCAAATTCCCAAGGAAGAGCTTCCTCTGCAGACCAACCTTGATCCTTCCCAAGGCTCTTGTGATCTTCCTGGTCACGAAGTTCTCACCACGGCGCGGTGACTCGTGATTGAACAAGATTCCGTTACAGGCGAAGAGACCGTACGCTTCTCTGTAATTCACAGTGTACCAATGAGCGGCGCATTTGGAAACTGCGTAAGGAGATCTGGGATGAAACGGCGTCGTCTCCGATTGTGGAGGTGGAGTTGACCCGAACATCTCCGAAGATCCGGCTTGGTAGTACTTGATGGTCCGGCCACTGTCGATGGTGTAAGATCTGACCGCTTCAAGGAGACGGAGAGCACCGGTGGCGACTACATCGGCTGTGTAATCAGGGATCTCGAAGGAGACAGCAACGTGAGATTGAGCAGCTAGGTTGTAGACCTCGTCAGGCTTGATCACATCGAGCCAACGGCGAAGCGACGAAGCGTCGGTGAGATCAGCGTAGTGGAGCTTCATCAGAGCTTTGTCGACATTGTGTGGATCGATGTAGATGTGGTTGATCCGCTGGGTGTTGAAATTGGACGATCGACGGATCAGCCCGTGGACTTCGTATCCTTTTTTGAGAAGGAACTCCGTCAGATACGATCCGTCTTGGCCGGTGATTCCGGTGATCAGAGCTACCTTCCTCGACTGAGACGGCGGCATTTCAACGGCGGTGACGGCTTCGGAACTTGATCCGTTGTTTTCTGACGCCATTGTTTGGGTTTTTCAGATCTGGATTCAGAGAGCTCTGTGTTGAATCGAGCTGTTGAGTTTAATTGGATTTAAATAGGAGTCAGAGAGGTTGAAGACGAAGGGGTAATTCGGTCAATTTGCGATAAGGTTATTTTGGTAAATCTATTGAGTCTTTAAATTCATTATTGACTGATTGAAGATATTTTTTCCTGTTTATGTCTAACACGTTAATGGTTTACTAATTTTGTGGTCAATGCCATCAATATATTTTGTTTTTTTTTTTACTTGTAGAATTTTCTTGCAAACTATTCAATATTCTATATATTTTTCAATAAATTCATATTCATTTGCAAAATTTTCAAAACAGCTAGTCAAAATTATTGAACTTTTTTTTTTGTCACATCATAATTGCCAAAAAAAATATTAATGGTTTACTTATTTTGTGGTCAAAGCCATCAATATATTTTAGTTTTTACTAGTATTAGAATTTTCATGTAAACTATTCAATATTTTATATATTTTCAATATGTTCAAATCTTTTGAAAATTTTCTAAAATCTTGTTAATCAAAATTACTTTAAATTTTGTATCACATATAATATAATGATTACAAAAGAAAAAACTGTAAAAATAGTCAAATCAAAATATTTATTATTATTTAATATCAAAATAATAAAGAAAGTTCCAAAATTGATACGTTAAGAAAAATGAAAAACGTCATACTTTTGTATTGAGGATTAAAGAAGTCAGATCATTTTTATTAATTAATTAATTAAATATTAAATATTACTTCTTTTTTAATAAAATTTTTAAAGTATTTAGATATTTATACCAAGGGGTAAAAAGCCGTCGATGTTATTCTTTAGATTCAAGAATGAAGTAAACTGTGAAACGGGACACAAACCTACGGCTGAGAAGTTCTAAGGAAGGAGGTCACCGTTAACCAACTCGTACCATTTCATTGGATTTTCAGTGGTTTCAATGAGCTTGTCAGTGGTCTGCATTTCCCCTTACCAATCTAAAGCTTTCTTTGGAATCAAAGATTTAATTACATACATTTATGTTTTTAAATTGAGTTTTAGAGGATTTTAATCACAATTCATAACAAATTTCCAAAATTATTAAAATCAATTTAAAACTTATTAAAATCAAAACATTCAAAATATGTAATAATCTTTCTAGGTTTATATGATTTAGGTTTGAGCTTTTTAATCATACATTTTATTGAATTCTTGATCATTTTCCTATGCATAATGTACATAGCATGTACATCGTCTATTTTGGAATCTTCATGTCGTATAAGTCAATATTTTATATATTTTCAATAACTTTCAAATCTTTTGCAAAATTTTCAAAATCTTATTAACCAAACTTACTTTAAATTTCAGTATCACATATAATATAATAATTACAAAGAAAAAAACTGTAAAAATAGTCAAATCAAATATTTATATATTATGTTTAATAAAGAAAGTTCAAACTTTAAGAAGAAAATGAAAAACGTCATATTTTTGTATTGAGGAATAAAGAAGTCGGACTGTTTTTATTAATTAATTTAATGCTAAAATATATAACTCCTGTTTTAAGTATTTATACTGATTTGAAAAGATTATTAAAAACATTAAATATTGAATACATTTTTAGGCTTAGCAGTGTTGGTGTTGTGTGTTTATTGATAGATAATATGTTGGATTGTGGAGGCAAATAGACTTAACGTTGCAATAGATCATGGATTAATCGACTCTCCACAAAAAGTTGTTCCACATATTAGAAGCTTTCTAATATATATTATTTTTTTGGTAAGGAGCTTTCTAATATATATTGGCTTATATTTGTTTATCATAGTTAATATACAAACCTACCGTGTGACAATTGATTATTGTGGTTATAAAAACAAGAGAATATAATTACTTCTCGTATATAAGCCGAGATATATATATATATATTAGAAGCTTCTCGTAAGTATTTGGTACCATTTCTATCAAGCGTGGTTCCTACTGATATGTTTGGTTCATTGCATGTAAAACAAAAATAATTTATGAACTTAGTAGAGTCTCTAATCCTTCAAAATCAAAAACAAACTCAGTGACGGGAATAGTAACATACTAGTCCTACTAGGATACTAGTACTAAAATTCAATCATCAAATTCTTCAATCATTACTCTCTCCTCCAAATCCTTCATCTTCTTCCTCTACATGTTTTTTACCTTTCTTCCGCTTCTGATTACGAAGCTCACATTCTTCCCTCTTCCTCTTCTTTTCTTCCCACACCTTATACCGGGTACCTAATCGATCAGCACAAAATTTGTTAGTTGGTTATTTTTAATTTAATGTTCATGTAATGTAAAAGAGATCCTTAGATATACTAACCTTGTTTACCCGTGGCATCAAAATACTTTTTGTCCAAATCAATCAGCTTTTTCTTATGTATTTCTTCCTTTGCCATCTTCTCTTGTTCCCTCGCCTTATACAGGGGACCTCGTTTACCCGTTGCCTGAAAATACTTGTCATCCTCCTCAATGAGATAGTTCTGATACGGCTTACCTAAATCATCATCACAATTGTTTATCATAACAATTTCTCACAACTGCATGTTGGTAAGTAAAATTTTTACGAGGATGTTGATAAACTCACCTTGTTCACCGTTGGCAAGAAGTTCCCAGTCTATGGTCTTCTCAACCGCTCCAGTCAATTCTTTCTCGGCGTTCTTGTCGTGAGCGAGGATTACGGTATACTTCGATGCAGTCAAATCTCGAAGGCAAGAGGCAAAGCGGACATCATTGGATATGAGAAGAACAGGGATTTCGGGGTTCTCGAGAAAAAACTTATACATCAACTGCTTGATAAGCTGATCCGGCCTTTTCTCTGAGTTGTGAAGAACACAGTAAATTATCAATTTTGAAAAGCTAAGATAATGAAAATATGAGTTACTTACTTTTTCCTTCTAAAAGAGGATCAGCGGAAATGACTGTGATGCGTCCTTTTACCAGATCTCTCCGCTGATTGATCTTCTTTTCAAAAAAATCAGGCTTGTGATAAGCCGTCATGTCCAACACACCGGCAAAACCGACAAGCTTAGGCAGTAAGCTGTCTATATGATTTCTAAGTTTGCGGCAAGAGGTAGATGGTGGAACAGGACATGAACCTATGTCATAGAAGGTCATCATGTGAGAGTTTTCATTCAAAGGAAGAGGATGATCTCGGTGAGGAGGAGATGGAGGTTGCTGTGGGGCGGTGAAGTTGTTGGCGGAGTCCCCTTGAACCAGTTTGAGGGCAGGAAAACTACAATTATCCATTGAACCCACTTCAAGAGGAAGAGAGAAGAACAGACAGAAAGATTTTTGGAGAGATCGATGGTGGGCACTTCTAGGGTTTTTCGATTATTATATATACTAGTGTTGTTATGGCAATATAATTTTTATTTTTACTAAAGTTCCTTAAATAATTGAGGAACTTTTGTTTACGTGGAACGACGTCGGTTCAGCCTTTCACAACGTCAAGCAAGGGGAAAAAAAATCACACGTCTCTCTCTTCCTCCTTTCTCTCTTTCTTAAACTTTTGTATATGTTGAATGCAGTCTCTAGGTTCGATTTTTGACATGTGTCCTTGTTTGTAATCAGATTTGAAAGTAAAGCTTCTATTTGTTATGACTGGTTTCTTCATTCTTGTGTGTGTTTCAGGACTTCCTGGTGTTCTCTTCATTTTACCAAACTCGTATGTTGATCAAGGAAACAAAGATGACGGAGTGAGTTAAATGTTTACTCTGTTGTTACTTCGTTAGTGTTTGCTTTAGTACAAGCCATGTTTCGAATTCCAAGTTCTCTGTTTTGTTTTGTCTTGTGTCACTAAGCTTAGAACTAGAAGATTTTTCAAATTTCTACTCTTTAGTTTAAGCATAAAAATCTGATTTTGTTGATGTTTAACACTGTGGAAGAAGCCAAAACAATTTGATTCTAGGTTCCAGCCTTAAGCTTCAGTTTGTTTGTTTGATTGGAAGTAGCATAAATTTAGAGGCTATTCTTTTGTGTGGAATAGGTTTTGGTTTGTGTTAATGCAACGATGCATAACAGACCTCTGTAGTTGATAAAAGTGTTACTTCTGTAGTGATTAAGGTATAACAATTATTGGGTTTGTGTTGAATTTTGTTGCATTACTTAAGAACATGACTAAACGTTCATGAGTTCTGCAATCTTGTTTGTGCTCTTGTGTATGAGCACCTATCATTTTTAAATTGTGGCTTCTCACGATTATTTTGTTTCATATCTCATAGGAGGCCTTTAAATAACTATTGCCATAATATCCTGTTAGATGATGTGTACATCCCTCAGGACAAAGATTGTCCGTGGGGATTAGTTCCCAGTCCAATCAATTTTGGTAATGTGTTTTGTTTGACTGAATATGTCTCTCTATTTGACTGAATTCTTGGGCTGCAGCTGAATGTGTTTCATGTTTGCTTTTCAGGTTTGGAAATGGAGTTCTTGGACTCTCTGTTCTCTGTCAAACATAGCATCTTCTCACATTTTTGTATCTAAATTTCTGTTTTGGTTGTACATTTTTTGTTTTTTGTTGAATGATTCAGAACCATATGAATCACTGTACATTTTCTTCTTGTTTTAACACATTGTTTTACAAAATTTGAATTTTCTTTTTAAAAGATTATCATTACAGGTTCTACCATTGGAGGGAGAAAAAGTTAATAACTTCTAGTGAAGTTCTTAACTTTGAACAAAGCAAATTTTAATCATAAAAAATGGTTAAAACCCCATGAGAGGGTTTCACCAATAAAGATGGTCTCATTGCTATCTTCTGTGAAACGACGTGGAATGTTACGTTCGTCTGATGAATCTTGTAGAAAACATGGAATAAGGAAATTGATAAACATGGAACAAGATATATATAAACATGTTGAAATTTATGAGAGCACTAGATCCGAAAATGTTTTTTTTTTCAATACTTGTGACTTTTGAGATATATCCGGATCGGGATACTGCGCAGCAGAACCAACCTGGTCTAACTCTCTACAAGAAGGACAATTTTTTTTCTCCTTACACACGCAAACACAACAAACAGTAGGTCATAGCATTTTTTTTTTGCTCTGTTTATAGTCTCTCTCTTTCTCTCTATATTCTTCTACATAAATCTTTGTTTCAAAAGAGTATCGAATCTCTCACAAACACAGACACACACACTCACACATCAGACACGACACGAATGAGAGTAGTCGCTTATTCGGCAGAGCCTCTTCCCCCTTTTGCTTGCCTTAAGAGTTAAGACCACACATACTCTCATCCCTTCTTAGTAAACATACATTTGGATCCGACTCAACCCTACGCAACGTGGCATTGCAAGGTTGATTGTTTCGGCTTATGCAGAAGCAGCTTGTTCGCAGAGGTCTAGCAGATCCAATGTCTGCAACAAAAATAACAGTCAACACATAATCAAGTCTCAATAAACCTCTATATATACAGGATCATTACTTATATCAGTTGATGATGATCATAATGCTTCTACAAGAACTTAAAATAATTTAGTTCCAGTCCCAGTTCGAGGTTCCAATTCCACATGATGAAACACAATATAGACTTTTTGTTTTGAAAAAGGTTAAATATCACCGTTCAAAGAGGACATGACTTTTTGCTTTCTTTTTTTATTTATAATATGATGTAACCAATCATTATTTATATATGCACTTATTTTTCTTGTTATTGACATTCATCATAACGTATATGGACACGCACCTCAGGAACAGAGAGCTCAAGGCGGAATTTTGGACCATAATAGTGGTGAAGAACTGGCCTGAAGGAGTCCTCTTCCAAGGCTTTGCATATTTTCCTCACTCTGATCCTCACCTTGTTTACGATTTAAGAGAAAGAAGTTTAACTGGTACAAGATATTCAAATAAAGACTAAAACAATGGAAATCTTTGTGATTTAAGTTTCACCTGAGCCGGGAACCTTGACTCTCCTTTGCAGTTTTTGTCTTCCCAAGCAGTAGCATCAATATTTCCAAAAATTGTTGCCTGAACAAGGAATCATGTCATGGAATAATTTAGTAAATGGTAGAATCAAAAACCATTACTACGACAGAAGAAGAAGCACAAGAACAAACCTCAAAGATGCCATGAAGCTGGTGAGTGGTGTAGTTGTAAAGAAACAAAGGCAATCCAGGTGTTATTGCTCGAACAGAGTCTCTGTATCTTGGAGGTAAACCTGATCAAACAACATTTATATGAAATGCAGAGTTAAAACCAAGCAAAAATTATATTTACTTGCAGTCTGAATTTCAGTAAAACACTGAGAAACCGTATTGGAGGAACTTACCGAAGAGGTGATGTTTCATATCCTCCTGCATGATATCATTTTTGCAAATTAAATCAAATATAAATTAAATGATACGATATATTAATCCATGTTTATACTGAACAAACTATGTTTCAATTATTCAATGAAATAAAAAGTAAAATAATCATCCAATTAAATTACAAAATTAGTTTAACAATATTAGCATCACTTATTTTACTTATTGATGTTAATTTTTGTATCATTTTAAAGTGATGTTAATATAAATTAATAATATATCGATTATTTAAGTGATGTAAATTCATATATTTGTATCACTATTTTGAAAGAGATAATATTGATTTGCATCAGTTTATATAAACTGATGCCACATAAATCAGTAATACTATCAGTTATTACAATCGATGTCAAATTAAAATATTTATATCAATTTTAAGTAATTAGTAATTTAAACTAGTATGATATAATTAGTTATTGATACAATTTTAGTGATACAATTGACCCTTTTTGTACACTTAGCCTCGTCAATCGTGTTGGAGTGGTGGACTAGACATGGGCATTCGGTTAACCGTTCGGTTATGTTCGGTTTTGGTTAGTTTGAATATAGTAATATATTAACCATTCAGATATTTTAGAAATTTTGGTTCGATTTTATTTTTCTTGGTTCGGTTTGGTTTGGATACTTGAATAAATAACCAAAAACTAACCGAAATTTTATCAAGATTAACAAATTTTACCTAATATAACTAAAATTAACCAAAAAACTACAATTAAAAAAAATACAAAAAGAAAAACATTAGAAAGAAAATTAATTTGGCTAGATTTTACAAAAGAGTATTTTAACTTTGAGAAATATAAATAAATAAAATTTGGATATTTTGACTATTTAAAGTATTTGACTGTTTTGAAAAAATAAAAAATAAATATTTTTTTAGTTTATTATTATAGTTTTGCATATTACGTATATTATTTTTTGGGTATCTTCTAGATATTTGGAAATTTCGATTAACTATTTAAATTTTGGTTCGGTTTCGGTTAGTTTGGATTTGGAATTTCACTAACCATTCAGTTATTTAAGAAACTTCAGTTTGGTGACGGTTTGTTTTTTTTTTGTTCGGGTTTGGTCAGTTATCTGATTACCGGTTATTTTGTGTTAGGAATCTTAACTATGCTACAACTCATCCTAGTTCTTTTTCAGTTTCAATGGATTTGTCAATATATGCTTATTATATTTATCTTGAAATTTTATTCTTTCAAGCTTCAACAACATAGCTAAGTGATCATTTTATTCTTTCAAGTTTCAACAACATAGCTAGTCGATCTATATATCTTGTAGCGTAAGTTACTAGATCTAAACAATTGCATATTTATGATTCAGTTGTTTTCATAGTGAATCTAATTGATGAAGTTTGATCCATTCACAGTTGTAATCGTTTTGTTTTTTTATACTTTCTCATGCATGGTATTGTTTTATTGCTTTTTGCATTTTCTGTTTTCACTTACAGCGGTTGAGACATGCGTCTTATGGGACCTTGACTATTTTCCGATCCCTGTTGGTCTCAGTCCTGTGTCTATCTATGCTAATATCAAATATGTTCTCAAGAATATGGGTTACTCTGGTTTCGTGTCAATCTCAGCTTATTATAATTCTTTCACTTAATAAACCTTTATCAATCTTTCTCTTTTATCTGATTCTGATAGATCTCCTTTGATATACGCCTTCAGCTAGTCGTAAATGCCAAACGTGAAAGGATGTTTAGGGACGTTTATATGTGGGGATTGAAACACCGTTTTGAACCAACAAATTTGTTAGTGATCTCGCAAAAGATCTTGATGGACAATGACTATATTAATGCACTTGTCTTTCTAAAAGAGAAGGAAACAAACTTCACTTCCTAAACCAACTAACATAGTTATGATTAGGTGTTAATATGCAAAACATGAGTTAAGAGCTTCCAACCATACCTTTTGGTGTTATACGACGTGAAGATTCCAAAATCGATGATGTACATGCTATGTACATTATGCATAGGAAATTGATCAAGAATTTCAATAAAATGTATGATTAAAAAACTCAAACCTAAATCATATAAACCTAGAAAGATTATTACATATTTTGAATGGTTTGATTTTGATTAATTTTAAATTGATTTTGATAATTTTGAAAATTTGTTATGAATTGTGATTAAAATCCTCTAAACTCAGGGGGTGTATTCAAACCATGATTTTGGAGAATTTGATGGGATTTATAAAATTTAGAAGTTTGATAGATTTTAGGGAAGTTGATATGATTTTTTGTAAAATTCTCTCCAATCCTCCAAAATCCTAAAAATCATTAACATCTAAATCTACAAAACTGTTTTGAATAACAGTAGATTTTAAAGTAGATTTTTAAATCATCAGTTCAATAACAGTAGATTTTAATGGACTTTTTAAAATTCACGATTGAATAACATAGGATTTGTAAATTTCACACAAATCACTTAAAATGTCAAGTTGAATACATCCCCATTTAAAAACATAAATTTAATTAAATCTTTGATTCTAAGGAAAGCTCTAGATTAGTAAGAGGAAATACAGATTTCTATTTAATTAGACGTCACGTTAGTTAATTCAAAGGTTTTAATTAACATGATACAATCTTAAAAGATTTTTGGTGATAAAACCAGGAGTGGATGCACATAGGTTGGAATGATGAAATATAAAAATGTTTGATTTTGTATTAACATTGTCGATATAAGTGGTTTAGTGTTAATGAATGCACCACATAATTCAAGAGGTGAAGAATTCAATCTGCTTTGAACTGTTTTAAATATAAAAAATATTTGTAACTAAATAAAGATATAATTTTTAATATTTATAATAGGACAGGATAACTCGTCTTTTCAACAAAATTATAAATTATTTTATTTTTTCTCATATTTAATATTAAATAATAAATACAAATATTTTTCAAATTTTCCCAAAAACTTAAAATTACTCTATTTTTTTATCACATATAATAATTACAAGAATAGTTTGTGAAAATAGTCAAATCAAACATTTAATATTACTTTTAGTGTAGTCAAATTAATAAACAAAATTCCAAAAGTGATACATTAACTTTTTAAAAACATAATATATATATATATATATATATATATATATTACAAAGTGTAGAACTAAGGTGTTTATAGATTATTTACTAACATACTTTATATATTTAGCGTCGTGTAATCTTGTTGGAGTGGTCGACAATATGTCTCCATGATTTGTGTTAGGAATCTTAATTATGCTACATCTCATCCTAGTTCTTTTTCCTTTGCAATTGATATGTCAAGATATGCTTATTATATTTATCTTGAATTTTATTCTTTCAAGTTTCAACAACATAGCTAAGTGATCATTTGGCAACCCTCCCTCCTGTATTCTTCACTTTATATACCTAAATGAACTTAATAAAAAATTTGATTGATGTGACATTTGTTCAATTATTTTTACTAAATCACTAAAAATGTTAGTTAGAATAATTATATTCAACTCCTCCTCCCACATATTTTTTTGAAGTGTAACATTGAGTGACGATGCTTGGAATGCTCAAAAATAATGTGTGTGGAGTGGGATAAGATCTGGTCATTCGTCGATGTGAATGGTTTGGTGAGATGAGTTTGAAGCATACCGTAAGGTGAATTATAACCTTGCGTTGGACTATCTTATGCATCCAGGACTTAGGTTCGAAAGAAGTTATTTCATGTTCGACCATATATATAGTAAAGAATATAGTTGATGGGGATTACAAGTCTACAACTGATTGGGATTATGTATAGTTACTATATATTTTGTAGGTAAATGAATATTTTGTAGCAAAAAAACATTTGTGACAGTTTTGTTACAAATAAATTAAGTAACTATAACATCGTAGCAAATTTCACCGTCGTAATTTTTTTGTCGCAAATGTGCTACACAATTGTGACAAATTAATTTGTATCCATTGCTACTAATTGATACATATATATCTGTAACTAGTCGAAAATACTGACCAAATAAATGGTCGAAAATTTATGATCAGTATGGTGGTCAAAAATAGTTAAGACCAAAAAAGTGGTCAAAGTCTCATGACTAATAAATTGGTCAATAATTATCGACCTCCTGATTGGTCGAAATTTTTTATATTTCTGACCCAAAAAGTCGAATACTTCGGATTATAAAATGGCTAAAGTTATTTTATTACAAAATTATATTTTAAAAAAAAACTGAATTTTTTTTCTAAATTACATAATTAGAATAACTAAAGTGAAAAGAAAAATCAGTACATAGAGAATGTTAACAATGTACACATACTAATTTTCATCTCCATCCAAAACCTCAACACTTGGAGGAACCAAGTAGGGAAATTGTTTGAATAATACTTTGCTGAAATAATCGAGCTCTTTGGCTTGCCGTGCTTGCGCTTTTGCCTGTTCAGCCTGCGCTTTAGCTTGTTCTGCTTGTGCTTTCTCCATTTCTAATATCTTTAAGTTCGCTGCCTTCAACTCTTCTTGCATTACCAAACTAGAAGTATCTGAGAATTTAGAGGAGGCCTTGCTAAATTGTGGAAGACTCTCGAAGCCAAAACGACTTCCTTTATTATCCTTAATCTCCTAAAAAATTAAAAAAATAATCAATTTAGCAAGGTGGCATTCCAAAATGTAAGCGTACATATTTGTTAAACACAAACATAATACATTCTCTTTTCCAAAATAAAACCACATACAATATTAAATTCTTGCTAAATTTTTACTATTTACCTTTATAAAAAAAACTCATCTTTCTAATGAATTTTGTTTCTTAAGCTAGATAATTACACTCACAATATACAAAAGTTCTTATGTAATACTTTATTTACCTGGAAAAAAAGCTTGTTCAATTCAGATTGGGAAAGCGAGTTAGATTGTACCGATCCATCTTGTATCTCTTTAGAAAGAATATTTTGTTCTTTCTCAGAAACATTCTCAGCGATCCGTGCAGCCTTTTTGTCAATAACGGTGTTGGTCTTCTTGCTTGTATGTGTGTCAATCATAAAAGCCACTATGTTTGGAGGTTCACCAGCTTCTTTTGTCTTATAATTATAAAAAGACAACCAACATATGTACAAATGATGTTAGTTAATACAAGACTATGATCATAAAATCGTATCACATGTATCTATTACCATTTCATCAAAACGTCTTGCATAAGACGTAGGGCCTGAAAAAAAAAAAGACTTAGAGCATGTGGTGTGTGCTGCTGGACCGTCACCTCCGCGATGTTTCGATTGCCTTTGTTTTTATTAGCCGTTTTCTCCGCCATCTCACTTTTCCAGTATTTGACATATACATTCCACATATCAACATTGGTCATCCATTTGGGATGTCCTTTCCCATTTTTCCATCCATTTTTCCTTGAATATAGTTGGTTCTCAATACTGATTTAGCAACGATATCATAACCATTTCACACAGACTGCGAATATATGGGATTCCAATTATATTCTTGCTGCAATAACGAGAAAAAAGTCACATAAAACAATTTTTCACAACAATAACAAAACTAGATTTATATTTAACATTTATAGAACTACCGCAAATTATTTGAACCATTGTAGTTTAATTTTCTCTGGGAGTTCAGAATATTTTGGACAAAGCATTGGGAGATCTTACTTCATCATCTGCAATACCGACTTAGTGATTTGTATTTCATAACTAAACCTAATCATAAACAGCAAATCAATATTAGTAATTGTTAAAATAGCAATTTAATAAATCAAGTATTTAAAAGACAGTCTTTGGTAGATACCATGTTGTGTTGCCAGCACGGGTAGAGTGGAGCACCGTCATGGATTTCCGTCCCGAAGTCAAAAGCAAGTCACTAATTGACATTTCTGAAAATGTTGCCGATGAGTCTTCGGTCTCATGAACGTTGCGAGGTACTTGGTGCAGATGTGCAGCAGATGAGGTTGGGTTTTGATTATTATTTCGATTAGATTTCCATTGTAGGAAATCTACAAAATCTTGAGTTTAAGTAAAATCAGCAAGTTCCATCTGAAAAAAAAAAATCTTTGAAGAAATCAGCAAAAAAGAATAACAAAAAATATTTGATCTATGATGAAGAACGAAGAGATAATGAAATAATATATTCTTTTACTCTTGTGAATATGCTATCAAAGGAGTTTTGGCTTAGTACAATTTATTGAAGATTATATGACAACCCAAGTAAACAAAATCCTAAAGACAGTGACAATACAAAGGAAAAAAAATAAGAGAAGCAAACGTTTTATGCATCATTAGCAAACATATATTTTTTTTTTATTTTTTTTTCAACCAAACATTAAATTAAAAATAACTCCAAGGTTGGTTGCCCAATCTGGAGGAGAAGAGTTTACAAAAATAAGTTCAGAAACTAGAGATCTTGAAGAACGAGCCAGACAATCTGCCCTCATGTTTGACGTCCTCGGAATCCGGGTCAGAGAAAAGGAGGGAAAGGATAGTCTAAGAAGATGAAGATCTTCCAATAAGTTCGAAAAGGCTGGCCAATCGTCTGGAGCATGCACTATCGAAACTAGCTCGGAGCAATCCGTCTCAAAATTTTGACAATCTACACCCGCCGCCCGAAGAGACTCTATAGCCCAAATTAAGGCTTGTAACTCCGTATGAAAAGGTGAAGGGCTGCGTCGAAGACTACGTGCTCCCAAAAGAAGTGTCCTATCTTCGCTATTACCATACCACCATCCCAAACCCACCAAAGGATCTGAGCCTTTCCAGGAACCATCAACCTGGCATCGGGAAGAAATTTGCGGAACCTCCAGGGGTGGCTGAGAATCCAAGTAATTCGCAGAAAAGGACTTTGCCTCCTCCCATAGCAGTTTATCACTAGTCGCCTGATTTAAAATATCAATGGGCTCTGCCTCAAACCCCTGAAAAACCTTCTTATTCATGTCCTTCTAAATTGACCACAAAACCCATGGAAGCAAATAACAGATACCTGAAACCCCCGAATTGGATGATGCCCGCCAATAAAGAAAATCCAAATTCGAATACATTGAACCATAAGGAAAGCCATCCGGGAATTCCCATACCTTACGTGAACGGACATACTCAAAAAGTGCATGATTTATAGACTTCACCGCAGAACCGCACCGTTGACACGTAGCATCGCAACGGACACCCCGTTGAGCAAGCCGACCCAACACGGGAAGAGTACCAAACGCCACCTGCCAGAAAAAGTGTTGGACCTCTGGAGGGACTTCAAGTTTCTAAGCTTGTGTCCGCAAAGCCGTGCACGATAGCCCGTATTCGACTTCCTTCAGTAATTCCCGTGCAAGCCGATAACCCGATCACACCGAGTACTTACCGCCAAATCAAACTATCTGGTTTGAATGATTTACTAACTGCCATACTCCGCATAAGCGAAATATCTGCCGGATCCATAAACATATATTTATATATGACTGATAAAGATGCCTAGTGTGTTTTTGACAAATCTTATAAATTGAAAAGTGAAGAAACGATAATAACTAGACTCTCAAAACCCATAATCGTCCCTCAAGCATCGAGAATTTAGAACAAAAAACAAATTTTCCCTCCCTTACAAGCATCGACAAATCAAAATTAAACCCTCATTGAGTTTAATCAAGTTTTATAATAACTGGAACAATCATCAACTCACAAAATCCATCTGAGTCAAAGAAATTGAGGAGAAACGTCCGAACAACAAACATGCCACTGATCCAACGAAAACTGTTGACTTAAACATAACACCAACGCATGTATCCCGGTTCAAATAAACAACTTTTGGTCATGGAACAACATATTAACACATCACAATGTTAAAAAAAAAAAAAAAAAAAAAAAGCTCGAGTAGATATGGATAAAGGACATGATCATACAACTAGTTTGAAGAGACAAAATCAAAAAGATCAAAGATATGCCACTTGTTCAACGAAGAGTAGTGTTGACATTGAGATATCAGCAAAGTCCCATCCATATAAGACCATGGGCATTGGTGTCCCATGGTTTTTGGTCCCCCAAATTTAATATTATTATTTTGAAAGTTTCTTATTGAGACCATGAGCATTGCTGTCCCATGGTTTTTGGTCCCCCAAATTCAAACTCTGTTTTTTGCACTTGTTGCCTAAGAAACTTGATCCAAAGAGTGTGGCATGTTTCTTCAGGGAGATAAATCGAGGCGCATGCCATTTTGCTTCGAGATTGAACTGGGTTGCATGCACATTTTGTGATTAGGATTGGATGATCAATCTGTACTGCCATCAAATGACGTTAAATGAAGAAACAAAAATCTGACAGGTAGTAGGATAAACCTCAAAATGAAGATGAAGAAAGATGTAGGATATACCCTTGATCCATTAGCACCCAAACGATTAAAGGCGAAGTCAAGAATCTGAAAAGCAGAAGAATCAAAGAACTTGGAATAAGATCTATCAATTAAACAAGCCAACCAAAATGCAAAAATGGTAAAGAGCAAAAGCTCACAAAAAGACATGATGGGCGGAAGAAAGTCATAGAACAGAAGACCTTACAAATCATACATACAATACAATTCGTTATTGAATGAAGGGGTACAGAATACTTACATACTCCATGATCTCAAACTGATAAACCACATTGCTGTCAAAAGGAGAACGTGGTCCTGAGCGAGTGCAATCAAAGTACTTCATCAATGCAGGATCCAGGTCGCCAACAATAGTAACAGTTTCACCTGTACCGGAGAGAAGACCAAATCGTTACAACATTACATATATCTCTAAATCAAAGCCAAAAACTTCAAAGCAGCTCAGCTCTACTACTTTTGGTTTGTTCTTCCATAACAGCCCCTCTTTCTTTGTCCAAATCTTCCTTCGAGACTCGAATCTAAACAAACCAAAAACAATGAAACAGATTTCAGACAGACCAAAAACAATGAAACAAATGGAAATGGATGCGACAAAGTGAGACATTAACTCGGAACTGAACTCTGCTAAAATGGAGATAACAATTCAGGATTATCAACGGGGACAAACAATTCAAAGATAGTGATCAAATAAATCAACAATTCGACTCAGAACAAAAGAGAGAACCCTAAAACAAATCAATTCATCAGTAAATTCAATTCATCAACGAAAAAACAAATCAAATTCAAATGTCGTCAAAATCGAAGAAGAAGAGCTAACCCGAATCCATGTTTCCTCAATTCATGTCATCAGTTTCAAATGTCATCAGTTTCAGCGACCTGAATCCATGTTTTCTCAAGACCTTCTTCGAGCTCTCTCCCGCAATCAAATCCATCTCTCTCTCTCTTTCTCTCTGTCTCTCTCTGCCTCACTCTGTCAAAATCAAATCCGTTTATCAAAACAGAGCACAAAACCAATTCTTCTCCCTTCGGAGAGAAAACAAATGAACGAGAAAGTTTCGATTTTTTGGGTTCCCCTTACCCAAACACACAATGAACGCACAGGTTGGCACGTGTAATGAAGGACGAAAAAAATACCTCCCATTTTAAGGAACGTATCTTTGATAATTGTCTCATTTTTATTTAAATTTTAATTTTTTTACTGAAAGACGCATCAAATACACGCCGATGCACATGCTCTAAGCAAGTGTTATTTTATTTGGTGAAGGTGTGACATCCCTTTGCTTTGAGCTCTTTTTCTACCGACACCCATCAATGGATACATTTGCGTGACGTTTAACTTGCTTGACATAATTGTTGCTAATTTTCTCGAGTGCTTATGTAAAAAGATATCTATAATATATATATATATATATATTTTGCTAACTTTTTTTTATATAGTCTGAAAAGCTAAATTATTATGTTTCAATAAACTAAAAACCACACAACTTAACCTTTTTTTTGTCTATTCGTATAAATTTCATGTAATAAGCATATATATACTCCCCTCTCTCGTCTTTTGTATTAAGGATATATTGCATAGAAAGAAAGAAAAAAGATCACCAATCCAAGAAAAATATGTCAGGAGAAGAAAAAAAAAACACCATCCCTTGCTTTAGGCGCCAAATATATAACTGAGAAAAGGCTGTAGTACTGAAGTGGTTGGTTATGTGATATTTGTCAGTCTGGTCCGGTAAAGTTACTTTGGCTATGTGTATCGATCGACTAGAGTCTAGAGTGGGGTGTTTATGTGTCGAGTCGAACCAAACAAAAAGAATTAAGATTTTTAATTAGACTATAGAGTATATATAGAAATAAATCGAATAGGAATCCAATTTTTTTTTTTTTTTTGTCGCCAGGAATCCAATTATATAACATAGAGTAGTAGGGCTTGATTGGAACAACACATATACTAGAGCATTAGCATTATGCAACATAAGCATTAAAGTACATAAGCTGTATGCTCTGATTATAATAACACATTTAGTTGTTTGGTATAGCAGTGAGTATTACATATTATATTTATATTTAATATATGATATTAATTAAACTAATAATTTTAATATGTTTTATTAAAAAAAATTAATTATCACTCATTGCTATATAATACTTTTGATATATTTTACAAGTAATAAATATTATAATTTTTATAAATATAAATTGTAATTTAATAATTTGTAATTATATATATATTTATAATTTAACACATTAATTACAGAATAATTAATATATATTATAATCTTTTTTATAAAACTTTATATTTATTTTTATATTTTTAATTTCATAATTAAAATATTTATAATATAACACATTAAACTAAAATAAAACAATAATATATATTGTAAACATTATATCCACATTAATATTTTAATATATTAAATAAATTATTATATTATTTTAAATAATAACATTAAGTAGTTTTTCATATATAGTATCTTATAACAACTAAATTTACCTTTTATGAAATCATAATTTTATATATTTAAAAAATAAATTAATTATTTAAAATTATTTTAGTATATAATAATATTTTATTGTTAAATGTTTGGGAAATGCTTTAAGTGAGAGCATATAGGAAGAAAGCATATAAGAGCATCTGCAGCTTCTAAATGCTCACTTATATGCTCTCATTTAAATGTTAATTGGATGATAAAACTAAAAAAACTTATTTATATGCTCTTTCAATCGAGTAGTTGAGAATAACAGGCAATTAATTAATTAATTAATTAAAAACAAATAATGTTATTACTACTTCCCTAACCCTCTCTCCTCTCCTTTATTATATATATAAAAGTGACGTCTTCAAAAAAAATAAAAAAAATAGACAACCACCACACCACCGTAATTATAAAAGAAGACGTCATTAAGTTTGTTTTCTAGGGTTTCTTTTTTATTCATCTTACCCACCCCCGCCGACGTCTCTTCCTTCTTCTTGTTTTCTATCTCTCTCTCTCTATCACCAATCTCTGATCCTTCTTCTTCCATCGTTAATTTGACCAAATCTGTAAACCGAATCTCAATTGTATTCGTTAAGAAATCTGTAAAGATCGGTGCTATTAAAACTAGAAAAAAAAAATAAAAAAACAAATATTCGTATTAAGATCGGGGCTATTTCTCCATCTCAAATCTGATTAAACGATCACCACGATTGAATTTATAAGAAAAAAAACGAATTTAGGGGGGGGGGGGGTTAAGAAATATGAAGAGATGGAAGAAACCAAGGGTTTCATGGCCACCTGGTCCTAAGCTTTGTCAGGTATATAATCGTATGTTTTTATGTATAATCCAGCTTTGCAACTTTCAATCTTGATTCCCCAAAATTGATTCATCCGTCTAATTTCGATTACAATTTTAGCTAAATTTGTAGATCGTAAAAAATTTGGAATTATAAATTGTCTTATCGAATCCCGAGTTTGAAAGTTTACGTTGATACCGATCTTGATGAATCATCGGTGAAAAATTGTTTAATTTTATTATTTCAATCCAATCGGAAGATAAATTGAATAATTGGAATTGTGAAAGTAACCACCTTTGATCCAAAAAAAAAAAAAAAAGTTTGTTTGGTACTTTCACGGTTCTATGGTTAAGAGCTTTTAGTTTTCTTATCTTTCAAGAGAGGAGAGTCAAACGTAAAGTTATATTTGAAATTGATTTTAATTACCAAAATATATATTATTATCAAGTTTTGGTTTTGGAATTTGATTTTGTTTTGGATCTGGATGTATAGTGATATCTGCATCAATTCTATTACTCTGCAACTAATAAATTTACAATCTTTGTGGTTGGATTGGTTCATTCATACACACCTAGGAAGGCATGAGAGTGGTTTACGTAGTTAGTTTACATGATTTTTTATAACACAGAAAGATGATCAAGACTCTCAGCTTTGTTTCAGCTTTCTTCTAACTAATGTGTGGATGTGGACAGGTTAAGATGTTTCGAACTGAGGAATGTCCGGCCAAAGTTGCTTCTCAGCCTCTACGTCATCATACCTACCTTAAGCTATCTGGCAAACCTCGAGGACCAGACCTTCCACCTGGTTTTGAAGGAAACCATTATGCTGTTAAGCCCATTGTTTCAAACATTCCTCGCATCAAATGGAAACGACCTCCTCAGGTAAAACTTGAATTATATATTCCAGAATCAGGAGGGTAGAATCCCTTATTAAGCAAGCTTTTGTATCTGATTTTATTATTATGTGTTTCTTGGACAAAACACAGTTCTCTGTCAGTGATGCTTGGCTTGTTGGAGGTGGTGGTGAGAGCACAGAGATGCGAACTGAAAACTTGAGGATTTCTAAAGTGCTGCAAGCTATCTATCCGCATCGCTCTGCTATCCCTTCTCGGTATTTTCGTTTGCCTTTCTTTTTCTCGCATTTGAGTTTGAGACCTCTTTCTTTGGTTATTATTCGACATTTTGTTCGTGTACTATTATTATCCTGCTGATCGTATTCTGTTTTCACGCAGACCCTCTGTTTCGCCCGTTGTGGAAGCTGAATGCTTTGATGACAGCAAAACTCCTGCCATTCGTCTCACTCCAATTGAAGACGAGTCTGAATCTTCAGAGGATTCATCATCCCACAGTACGTATGATTCCGGTTTTACCGCAAGTAAGCAAGGTCAGTTGGAGACTAAACCTCACTGTTCAACCCAAGAATGGGCTTCTGGTCTTACCACTGGTCTTGCACCAGACTTGAGTCTGGCTGCTTCTGCAGCTCTGTCTGTACTGATGAAAACCAAGGAACAGGGGAGTATGGTTGATACTGATCTACTTATCAAGTTCCTCAGCAACCCGAAAATGATCAAGAATCTGATCACTGACACATCAGGTAAATCCTCTGAAACTAAGAATCAGCCCGTTGACACTAACATCAACTCTACTACTAGACTTGTTCCGCAACCTGTCACCGCCTCACCCATGGTTAAAAAGCCGCAGCCAGTAATAATACCGCAAGAACATAGTGTTGCAGCTTCTCCGTATTTTACTAATCCTCAGAGACGAGTCTCTCCTCCCAAGCCAGGAAATGGAAACATATCCCCACCTAAGCCTATAAATGTTGAACCGTCTAGTATACCAATGCCCGCTCATTTCCATGTCAGTATAGCTAAAGACCAACCTCTGCCTGCTCGGTTCCCATCGAGTTCTCTGCCAATGAACCTAAACCTCCACAGACCTCCTCAAAATGTTTTCTCAGAACCAAAGGTAATAGTAAACCCTCAACCCCAACACCAACCGAGTTACGCATTCCGTACTTCTGAAATGAACAATGTTCAATCATCAATTGGACTTGGAAGGGGCCCTCAAACCGGTTTCAATTCTTATCCAATGAATATAAACCGGGGAGATGCTAATGGTAGACTTAATCCGGTAGTACAACCTATGAAGGGTCTAGACTATTTCAAGAACCTTATAAGGGAACATGGGACAGATAATCATGAAACCAACCAATACAATTCAAAAACTGGAATATTCAATGGACGCATTGATAATAATAAGATTCAGAAACAATGTATCTACTTTGGCACTGCGAATGGATGTAAGCTGGGAGATAGTTGCCTCTATGTTCATGACCGATTTAGGCCCAACTTTGAGGCAGAGGCTCCCAGGGCTAAGAGAATGAAGTTTGGAAGGTATGAGAAAAACGGTTTTTGAACATAATTTTGACTCTGTTTCATTCCAAATCACAAAAATAGATTGCACTCTCTAGTCTTTGTCTATCGCTGGTTCAGGAACAAAAAAAAAAAAAAAAAAAAACTGAGGTGATACCACTTTCAATTTTGATCAGTGCACCAATTTTTGATTCATTTAAAAAAACAAGGTTCTGTTTAGAGCACCAGTTTAATGATACCCGAATTATTACTACACCGGTCTAAGAGGTTGAGAAAACATTCATTTAAATCATGATTACAACATTAATTTGCGTCAGGATTATTTGAGAATTTTGTCCAGGTCATTTTTATTAAAGAAAGAATTGATAACTAGTGTTGGGTTTTGTAATCGCTTAAAAGTGAAAATGTTGGAAGAATATAGCAGGAGATGTACTGCCATTGCAAGAAATAGTAGAGCTCAATAAGTGAAAATTATTAGGTTAATTATATGTAGTAAAAAAAAAACACCATCAAGATGACCCCAAAATAATCTCATAAATTAAATAATTCAAAATTCTACCTTTAAAGGACAGATTCAATACGAAGCTCATAAGCTTTCAACACACACACAAAAAATGTTATACTAAACGTAAACGGCAACAATGGAATGGGGTGTAAAGACTTTAACAGAAATAAGCAAAACGAAATCAAGAAAGCAGAGAAGAGTCAATCTAGTAGTCTGCTTTGGCTGCTAGTGTGGCAGCTGTACCTCTGCGACGACCAGTTCTCCTTGCAGCAATTTGACCAACCTTAGCACCAGCAGGTGTATCACGCCTGACCGTACTGGCATGACCAATGTGCTGATGGTTTCCTCCTCCGTGGGGATGTTCCACTGGGTTCATGGCAACACCACGCACAACAGGCCAACAGTTCCTCTTCACTTTGAACTTGTGGTATGCATTTCCAGCCTTGAGAAGTGGCTTCTCTGTTCTTCCTCCACCCGCAACTTGCCCAATCATGGCTCTGCACCCACTTGGCAAAACCTTCTTCGCTCCAGAAGGAAGCTTAATCCTTTTTATATATGGTAAAAACAGATCAATATATACATCAATCTTGTTAAGTGCCACTCAAGTCAAGTTATAAAATGATGTTCCAGTAATATAGTTAGGGTTTAGACATAATATAACAATAGTACGCAACTTAAAAATGAAGATTCCGATTTTAACAACGGACTCAAGGAAAGTTCTTAACTTTGCATTTGGAAGCATGCAAACTATTAACTGATTTGGAGAAATTACCTAGTGGTTTTGCTGTCAGGATTGTGAGCAATTACGATGGCGTAATCACCAGAAGCCCTAGCAAGAGCACCACGGTCGCCAACATGGAGCTCGACGTTGCAGACAACAGCTCCCTCCGGGATAGATCCAAGCGGAAGAACGTTCCCGACCATAAGATTAGCCTTCTTACCACAGTAGAGATATTGTCCGGTGTACATACCTTCGGCGGCTACGAACAGCTCCTTCTGCTTCATGTAGCGGAAAGGATGACGGAAAGCGACGCGAGCGAGAGGAGCACCACGGCCAGGGTCGTGGATGATCTCCGTCACCAATCCTTTGAGGTAACCATTGCGCTCGCCGTAGTCGAGGCTCCGGAACTTAGCTGGACCCTTGCGGTGGTGTGTGTGGGACTTGAAAACGGAACCAGCACCCTTACGCTGAGCCCTAATCACACGACCCATTTTCCTTACCGCCACGTAGCCTACTTTTTGCCCTAGGTTGTGTAGCCTAATTTATAGGGGATGTACTCATAACAGAGCCCTAATTCTCCTTAGTCCATCGTGGGCCTCCATGTAAAAAGCACAGCCTAGGCCGTACTTATGTTAACCCAATTTGGTTATTTAAAAAGTTTACTTTTTACGATTCTTATTTATTTTATTTTATTTTGCAAAAGATTACTTTTTTTATCAAGTTAGAAAGTCAGATTATTTGCATTTGAATTTTCGAGTATTTTCTATTAAGGGCATGCAAGGAGAGGAGCTAGAGCGAGCTATCTATACATAGTTCATTTCATTAATTTGTTGTTTAATATTTGTGTCAAACTCAAATCTAGTATCTCCTCCAAAATTGTAGTCTGTCTACAGTCTACACCATGGACCTCTTAATGTAACGTTAATTACCAATTATATATTTGGCTGACAAGTGACAAGAGATGCAAAATTAAGAATTAAATAGTTGTTTATAATAAGTTATTTCGATTT